>CM067370.1:33865263-34465263 GCA_034401795.1 Chaetoderma sp. LZ-2023a | reverse complement strand
TTTGATATTCGGATCGTGATTGTTCAGAATTTCGAAAAATTCATCAAACTCTGCCTTTGTGTGTTGCCAAATCATGAAAATGTCATCAAGGTACCTGCGATAAATGAGGGGATGTTTTGGACACTTTTCTAACGCTTCCTCCTCCCACTCTGCTACGTAAATATTGGCAAAACATGGGCTAAAGCGCTTGCCCATCGCACAGCCGCAAATTTGTTGGTAAATTTCGCCATCGAATTCAAAATCATTGCCTTTCAGACTCAGCTCTAATAGAGCTATTACTTCTCTGTCTGGCCTGTTGGTGTCTGGGTAGTTCACGAATGCTCTACGGATAGAATTTATACCCTTCTCGATGTCAATGTTTGTACACATAGCATCGATGTCAAGCGTGACCAAGAATGAATTTGGAGGTATCCAGGTCTCAGAGACCTGTGATAAGAAGTCTTCTGTGTTTTTCAAGAAGCTGGGGTGTCTATTTGCTATTGGCTGTAGATGGTAATCGATGTATTCACTGATTCTGTAGGATTCTGAGCCACAATCAGAGATTATAGGTCGCCCGGGCGGTGACATTGTGTCCAACCACGAATCTATGGGTTTATGAATTTTTGGCAAAAGATAGAAAGTCCGTGGTTTTGACTAAAGTTTAGCAAAGAGATACTTATGTTGCTTTTCGGTGATCTTCTTGCTATCGAGCAATTTTTGAAGAATCTCATTAAATTTGCTGCAATTATTTTGCCAAAGTGGTTTGCTTAGTTTCTGGTAATGCTTTGGGTTACTAAGTTGTCGTTGTGCTTCACGTTTATAGTTATCTTTAAGCATTATTACAGTCGCTGACCCTTTATCTGCAGGTTTGATGACAATTTCGCTGTTTTTAGACAATTCAATTAAGGCCTGGCGTTCCTCATAGGGTAAATTTGGTTGATCATTAGGGAATTTAGAATTTTTAACACATTCTGAAAAGAGTTCTATGCTTTCACCGATCGCTGGGTCCAGGATTTTTACGTTTGGTGCCCAGCCAGTTTTTTCAATGAATGGTGGAATGTTACTATTAGAGTTACGAAAGAAGTCTGCTAACTTAATACGGTGACTAATTTCAGATGTTTCCATACAGCCATTATCTAAAAGAGCATCCAAACCTGTTTTAGGTTTTGGTGTTGGGACAAATGTAAGACCAAAATTGAGCAGTGACTGCTCTGCTTCACATAATGGGGAGCCAGTTAAATTGACAATATTACTGCCCAGTCCTGTTTCCGGGCGGATGTTACCCTGGCCCTTGTCTAGTTTAAATTTAGGAATTTAAGCCAGGCAGAATACATCGAGTTAGCTGTCTTCTCAGTCCAATGAATGTTATCCTTAACAACATTAAATTCGGAGAGTCTAAGTGCAGGAATGACAGTCACAGATTTTGATGATTCAGCCGTCGAATTGATGGACTGAATCGCCAACTTCTGCTGAGCTGTCAACCGACTTGAATAGTTAAGTTTTGCGAAGTAAATCGCAGTCTTTGGGAATTTGGACTTAATCGCACTGAGAAGCAGCATTAATCTATGTTTTGAACTAGAGATGGGTTCATTCATATCATTAATGCCAATGTTGATCACTATTTTCTCTGGTTTAAATGATCCAGTGTACTTTTGAATTAGTCCTCTAGCATGACACAATTTAGCTCCTGGGTAGCAGGCAACTTGCGTTTCAGGGTGGGGCTCAACATTAATGCGACTCAGGTTCGAAGCTCCAAAGATGAGTACTTTGATCGTGAGAACAGGTAGTCGCCAGTCAATTTTGTTTTCGATTTCATGACGAAATTTCCAAAAAATGTTTCTCTCCAACATGGTGGGTTGTTGGGGTCTATTTGCAAATTTAATAGGACGCACCTCCGGTGCATTACTTGGACCTGGAGTTGGAGAGAAGCTGGGCTGTGGCAGTTTCCCTGTTGGGGATGGGGTCTTGAGACCCGATGGTTGACTGCTCTTGGGGGATTTCTGAGAAGCGCCAGTCCGTGGACCAGATTTGCTACCATTAACCCTTTCCCTCTGTGGCAAGGGCGGATATTCGTTTGGGTCATTTAGATTGCCTAGTGGAGAGTCAGGTAGTAAATGATGCTTCAAATAGCATATCTCTAGGGCCAGAATCTAATGGTAGCAATGGAGAGGTTTTATTGTCTACTCGCTTTGTGACTGGCGGCGAAGTTTCAGGTGATCTGAGGCGTTTTTTCATTTGTGATTGTGGGGCCACAGTTGGTATCATGACCAGAGGCGTGGCTTGTGCGAGATTTTGAATTGGTTGCTGAGATGGATCTATCGGTCGCACAAAATCGTAAAAAGAACTAATCGCATTAATGTCGAGCTTTCTATTATAATTGTTTTTTGCCCAGCGTATAGCATTGGATTTAGCATCGATGTCAAGCGTGACCAGGAATGAATTTGGAGGTATCCAGGTCTCAGAGACCTGGGATAAGAAGTCTTCTGTGTTTTTCAAGAAGCTTGGGTGTCTATTTGCTATTGGCTGTAGATGGTAATCGATGTATTCACTGATTCTGTAGGATTCTGAGCCACAATCGGAGATTATAGGTCGCCCGGGCGGTGACATTGGGTCCAACCACGAATCTATGGGTTTATGAATTTTTGGCAAGAGATAGAAAGTCCGTGGTTTTGACTCAAGCTTAGCAAAGAGATACTTATGTTGCTTTTCGGTGATCTTCTTGCTATCGAGCAATTTTTGAAGAATCTCATTAAATTTGCTGCAATTATTTTGCCAAAGTGGTTTGCTTAGTTTCTGGTAATGCTTTGGGTTACTAAGTTGTCATTGTGCTTCACGTTTATAGTTATCTTTAAGCATTATTACATCGCCGACCCTTTATCTGCAGGTTTGATGACAATTTCGCTGTTTTTAGACAAGTATCAGTAATAATAAATAGTAGCAGAAGGAGCTTTGCTTAGCAACTAGTAGTAGTAGTAGTGGTGGCGGCGGTGTAGTAGTAGTAGTAGTAGTAGTAGTAGTAGTAGTAGTAGTAGTGGTAGTAGTAGCATAGTAGTAGTAGTAGTAGCATAGTAGTAGTAGTAGTAGTTAGTAGTAGTAGTAGTAGTAGTAGTAGTAGGAGGAGGATGAGGAGGAGGAGGAGGAGGAGGAGGAGTAGTAGTAGTAGTAGTAGTAGTAGTGGTAGTAGTAGTAGTAGTAGTAGTAGTAGTAGTAGTAGTAGTAGTAGTAGTAGTAGTAGTAGTAGCAGCAGCAGCAGCAGCAGCAGCAGCGTAGTAGTAGTAGTAGTGGTAGTAGTAGCAGCAGCAGCAGCAGCAGCAGCAGCGTAGTAGTAGTAGTAGTAGTAGTAGCGTAGTAGTAGTAGTAGGAAGCAGATGGAGCTTTGCTTAACAACTAGTAGTAGTAGTGGTGGCGGCGGTGTAGTAGTACTAGTAGTAGTAGTAGTAGTAGTAGTAGTAGTAGCGAGCGTAGTAGTAGTAGTAGTAGTAGCGAGCGTAGTAGTAGTAGTAGTAGTAGTAGTAGTAGTAGCAGCGTAGTAGTAGTAACGTAGTAGTAGTAGTAGTACTAGTAGTAGTAGTAGTAGTAGTAGTAGTAGTAGTAGTAGTAGTGGTAGTGGTAGTGGTAGTAGTAGTAGCAGCATAGTAGTAGCAGCGTAGTAGTAGTAGTAGTAGTAGTAGTAGTAGTAGTAGTAGTAGTAGTAGTAGTAGTAGTAGTAGTAAAAGCACGCCTATGCATGCTTTTCGTGTGTGTTTACGTGCCTGCCTGCCTACCTGCCTGCCTGCCTGCCTGCCTGCCTGGCTGTGTGCGGACTATGATAGCATGAACATATCTCATGTTAGATATGTAAGCATCTAAAATATACATGTGTTTTGCAATGGCAAGTTGCCAGTTGAGTATTTAATCTGGAGGGATATGATCTGCCACTCAAGAATCCGTGGTAATAATCAAAATATATCACTTGGGAGCTGATGACATCACCAGATAATGTAGGTCCGACACGAAAGGGCAAAAGGTCCGAGAGTAACTCTCTGAATTGTATGCTGAATTTACAATTTAATAAACATTCTGTTGAATATTTCAAAACTGATTGGGGATGTTGTTGCCATAGACAGCAACAGCTCCAAACAGCTCAAAATCAAATAAGTTGCAAAATATTCAACAACTTAACTGTTTTATTGCCTGTAATTTGAGATTCTTGGAATTTAGCACATACAAAGTGGGCAGAGCTTAGGCCAGACAAATATAATGTTTTGTTTTACGAAAATTCCCACCGAAAACACACATTGGTCAGTTTTTTGGTGGCCATCTTGGACTTTCCGAAAATCATCCATGTCTATTTAACTGCAAATGGTTTAAATGCCAATGGTCCAGGTGAGCGCTACAGGCCCTTGGGCCTCTTGTTTTTTTTAGTTATGGAGTTAGGAATGTTTGTAAAACAAAAAAATAAATTGGTACGTCCTTAGCCCTAGATGTAGTCCCACGTTATTGCTCTTATGAGTTATGACGTTACACTAAGCCTAGGGATATGTTTCAAACTATACAAAAATCCTGTAATTAAATCAGATTTTCATCTCGCTTCTAAAGTTTTGCATCAATCCCTCCATTAAGCATATCTATTCTTAATACATACTACAAAGAACATGATATTCCAAGGAACCTATAGATGAAATAGCGTGAATGTTTCAGAGGCAATCTTACTGAAAGTTGCTGTCCAGCTGTCTACACAACAATGCTTTTGATTGAATGTGTTTTAAAGTATGTACTCATGTCTCTCTATCATGTAGTAAAACAGTCTCGTATAGCAATTGTAATGCATTCGTCGACCACTTGAGCATTGAAAATATGAAGCAGCTTGTTCTAGTTTGTTACAGATCCATTACTTGTATCAAGAATTATCTCAATCATCAAAGAGACATAGCTATCACTTTCCTGACGGTGGCATTAATATTAAGTTTTGCGTTTAGCAAATCGCTAGGGTTACTTTTCAGGTTTTGGTTGAGACTATTTGAACCTAGCTTGTACACTTCTTGACAAAGAGGACAGTCAAGACACTTAATTCCATAAAATATTTGGCTACCAGTGCACAATGTTGTTAAGCTAACTTATTAGTAGTTTCTTATGTCGCTGTTGTCATATTTCTGTCATATTTTATTTGTACTTTCTAACGTTCATTTGATTCCAGTTGTTCTTTCTATAGTTGTATAGATGTTTCTCTGACTATTTATGATTATATACTTAGTTGTCATGCTCGTATATATTAGAGCAGTTCTTTCAGTATGTTATCAACTCGGCTAACCAAGCAAGGATTCTTTGTGGTAATTAAGCAATTGGCATAGGTATATGTATTTCACAGTGGAATTCATTTCACAGTTCATTGACCATCTACCTATCATTCCATCTGAAGCACGTCATGCATGTATCTATCTGTCTGTCTGTCTGTCTGTGGCTGGCTGGCTGGCTGGCTGGCTGGCTGACTGGATGGCTGGCTGGCTGGCTGGCTGGCTGGCTGGTTGGCTTAAACAATGGTAACACATTTGGTTATTTCTGGACAGATTGACACAAAACCTGGCCTGAATGTTCATATCACCAACTAATATTTACATTGTGAAAATGGAGTTCATTTGATCTCGAACTCCAAACCTTTCACCGTTGAAAATGTACATATAATGTATAATGACTCCGGGAAGTAACTAACCACATGTTGAAGAATTACCTTTTTAGCTATTTTGACAAAATATGTTGAAAAGTCCTTAATATCATTTATGGCATGTCTTTTCAAGTCTGGACATTTCGAAGTCAAGATTAGTCAAGAAAATTAAATTACGTAGACACTTAGTAAATGTCCATTTTCAGGTCAAAAGAAGACTATTTTTTAAGAGTTACCACTGCAATGACTGGCTTTCTAACCTTGATCACTCCTGAAAATGGAATTTTGAAAAAGCCACTGAAGAGGCGAGTTTTGGCTGGCTGGAACATTAAATAGTTAAGTGTTAAGCAGGCGAGCCTCAATGCCCTTGGACCTCTTGTTGGACACACAGTGCTGGGTATTTACATTCTCACTAAGGAAGTCAACTCATCTTCAAAGGAGTGTCTGTGTAACAGTCTAACAGTGCACGCGACTTGTTAGGGATCAAATTGAGGACTAATCCTGAAAAAGATTTTTGTTGAAGTCATGGCAAAACTGACTTATTTGGATCTACCAGCTCTCAATATTTATCTACTAAGTTAATCAGCTTAATTATGCCTAAAAATTATCTTGCTCAAATATTGATGGTCAGTGGTAGAATGGGAAGAGTTCAGGAGAAACAATAACTTATTGATAATTATATCACTATTATTACCCAGCATTTATTCTTATACTCAATTCACCTTTCCAGAGTACACACCCATCATATGACGTCATAATGAACTGCGTGGTGTGTACAATGACATCATAATGAATGACGTCATGAATGACGTCAATAAGTATGCCATGAACGCATATTTGATGACGGTCTATGGACTGTTGTACAAATTGTTTGCTTTTACTATTTAATAAATATTCTGTTGAATATTTTGAAACTAATTTGACTGGTCGCTGTTGCTGCCTATGGCAGCAACAGCACCCAGTCTAATTAGTTACAAAATATTCAACAGCTTCCCTGTATAGTTTTCAGGAAATTGATAGCTAGGGCATTCAGGGATCGATCAATCCAAACACGGCGAGGTGTGGGTGGAGCTTAGCTAGTGATGGGCGGGGCATGGCTAAAAATGGAAAGGTCCATTGGGCAAATGGGATTAGGGATAAAGGGCGGCATCCAATTTGCGTTTAGCTCAACCTTTCTGTTTATATCTTAGGTTTGGTTAATCATACTGGACTCAAACTTGGGCATGTGCTTCCTTATAATGACACAGTATCTCACAATGATGTTGGATCAAAAGGTCAAGCTCACTGACCTTGCTAAAAACATTGCTTTTTTCAACATTAACATTTTCCGTTTAACTCAACCTTTCTGTTTATATCTCATGTTTGGTTAATCATACCGGACCGAAACTTGGACACATGCTTCCTTGGACAGGACATCCTACAATGATGTTGAGGTCAAAATGTCACGGTCACAGTGACCATGATAAAAACATTGTTCAACTTTATCATTTTCCGTTTAGCTCAACTTAGAAGTTTATATCTCATCTTAAAAAATTTAATGTTTTACTACCAAAGGTAGAGAAAGGTTACCAATCTTTGTGATTGATGCCTATTGGGTCCATACAATGTAGTTGATGGATCCAGAATGTGCTATCGGGATAGTGACGTAACACCTCAATGATTCTGTGATTGACATCTGTGGGTCCGTGGTTGGGAAGATTAAAATGTTGTGCTACAGGTGTGTCTTTGTTGTTTTTTATATCCCTCATGTCTTCTTTTATGTGCACCTGGAATTCTCGTTTGGTTTGACCTACATATTGTTTTGAGCATTTTTTACAGGTAAGTAGGTAGATGACATTCATGGTGTGACAGAATGTGTTTGTTTTGATAAAATATTTTAGCCCAGTGTGTGAGCTACATGAGGCTACATTTAGCACACAAAATGTTGTACCGGCTACACAACAAAGTAATCCGGCTGCACCTGTCAAGTTTCACACCAATCCGGCTACATTAGCTGCCCTTACGGCTACACACTAAGCCAATCTGGCTACGGGCGTGACCCAATCCTGGCTACACAACTTGAAAGTCAGGCTACACAAGCCAAAATCCTGCTACAAATTGTCTATTTCAGCTACAAAATCAATTCCGGTCACACAATCCTGTGTAGCCGCATCGGGGAAAGTTTAAAAGGAAGGCCCAAACTGTGCATTGGCATCCAGACTCAAACTTGCACACAAGTTCGCATCAGGACAAACAAGCACAATCAAGCTTCTCAGAGTTACATCTCATCTTGGGTTAATCATACTGGACCCAAACTTGGACACATGCTTCATTATAATAGCACGGCACGACACAATGCCCTTGGGGTCAAATGGTTAAAGGCTTTTGGAAAAAATCTAGGTTTTTTTCAACATTAACTGTTTCCGTTTAGCTCAACTTAGCAGTTTATATCTAATCTTTGTTTAATTATACTGGACCCAAGCTTTAAGATATGCTTCCTTATAATGACCCACCTGAAGGGTCAAGTGAGCTTATGCCATGGTGACTGTCTGCCACCCCTCCATCGTCTGTCTGTCCATCAAATCGCTTCTTAACGCTATGACCGATTTCAACCAAATTTGGAAGAATCCTATGCTCATTCGTAGCCTGGTACCCTCCAGAAGATCTATTCAGAATTTGATTGGCCAATTTTTTGGGTGAGAATCTTAGATTTTAGGAAAGATTTAACAGAAATTGTCAGAATGCTAAACCTTAGTTGCTTAACATATTTCAAGCAAATTTGGATAGAGGGACACTATCATGGTAAGCTTCAGAATTTCTATTCAGCGTTTAGATGGTTCAATTTTTATAATCCCATATACTTTGTACAAAGTCTGGGTGTAATAAATTTATCAGTATCAGTATCAGCCTGGCAACGAGCGCACGTGAACGACCTGAATGACGCGCTGCACTCCAGTAAAGGTTTTCCTATTCTATGAAAAATTTAACAGAAATATTAAAAACGTTACTGTTCATTAACCGCTTGGTGGATTTCAATTTAATTTGGTAGGAACAACCCTATGTGGGTAAGCCATATTCACGAAGAGGGCTTACGCCCTAGAAGAGGCATAACTAGGACGTAAGCCCCCCCCCAAAGTGGCATAAGTCGTTATTCACGAAAAGAATGTAGCTTATGCCCATCCATAAAATCAGGCGTAACTTATGTATTTCCTGCATTTTTGACTTGGTCTCGAATTTTAGTCGAATTTTGGATATTATGAATTGTTATTTAACGTGAAGCCATTGCAGCCACTTATTTAATATTTGAGCTGAATACCTTTCCTAATATCTGTATTCAAAACACCCACGCTGCGCTGAATGTGAAGCTCAAACAATTTGGTGAATACGGTAGAGCAATACGTCATTGATGATAATAATAATGTTAATAATTATGTATGGTAATAATAATAATGATTATAAAAAGTTGTGGCCTGTTCATAGATTGATGAGGAAAATTTGTATATAATCCCATATACTTTGTACAAAGTCTGGGTGTAATAAATTTATCAGTATCAGTCTCAGCATGGCAACGAGCGCACGTGAACGACCTGAATGACGCGCTGCACTCCAGTAAAAGTTTTCCTAAAAAGGCTTAGCCTACTATTTACGGTAGCGGAATGCTAAATAAAAGTTGTAATAATATAAAAATTACATATTTTAGCATCTCTTTGTAATGACAGGCATTTTATTAATGGATTGGTCAATTCTTTCAGCAGGGATCTTGCGATTTCCGGAAATTATCCATCATGTCTATTTAAATGCAAATTTTTCAAATGCTAATGGTCTAGGTGAGCGTCACAGGCCCTTGGGCCTCTTGTTGATTAGTGTATTGTAAGCCTTCTATATTTATTTTATGTTTTGAAGTCAAGCTTCTTGGATCATTGTAAGGTCGAGCTTCATGGTTGCATTGCAACCACATTTCTGGTTTAATTTTTATCTCTTATCTTCTATTTCACTGGCTTTATTAAAGCGTGTAAGGCAAGTGATTTGTGTGACGGGTTTGATTGACATCTAATATCTCTACCACGCATAGCGAACATCATGTCGCTGCAACTCCTACAATTTGAGAGAGAATTGTTTGAAACGTAACAAGATAATTGTACACCACTCAACAATGAGCCTAATGTTAAAATTTGTTTCATTCGTCTATCCCGCTCAGTCATAGGTATACATGTACTTATTACTGCCCATCTCGGAAAATATTGTCTCTTCAACTCCTACAGTTTGAAAGTGAATTGTTTGAAACCTGACAGGATGATTATACACTGCCCCAACATGCACGTAATGTTGAAAATCTTTGCATCAGTCCATCCTCTGCGTACATACATCCATACAGTCCCAGAAAGCCTGTTGCTGGAACTCCTGCAGTTTGAGAGAGAATTGGAGGAAACTTGGACAGGATGACTTCACTGTATATGGGAAAAACTGATGGTGGTGCGATGGTGGCATGTGAGCCTCCAGCTGCCTGTCTCTTGTTGTAATGCCATATTAACTTTTATATCTCTAATAGATGCTACTCACACCTACACTATATAAGTCATTCAGTCTGTAACACATTTTACAAAGACGCAGATAATATTGCAACCACTTTTGTGAGGAGTTTAACCAACATGATCAACATCCCTGCTAAGACCATGTTACAGTGTTTCTCAAAGCATCTAAATTTTGGAGATCCCGGGGACCCCCGCCCTAAAATTTGGTGTTCCCAAGCAGTACTTATCCATGTTAAATTTGTAGGTATTTTTGTGCAAATACACTATAAAACTACTTACGCTTAAAAAATCATACACAATTTTCAGGGCTCACATGGGACCTACTGACACCGCTTTTGGGGGTCCCAAACTGCATTTTAGGGGTATACTCTCCAAAGGTCCCTAATGAGAATCCCTGCCTGTTTACTGTTGCATTACGTGATCTGCTGTTGCTGTATGTTTTCTACTGTTTGAGAATATAGTGCTGTAATTCTCTGTTTCAGTGGTGATTGGTACTGTAGTTTATGTCGTGACAGTCTGGAGATGGTTATCTCTGTTAGTGAGCAGACAAACCCTGGTATCAAGAGAAAAAATAATCAGGGACTGACTACTAAGGAGACACAGGTATTTTATGCATGACACATTATATGTACTGATGTCAATATTCTATCTTTTACTGTGTGAATAGCAAAGAAACTGGTGTTAATTTTTCAACAATTTTGGTGGACGATGGTGCTGTCTATGACAGCACCATCTCCCACCAAATTTGTTGAAAAATTTAAACTCTAATGAAGGCTGCAAGCCACCAGAGAATAATTTCAATGCACAGTATCTCTTGATCTACTGAATATACTGAAAACAATTTGACAGAAATTTGTTGGTGGCTTAGCCGCCAATATCTTTCATTTAAATTGTTTTCAATATATTCAGTATGTCCAGAGTTCAATCTCATGGAGAATGTAGTCTGTAGAAATTCAGCAGGCAGGCAGTTAAGTATATTTCATTTCTACCGGATTCACGTACATAACCAAATGGGTACAACCGGGTACATTTAGTGAGGAGTGCGTAAACAGCACATCCGCATCCAGACTCAACTAACACTTCAGTTCATGTCAGGACAACTTAGCAAAGCATCAAGTTTTCAGGAAAGCTTTTTCTTCACAATAGAGGCAAGCGTGACTCCGATTACAATAATAATGGATGCAGCTGGCACATCAAGCACCACTTCTGTCACATCCACAGAGATACTAGTTAACATGCTGAACAATGCAGTGATTGACCACACAGCCACCATAATCACACCACTGCGCAAAAGAACTAGACTGGACCGCGAGCAGTCTCCAGAAGACAGTCCAAACCGGCAGACATCGAATCCCATGAAGAAACCGTGCATTCCAGATGCAAACCTGCAGTCATTCTGCCAATGGCGGAACAGCGCCTACAAACACACGCAGCTCATGATCCAGATGGATAAACTAGAGTTGGCTATATCTAACAATGAAGTACCAGCCAACATCACGGTCGCACTCCAGTACATTCCTCCAGCAGTTGACACTAACTTCTTGGATGACTACTTTAAGGAGATTAAGAACAAGAAAGACACACCAGGCGCCACACATCTTAATTTTACAAACCATAAATCTCTAAACTATAGAAGTACGCCACCATGATCTTGTTAGCATGGAAGTAACATCTTCCTGCAAGGATCATGAGAAATTCTGGATCCAGCAACTCCATTGTTTGGATCCAATGGGAATCAATCATGCTGATTGGTAACCCTTTAAACTACCGAGGTAGTAAAGCTTTATATATTTCATTTCTATTTCATCTGGCACCTTGGTAACAATATTTATTCATCCATCCACCCACCCAGGAGAAACCTGTTTCTACTTCGAATAATACTTACCTGATGTACTAATATGATAATGTCTATTATCTTGTCTAGCTCAAAATAATCAATTAAATCTCTGCGCTCAGATTCATCTATTTTGCTCGACTATACAGTTGCGTGTTTTCAATAGTCTAATTAGCTTGATTTTTTGCAGTTAGAACTCTTTGCGCAAGATTTGATCACTGGCTTAATGGAAGGATAAGGGAAATCGTTGCAGGGTCAGGTTGTATCAATCTAGAATTTATACATTCGTGCCGTAATTGCTGTTTGAATTTTCCTTAAATTGGCACATTGTTTTGAAATGTTAGCCATTGTTAGAATCGCTCCATTACCCGTTAACTTTTTTATCTTATCCGGGTTAATTTCTCCTGCGACTCGGTTTCTTCCAAGATGGATGCGCCCGTAGCCAAGATGGCGGCGCCCATGATTAATGTGTTGTTTTGGCTTGGCGTGTCTATGCACTCAGTCTTAAGCCGATCATTAGCTCTCACTTCATTGTCGAGGGTGTTTGTAGCGATCGGTCTTATTTTCTTGGTTATTTTAACGTTAGTTAATCTCCAAGTTGTGTTTATGAAATGTTCACTCTAAAAATTTTCAAATATTTCCTGCCTAAAACTTGATTAACATTAATCTAAGAGAAAGTTAATGTCTAAGTAATTTAATGATTGCAATCAAGTCATTGTGCATGTTGCTCGTCTTCCTGTTACCATGTGCTGCGTTTTAATTCTTATTTTGTGTTCACAGAAAGTGAAGGGGCAGGGCAATGCCTGCCAGATACCCTCCGTTCGCAGGTCATCACTGTGTCACCTCTGCTAAGTGTAAGGTCAGAAGTCCTTGCGATGTATGTGTCAAGTCGTCGTCGGACTTAGTGGCTGAGTTTGATCATGATCGACGTACGTGACCTGAGAGGATCGCGAAGGACAAGGCGGCCAAGATGGATCAAGCGTCCGTTAAAGGATTGGAGGAGCACCTGAATGAGCTGATGGACTCGGCCTTGGGTGTTTGGGCAGCCCAATTTAAGGCGATGTTCGTGTCGTTCCAGTCCACGGTCCTGTCGATGCAGTCTGGTGCAGGACAACCAATCGGTGGTCCAGCCAGTTCTGCGGAGGGACATGCACCTGACCTTTCTATCGCACCGGCTCAAGAGCTGACGGCGGAGGAAGAGGATATTCTTCTGATGGAAGACTCTGGCATGCCAGAGCTTTCTCAGATGACGGATTCTGGACTTTCCCGCGGGCCTCCCCCAGGCTTTGTTCATGTGTGTCAGCCAGGTTGAGATGTCGACGTTCCGTCAGGCATCTTCCACCCGGATTTCACTATCCGGAGTGCCATCAGAGCCATCTTTTATGGCTCCCGTCGGCATCGCGGATGCGGGTATGTCGGCTCCTCTTGGAGTCACATGCCCTGCTGTTTTAGCTGACATAGTCCCGGCTCCCATGCTGGAGCCGATGGATTGCGGTAATTCCGTGTCTGGCGATTCGCTAGACACTGGAGCCACGAGTAGTCGAGCCATGGACCCACTTTGAATTGGAAGTTTGGTCCGTAGCTCTCGGCATGAATCATCGGTGGCTTTCTCATCCAAGGGTGTGAGGAGGATGACGAAAATGGTAGTCCTTTAATGGACGAATCATTATTCTGTGCCGAGGCTGAATGGGTGCAGGTTCTTGGCTGGATGTCTGACCGTCTCTGGATGGCGTCTGACCAAGGATCTCATCACGATCCGGTGATGGGACGGATGTCAGAGCATGCGGCTAGCACTCTGTCGAGTGGCTCTTCGGCCATGCCTACCCTTCTGTTAGATACTCAGTCTTCTGACATGTTGGAAGTCGTGGCGTACCGTTTGGTTCAGCTGGAGTACACGCTACCAAAGGCCCCTAAGGGGATAAGGAGTAGGGTTCGTTTTCCGGAGCAGTCGGAGGCAGACTTCAGCTATTCTCAAACCAGTGGGAACAGGTCATGCAAGATTGTTTAGTCTGTCATTGGCTAAGAAACGGCTATAAACCGGACTGGCTCATTCGTCAATCATTAGTCCCGTTAACGTCGACTCCTGTATGGACTCCCGTTCCAAGGGATTCCGATCGTCTAGATGTCATTTGCTCAGAAATCAAAGATCTTCAGCGAAAGAAAGCGATTCATTTAGTCCGTAATCAGTCCGCCCTGGGCTTCTATTCAATAATTTTCCTCGTTCCGAAATGCACCGGATGTTGGAGACCGATTCTCAACCTCAAACCGCTGAACAAATTCATTCCTTCACCAAAATTTCAGATGGAGACTGTGGCAGTGGTGATGACAGGGCTGAGAAAAGGCATGTGGGCAGTATCAATAGATCTGAAGGACGCATATGTTCATATTCCAATGTCAATTCCTTTTCAGAAATACCTTCGCTTTGCGTTCCAAGACAATGTCTGGGAGTTCAATGCGTTACCATTCGGTCTGACGACAGCCCTGAGGGTTTTCACCAAAGTGGTTCTCGCCATGACTTCTTATCTTCGCGGGAGAAACAGCTGTTCATACTTACATAGATGACTGGCTGCTGAAGGCAGCAATCCAGTCACGCTGCGCACCAATCATGTAGTCCTCGCCTTACTAAAGGACCTAGGATGGAGTGTGAATCTAGAGAAATCAGAATTGATGCCATCTCAGTTTGTGTATCTGGGAATTTTTTTCAATCTCAGGGACGGTGTGGATTTTCTGGCGGAGAGCAGAGTCAAGAGTTTGCTTGCACTTCTGGGGTCAATTTCTCTAGGAGCCTATCTGACGGTGCGTCAATTTCTCAGAATACTGGGTTTGCTAGTAGCTCTGGAGAAAGTGGTTCCTTATGCGGCACTCAGGCGCAGGCCGATTCAGATGTACTTGATGTCATTTTGGTCTCAGAGAACAGATTTGTTATCTTTGAGGATTCCAGTGAAAGAACTGTTGATATTCCATCTTCAGTGGTGGTTATCAGAACAGAATCTCCTGCGAGGTGTTCCTCTACAACAACCTCAAACGCAGATGTCCATCTTCACAGATGCATCGACGATGGTTTGGGGAGCAGTATTGAATGATCTGTCAGGGGAATGGGATCGGACCAATGTGCAGAAACATATAAATGTTCTTGAATTATTAGCGGTGGCATTAGCACTTCGAAAATTTGAGAGCTTAATCCGAGACAAGATTGTCCAAATAAGGACAGACAACTCCACAATGGTGTCTTATCTGAACCGCCAAGGCGGGACAAGGTCACCGGAGTTGTGCATGATGATATGGAATCTTCTGCTGTGGTGCCAAGAGGGGAATGTTATGCTTCGGGCAGCACACATTCCAGGAAGATTGAACATCCTAGTGGATGCTCTCAGTCGAAGGATGGTTTGTCGTTCGATGGAATGGCAACTCAACCAGTCGGTAGCGGTGGTTCTATTCAAACAATGGGGCAAGCCAAATGTGGATCTATTTGCGATGAAAGGAAATGCAAAGATGGTCACATATACGTGTCACCGATCCCGGACCAACTAGCTCTAGCAGTAGATGCACTGGCGATAAGTTGGAAAGGAATGGACGCATACGCGTCTCCTCCAACGATTCTTATCCCAAAAGTTCTGGCAAAGATAAGAGAGGGCATTTGCCATGTCCTACTGATCGCCCCACATTGGCCAGGCAGATCATGGTTTATGGATCTGCTGGACCTTCTGGTCTGCAATCCAATCCCTCTTCCAGACAGAAGGGATCTGATTTTTGAGAACAAGGGTCTGTATCTCCATGACAGACCGGAGATGTTCCAATTAACTGCATGGATGTTATCAAGCAGCTAGCAATTGAGGGTGGCTTTTCTGAGCAAGCAGCGAAATTTGTCACTTCAGCCAGAAGAGGGATATAATTATAGAATCAACAAATTTGCAGAATGGTGCAAGAGAAGAGATATTAATACCTTTTCTGCATCTGTTCAACATGTAGCAGATTTTATCTGTCAATTATACGAGGTTGACAAACTTGTACCTTGAACCCTAGCAGCATATAAGTCTGCATTAGCTTCAGTCGTTCCCAGTCTGGCCTTAGTAGGTGTGGAGAATGACACCTTGAATGAATTTATTAAAGGAATGAGCAATCTGCGACCTAGACAGCCAATTCCTATCCCAGCATGGAATCTATCTCTTGTTCTACAGGTTTTAGGGCATGCTCCTTTTGAACCAATTAGATCCATAGATATTAAACTGTTGACTACTAAGTCAGATTTGTTGGTTGCAGCAGTATCAGCGAGAAGGAGAAATGAAATTCATGCGCTTTCTGCTGAACAAGACCATTTTGTCGTTACGGGTGAAGATTTAAGATTATTACTAAGTCTTTGTTTCCTGGCAAAGAGTCAATCACTTAAATATCAAGGACAGCCGATCAATTTGCCAAGTTCAGTTAGACATGACCCAAGCTCTTCTGCTTGGTGTCCTGTCAGATGTCTGAAGATGTATAAGAAACGTACCGAGGAGTGGCGAGATGACCCAAAATCTCTTTGGTTATGTCTCAAAGCTCCTCATCTTCGCGCCTCGAAAGATACTATTTCTCGTTGGATAGTCGATGCTATTCAGATGTCGCATAAAATCGCAACAGGAAAGCAGATTGATCGTGCGAATGCCCATCAAGTCCGAGCGCTAGCAGCAGCATTGGCCCTTTATAAGGGTGTCTCTTTAGAGGAGGTGATGTCTGTAGCACAATGGCATGCCGAGTCGTCATTTACTGATTTCTACGTTCACGATATCTCCAGCGCACTTAATCCGGTAGCCATCGCCAATTTGTCGAATCTCAGTTTAAAGCCACGTCCGACCACTCTTGACACATATGTCATAGGGTTCTTCCATAGGCACTGACACTGGTGATGCATATGGACTGTGACCATGGATTGGGCGAAGCTCCTGCGATGATCAAGAAAGACCAAGCACTCAGAATTGTGTGTTTCTTAGTTTAAGTGACTAATATTAATTTACTTACAGTCAAATTCCCAGACTGATTAAGTGAAAAGTCTGGTTCAAGAGTATCTCATTCATTGCAAAAGGCAATAGACTCATTCAAATTTGAAAATCTAATCAAAATACTGATAGTTTTTTTCAAAATTAGAAGTTGTAGTAGCTTCTTTGCACTCTCCTGGACTGCCCTAGCCGAGACTTGGGACTGACACGGGTATGGTGGGTGTTGCCTCCCTTTTTGACAGCCCTCTGTAATTTGTGCCGGCAAATGAGGGGATAGCGCGGTCTAAACCATGAAAGTTTAGCACTATGAATCAGGTGGCGGCACCCAAGCGTATGCTAGGGTTCTCAGTCTCTTCACAACCTTCTCTGTCGGATGGTAGATGAGAGCTGTTTTGAGCTTCACCTCCCGTCAGAGTTTCTTGGCTGTCGAAATCCGGAGTTTAGCATAATAGTACATCTGGTAAGTATTATTCGAAGTAGAATAAAAAAAGCATCCACTTTTGTTTTTACGAGAATTGATAATACTTATCAGATATACTATGGCCTGTCTCAGGCGCCCTGCTGAGGTGAGGCTGGGCTGCTTTCGCTGTTTGTCAAGACAACTATAAGACGTATCTGACTGTAGTTGGGAATTGACTCGGTACCTGGAGGCTAATGGTAATTCCCGGACACAGTATGGCAGGACCATGGAGAGAGCAGTTTTAATTGTTTATTTTGAGCTAGACCAGATAATAGACATTATCATAATAGTACATCTGGTAAGTGTTATCAATTCTCGTAGAAACAAAAGCGGATGCTTTTTTGATTCTGGTGAGTTTATTCATTCGTAGTGCAAGAGAAGACTGTTTTCTTTTTTAAATTCATCACTGCAATGGCTGGATTAATAACTGAGCCAGTCATTCCAGTGATAAATTTTTTAAATACTCATATTTTTGTCTGTAAATGAGCATTTTCTATAAGACAATTGAAATTGTCTGGACCAAATTTGATGATTACGGTGTTAATATTTATGACAGTAAAGTTAAAGTATCCATAATGTAAGAAATTTAGCTAAGATCTGTTTCTATTATCAATAGATGAGACCTTTAAGGTGTTAATATTTAGCAGCTTAGATTCCTGTTATCTTTGTTAGCAGACAAACATGGCTATTACAACTTATAGTCATTGTGTTTCAGTAGATAACACGCAATTACATCTTGTTGATATAGTCGTGCAAATACTCTCAGTAAAAGTTCTGATTGCTTTGGACAGTAATGACTTATGCAATCTACTTCCCAAATATTCAGCAATTATCGTATGTACATACATGTATAATATAAAGCTTGACGTCAGGGTTCTGTAAATTGGACAGTAATGCCTGAGGGAATCAGGTTTGTGTGAATTGAGTTAATGCGTGTACTTTGTTACCTCAGGCTTGTGAGCGTGTACTACTGGAATTATTCTGTCACCCGGAGAGTACAGACTTTCACCATCCTGTTAGCAAAAGTGTAAGTATAATACTCCTTGTGCCATCATAATTCATATTAGTGGCACATAGGTGAGATTGTTTCACTTTAATTCACCTTTCCAGAGTATCCATTATCATCTGACGTCATATGATGTCATAATCAGTTAAGCGGTTGACGTCATAATCATTATGTCATAAATGATTCTAACATAATAATTACGTCATAAATGATTCTAGTCTTTAACTCTTAATAGTCCGACACATTGTACGACTTGTATGCGTCTACTATTTAATAAGCATGCTGTTGAATATTTTGAAACTAATTTAACTGGGCAGGCGCTGTTGCTGGCATAGGCAGCATCAGCACCCAATCAAATTAGTTTCATTGATAGTCAGGGAGTTAAGAGATCGATCAATCCCAACATGAGTGAGGTATGGATGGAGCTTAGATAGAGAAGGGTGGTGCATAGCTAAAACTGGAAAGGTCCATTAACTTCTCAAGAATGCATACAAATAAAAAATTGGTAAAATAAATCTGATTGCTCAATTTGTTTGATGGCGATTTTGCACTACAGTACAGCTGGAAAAAAAGGTGAAATCTTTCCCAAAAAAACACAGAAACATGTTAGTTAATAAGAAATGTACTGTAGAATATTTTGAACATAATTGGATTGGAAGACATTGCTGCCTTAGGCATTATGCAGCAATATCTTCCAATCCAATTCTGTTCAAAATATTCTACGGTACATTTTATTTCTGTGCTGTACAGCAGATGTACCAACCATTACGACTTTGGCGAAAGATTACGATTTTATCATTTGTATTACGCTATTACAATGTTATAAGTGTTTATTACGCTAACATACATTTTTCATTTAAAACATTTTTTTTATCATTACCGCCGTATCGAATCTCCTACATAGTGAAGTCACATTAAGCTGGTACCCGACTCAAATTACTCATAATCACAATAGTATCCTAAGCAAGAGAGTCACCAGCGAAGGAATGTGGAGTCGGGTACCAGCCTAAAGTCACGTGAGATATTGTTGTTGCACAGGCTTGAAGTCTGCCAAAACTAGCCTGGTTCCTGGCTACTATTTTGTGAACGTTATCTTCAGACGATAACGTTCCCAAATAGTAGACAGGAGCCAGGCTGGTATTGGCGGATTTTTGAGTAGGTGTAACAGAACTATCTCAGTTCCTGTTGATATTTCATATGAGCGACATGGTTGGTTCGTTCAATCTTTCAGCCAATCGTTGATCAGATAACAAATCATGTTTGGAATGTTAATATCCCGGGTAAATTTGTGTAAAAAATGGCGGATAAACGTAAACATTCGCCCTGTCGCGAATCGACTAAACCAAAGCGTACAAAGACCGTGGATCGGAAATTTTAACAAGATTACAGTGGTGCAAAATTTCCGGTTTTAACAAAATCACGACTAAGTGAATATCACGCGCACTGTCAAATGTGTGGAATTGACTTCTCAGTAGCTCACGGTGGACTGAATGAGTGTTCAAAACATCTAAAGACGCTCGGCCATATACACAAAGGTAAAGCCGCATCGGAATCTAGTAAAATTACAAGTTTCTGTGTACGTGATACAGACTATGGATCAATAAAAGCTGAGGTGTTATTTACCAACTTCATAATTGAGCTGATATTTTGATATACTTGAACAAATTGATCCATGAAAGGGTTGAGCCACTGCATTCTAAATACTTTATCCTTACAAGCCTGCAATTTCTTTATATGCATCTAAATTTTGTGATGATTATTTTGAAACTAATTTGACTGGAAGCTGTTGCTTCTACAATGGCCTGGAGAAATGCCAATTTGCAGATCTAGAAAACATTATTTTTGGAAATACACCACTGGAATGACTGGCTCGACTATCGCGAGTTATTCCAGTGGTAAAATTTCAAAAATAGTTTCTTGCTCTGCAAATGGACATTTCTCTAGGTCATTGCAGAGGACTTTTCCTGTAGTACTACTAACTAGGAAATCATTATGCCAACTTTGCCTAGATAGAACAAACATTCAACTATCATTTTTGTTCATGTATACTGCTCAAAATGATAATTTACTTTTGGGACCATCAATCATACTGAGCACTCACAGCTGAAAAATATGTCAAGTTATTGTCTGTATTCAGTTTTAAGCAATAACAATTAACATGACGTCTGTTTAGTCATACAGCTGAACATGATGGTTGCTGGCCCCAACACTAACCGATTCTCATTTTGAGCTGTACATGACAGAAAAACGTTTAGTTCCGGCGCGTAACTAGTATAAATAAGTCTTTCTGTCGGTTGATCGGTCAGTCAGTCTGTCTGTCTCAATTTTTAACAAAGCTGCCTAAGTCGCAACTATAGCATGTTCACACTTTTTTAAAAAGGTGATTTGAATGGTTCTGAAGCACATAACATGGTTGAAGGAAAGGGGAATTTTAGTGCCAGAATGAGCTTAGAATGCACCACAGAGCATCTAAACGCATAAAAGACCCCTGGCAATAGGCATTAGGCTTCTCATAGAAAATGTCCATTTTCAGACCAAGAGAAGAGTATTTTTGAAAGTTTACCATAGGAATAACTGGCTCAGTTATCGAGCCGGTCATTCCAGTGATAGATTTTCAGAAATACTTTTCTTGGTCTGCAAATGGACATTTCTCAAGACCACTGCTGAAGCCATTTTTAAGTGTTAAAGGGTTTAAGAGGGTTGCGGACAAGAGTCCCAGGACCCAGGAATGCTCACCAAGAATCTGAGACGCTCACGGAGCGGAGTCAAAAATAGTCTTCTCCAGGTGTGCAAATGAACATTTTCTATGAGATAATTGAAGTTTTCCAGAATAGATTTGAGTGTTAAAGGGTTACACTCTGCACAATTACTGTGGAACGATCTTAAGTGTAGTTGATTTAGTCTCATGTAGGATCTCGTTTGTTGGAAGGAAGTTAATGGACCAAGTTTATCCATCAATCATCTGATGTCATAATCAGCTAAGCAGCGTGTAGGATGACGTCATAATCATGATTTCATGAATGATTCCAAATAGTCCATCTTTAACGCTTAATAGTCTGACACGTTGTACGAATTGTATGTCTACTATAAACATGCTGTTGAATATTTTGAAACTAATTTGACTGGATGCTGTTGCTGCCATAGGTAGCAACCGCGCCTAGTCAAATTAGTCCAAAATATTCAATAGCTTACCTGTATAGTTTTCTGGAAAATAATAGTCAGGGAGCTCAGGGATCGATCCTAACACGAGGGAGATGTGGGTGGAGCTTAGCTAGAGATGGGCGGGGCATAGGTAAAAACGGAAAGGTCCATTACTTATGCTGATTAGATCAGGACTAGGCAGGCTTCAAGGGTTTTCAAGAAAAATGTGAGTGTGTATAGACATGGCCACCTGGACAACAGTGACCAATGTCAATTTGACTCCTAGACTAGGTTGTTTGTATTTAGTGAATACTGAGAGAGAAGATCATCTTACATATAAGTTTGTGTATGCTATGCTGGTGTCGAATGCGGAACTTTGAAATTTTGTTACTATTGGCGCGCGTCTTAAGTAATTTAGAATGTAAGTGTGAATATCTTATAAATGGCCTAGCCTGTTTCGAAAGAATTTCGAAAACAGAAACACAAGGTAGACTTAAACCACACATGACTAGCAGCATTCTAATATCAAATCTATATGCAGAATCCTGATTAATTTTGTTGGCAGCCATCTTGGATTTTCTGAAATCGGTATAAATGAGTAAATTGGTGAGGGTAACTAAACTTTGAAGGACTAAATTTCGATGCTCAATTTTGTCAGTAGTTATCTTGGGATTCTTTTGCATTTCCCTGTAATTATAATAGTAATTTAGCTCGACTTTATGAAGTAAAAACGAGCTATTGTGATACCCTGCACATTGTCCGGCGGTGGTCATGGCGGTGGCGTCGTTGTCCAATTTGCGTTTAGCTCAACTTTTCTGTTTATATCTCATGTTTGGTTAATCATACTGGAACAAAACTTAGGCACATGCGTCTTTATAATGACACGGCATCACGCTATGACCTCGGAGTCAAGAAGGTCAAGATCACTGTGCCCATGGTAAAAACCCTGTTTTTTTCAGCTTTAACATTTTCCATTTAGCTCAACTTTTCTGTTTAGACCTCATGCTTGGTTAATCCTACTGGATCCAAACTTGGATGCATGACTTTATAATGACACGGCATCACCCAATGATGTTGGGGTCAAAAGGTCAAGGTCACTGTGATGTCTGCCATCCATCGTCCATTTATCAAATTTTGTTTAAAAGTCTACTCCTCATTAACTCCTTGGCAGAATTTAACCTAATTTGGCTGAAAGGTCCCTATGTGGGTAGACTTCAGAACATTATCCAGAATTTTGATTGATAAATCCTTTGGGTGTTGAATGTTTTCCGTTTCGGAACTTGTATACAGAATTTTGATTGATCCATTTTTGTGTGTGAAAATCTTTAGTTTCCTGAAATTGTCAAAACGCTACTCATCATTAACCGCGTGACAGTTTTCAACCCTAGTTGACTGGACAGACCCTATTGCGGTAGGCTCCAGAATATCTATTAAGAATTTTAATGGGGAAATTTTTTGGGTGAAAATCATACATTTTATGAGAA
Organism: Chaetoderma sp. LZ-2023a; assembly: GCA_034401795.1. Classification (NCBI taxonomy): domain Eukaryota; kingdom Metazoa; phylum Mollusca; class Caudofoveata; order Chaetodermatida; family Chaetodermatidae; genus Chaetoderma; species Chaetoderma sp. LZ-2023a. The sequence continues at coordinate 34,442,234 of CM067370.1, read as the reverse complement.
ATTTACCGGAATTTGTCAAAATGCATCTCCTCCATACATGCCATAACTGCTTGCTGGATTTTATCCAAATTTGGCTGGAAGGATTCTATAGTGGTAGGCTCTAGAACATCTTTTCAGAATTTTGTTTGGTTGATTTTTGGGTGGCCATTAGAATCTGTTGAAAAACACTACTCCTTAATTAATGGCCTGATTTCAATGAAACTTGGATGGAATAGTCCTATCACGGTAGGCTTCCACATATCAAATGAGAATTTTAATTTCTTTGGTGGACATTTTTGATTTTTCGAAAATTATCCATGTCTACCAGTATTTAAATGCAAATGGTACAAATGCTAATGGTCTAGTTGAGCCTTACAAGCCCTTTGGCCTCTTGTTGGTATTGATAAGTCTTCTATATTTATTTTATGTTTTTAAGTCAAGTTTCATAGTTCATTGTAAAGTTGAGTTTCATGTTTGCATTGCAACCACATTTCTGGTTTCATTACTGAGCACGGTAATGCCTGATAACATGACACAATTATGATAATTTATAAATTGTTTCTCACTCTCAGGTGCCTAGCTATTACAAGATGATTTCCTATCCGATGGACTTCTCGACGGCCAAATGTAAGCTGGATAAGCAGCAATATAACAGTCTGGATGAATTTCTCAGTGACATTGCCGTCATCTTCACAAACTGTACCTCTTTTAATGGCGTAAGATCAGTAATTATTATTCTCGTTCTACAGTACAACTTTCCAGATAAAATAAAACATACCGTATTTCGCTTAATTGAAGCCTATGCTTCTATTAGGACAAGAGGTGTTAAATTTCCAGCCCAACATCTCTGAGAAAGGGGATGGGCTTATATTAGAGTTTTCCCAAAAAGGTTTTCTAAAACTGATACCATGGAAATTCAATGCATTTTCTCCTGTAAAAATTCCCACCGCCTACGCCTATGTTTAATGTATACCTCAAAACATCACCGGGGAAGTGAAATTATTTGATTTGAGCGCCTAAATATTGTGTATCCTTTAATAAAGGTTGTTTATTACATCAAAATTAATCCACAATTTGATATAAAATGGCGTTGCAAACAATACAAATCATGTGATTTGCCTCCAATTGAAGAGTTTATTTTAGAGCGAGTACTCGGGGACTCGGAACTCGGGAATTTGTGTATATTATCATTGCGCGATAGGAACTGAGTATCATACTGATCTGAATAACGGGTACCCGTTTGATAAACTCCCGTTAGCGTATAATATCTCGCGAGAACACGCCGCCTCCCATCTCAAAAGAGCCACTGGCTCGCCAACTTAAGAAGCTGACTATATTGTCGTTCGTAATAATTTAATTTGGATGATTTAATGTTGATCGGCATTACAAAATTGATGTGCAATACTGCTTGTTTGGTACATAAATTTGGTCTTAAAATATATTTATAAGGAAGGTATTTAATCACGCCAAGACTGTTTTACGCGCATTTTGACTACCAAAGTGTGGAATAAACTATCATATCTTGAACATATGTTGTCTACTATTAGTATTAATCTAATGGGTGGTCGAGATTTACAAATCTGAGGCCTGTATTGACTTCTAGAGGGGCCGGAAATGTTTCAGGGCAGAGATCGGTCTGAAGTAGACACACCCTGTGACACGATTGTTATTATTATACACGCTATTCTTACAAATTTGCTCTTAAAAAATCTTTCCCATACAATCTGCTGAGTTAGGGGGTGGGCTTCTAATACAGAGTTTTGCCATTTTGAAACTGCTAAGAAATCATTGGTGCTCATATGTCAAAGTTAGGGGGTGGGCTTCTATTAGAGCATAGGCTTCAATTAAGCGAAATACGGTACTCTTGAAAATTCTGGCCTTAATTTTATTGGAAGCCATTGCTGCCTTAGGCTTCTTGCACCATGTTTAAAATTGTACTAACTAACAGGTTTTTAAAAAAACATTTTTATTTTTTAGGTGTGTATTGAAGTCGTCCAATACTCGATATCATTGTCATTAGGAAGTAACCCATTAGTCTGTTGACTTGTCCATCTGTGAAAACTTTGAGTATTGGTAGCATTTTTCTGCTAGCTACAACAATGAATGTACTGAGTTTTATGTGGCTTAACAGGTTTCTTTGTCCTCTGACCTCTTTGAGGAAAGCAGGACCAGTCTATGTTTCCAGGCATTCATATGTATCCGTTGCTGGAGTAATGATGACATAAATTTTGGTACTTGTGATAAAAGATCATTTGGGTTTGTAGGTCAGAGGAATCTATCAATATTTGTCAGAGTTGTCTATCGTAAGGCGTAAACAAGAAAAAACTGTATCCTTATGCTTTTTCAGTGAAATCTATTTATCTTCATCTGAGTTAATGTCCCCTAAAACAGAAAATTCATTAGTCTGATTTTCGGAGTCCATGGATCCACTCCAAACTTGGTACATGAATACCAACTCTTAGTAGTTCATTTATCAGGGGTGTTAGCAATATAGATTTTGTAAATGACTATTTCTAGCTATGTTCCTCCAATTTCTAGCCATATCCCTCCAATTTCTAGCTATGTCCCTCCAATTTCTAGCTATGTCCCTCCAATTTCTAGCTGTCCCTCCAATTTCTAGCTAACCTTCTGAACCATGAATTAACAGAATCTCAATTTCAAGGTAACAATTCGGACGCTTTTCACACTTAATGATGGCCCTATGTAAAGTGATTGTGCAGCTATTTAACAAGTGACGTATTTTGATTATAAAATCAGATACTTGAGTTACAGCTCATACTGGATCCCTCCATTCTAAGGCAACTGGAGTAAAGCAAATAATTTCCTGTAATAATAGAGTTACTATAGTAATAATAGGGTTACTATAGTGTCTTGAAGGTTCAAGGCCATTAGGTGTAATGATAGAGCTACTAGCATGTCCTGAAGGTTCAAGGCTATTAGGTCTAATGATGGAGCTACTAGCATGTCCTGAAGGTACAAGGCCATTAGGTGTAATGATGGAGCTACTAGCATGTCCTGAAGGTTCAAGGCCATTAGGTCTAATGATGGAGCTACTAGCATGTCCTGAAGGTTCAAGGCCATTAGGTGTAATGATGGAGCTACTAGCATGTCCTGAAGGTTCAAGGCTATTAGGTGTAATGATAGAGTTACTATCATGTCCTGAAGGTTCAAGGCCATCAGGTATAATGATAGAGTTACTATCATGTCCTGAATGTGCAAGGCCATCAGGTGTAATGATAGAGTTACTATCGTGTCCTGAAGGTTCAAGGCCATACAGTGTAATGATAGAGTTACTATCATGTCCTGAATGTTCAAGGACATACAGTGTAATGATAGAGTTACTATCATGTCTTGAAGGTTCAAGGCCATTATTTGTAATGATAGAGTTATTATAGTGTCCTGAATGCTCAAGGCCATTATTTGTAATGATAGAGTTACTATCATGTCCTGAATGTTCAAGGCCATATGGTGTAATGATAGAGTTACTATCATGTCCTGAATGTTCAAGGCCATATGGTGTAATGATAGAGTTACTATGGTGTCCTGAATGTGCAAGGCCATCAGGTGTAATGATAGAGTTACTCTCATGTCCTGAATGTTCAAGGCCATACAGTGTAATGATAGAGTTACTATCATGTCCTGACTGTTCAAGGCTATTATTTGTAATGATAGAGTTACTATTGTGTCCTGACTGTTCAAGGCCATTATTTGTAATGATAGAGTTACTATTGTGTCCTGACTGTTCAAGGCCATACAGTGTAATGATAGAGTTATTATCATGTCCTGACTGTTCAAGGCCATTATTTGTAATGATAGAATTACTATTGTGTCCTGACTGTTCAAGGCCATACAGTGTAATGATAGAGTTATTATCATGTCCTGACTGTTCAAGGCCATTATTTGTAATGATAGAGTTACTATTGTGTCCTGACTGTTCAAGGCCATACAGTGTAATGATAGAGTTATTATCATGTCCTGACTGTTCAAGGCCATCAGGTGTAATGATAGAGTTACTATCGTGTCCTGACTGTTCAAGGCCATTATTTGTAATGATAGAGTTACTATTGTGTCCTGAAGGTTCAAGGCCATTATTTGTAATGATAGAGTTACAATCATGTCCTGAATGTTCAAGGCCATTAGGTGTAATGATAGAGTTACTATCATGTCCTGAATGTTCAAGGCCATCAGGTGTAATGATAGAGTTACTATTAGGGCTGCGCGATATACCGATACCATATTTAAAACCGATATCCTGCACTGACGGTTTCATAACCGATTATAAAAAATAAATATCGAAAAACCGAATATGAACATATTTTCGGTTTTTCATATCAGGATTGTTAAAAATAAAAGATACTAACGAGCATGAAAATCGTAATGAATAATAATGGCCATACTTTCCATTAAGCTATGTTCGGGGCAACTAATAATTGAACGTGGCCCCAATTGCGCATATTGTGTAACTCCATGTAACTCGCTGTACGCCGAGAGAAATCAAGCAGCGAATAAATTAAATAAATATCCACTCGTCTTTTCTCTGGTAGTCTCAGATAAATTTGCAATATAAAACACAATACTAATGTGGGAATTTGTCATTAAAATTTGTATCGGGGAAAACATTTCTAAACAACGGCATCCATTTTATTTACGTCACCGGCTAATTAACATAATGCAAAGTCGTCCCAACACTAAATCGCCCGAATGCATCAAAATCTCACCAATAAATATAATGCTGAATACATTTTGCTGATTAGGATATAATTTTAAATAAAATTATTACTAAACCGTTTTTAAAACGTTATCTTCTATACACAATATCATATTAACTTATGAAATTCGCGATCGCAATATTACAGTTAATATTTTCTTCAAGGCATGATTTCGTCCTCGGGCCGAATTGGAAATGAAAGAAGAAAGGGAGATAATTACATCATAATTAATTACAATCGCGTGATTTACGTCTTTTCGCAACATGTTTTGCTGATTTATGATTAATTTTGACAAAATAAACGATGTTTATTTAACTGTGCGTAATATTTAGGCGGTCTAATTAGTAATTTCACTCCCGCGATGATGGATATTATAGGGTATATTAAGCTTTAAAGGCGTAAAACGTTACGAATGTATCGGGGCGTGAAAATACGTTCTGATTTCGTGCTAATTTTTATCATTTAAATTTTTTGTTTCATGTCCATAAAACCGATATTCGGTTAAAACCGATATGAAAAGTCATATCGAAACCGATATGGCTGTAAGCCAAACCGTGCAGCCCTAGTTACTATCATGTCCTGAATGTTCAAGGCCATCAGGTGTAATGATAGAGTTACTATCATGTCCTGAATGTTCAAGGCCATCAGGTGTAATGATAGAGTTACTATCATGTCCTGAATGTTCAAGGCCATTATTTCTAATGATAGAGTTACTATCATGTCCTGAATGTTCAAGGCCATTATTTCTAATGATAGAGTTACTATCGTGTCTTGAATGTTCAAGGCCATCAGGTGTAATGATAGAGTTACTATCATGTCCTGAAGGTTCAAGGCCATCAGGTGTAATGATAGAGTTACTATCATGTCCTGAATGTTCAAGGCCATTATTTCTAATGATAGAGTTACTATCATGTCCTGAATGTTCAAGGCCATTATTTCTAATGATAGAGTTACTATCATGTCCTGAAGGTTCAAGGCCATCAGGTGTAATGATAGAGTTACTATCATGTCCTGAAGGTTCAAGGCCATCAGGTGTAATGATAGAGTTACTATCGTGTCCTGAAGGTTCAAGGCCATACAGTGTAATGATAGAGTTACTATCATGTCCTGAATGTTCAAGGCCATCAGGTGTAATGATAGAGTTACTATCATGTCCTGAATGTTCAAGGCCATCAGGTGTAATGATAGAGTTACTCTCATGTCCTGAATGTTCAAGGCCATTATTTCTAATGATAGAGTTACTCTCATGTCCTGAATGTTCAAGGCCATCAGGTGTAATGATAGAGTTACTCTCATGTCCTGAATGTTCAAGGCCATTATTTCTAATGATAGAGTTACTATCATGTCCTGAATGTTCAAGGCCATCAGGTGTAATGATAGAGTTACTCTCATGTCCTGAATGTTCAAGGCCATCAGGTGTAATGATAGAGTTACTCTCATGTCCTGAATGTTCAAGGCCATCAGGTGTAATGATAGAGTTACTCTCATGTCCTGAATGTTCAAGGCCATCAGGTGTAATGATAGAGTTACTCTCATGTCCTGAAGGTTCAAGGCCATTAGGTGTAATGATAGAGTTACTATCATGTCCTGAAGGTTCAAGGCCATTATTTCTAATGATAGAGTTACTATTGTGTCCTGAAGGTTCAAGGCCATTAGGTGTAATGATAGAGTTACTATCATGTCCTGAAGGTTCAAGGCAATATGGTGTAATGATAGAGTTACTATCATGTCCTGAAGGTTCAAGGCAATATGGTGTAATGATAGAGTTACTATCATGTCATGAAGGTTCAAGGCAATATGGTGTAATGATAGATTTACTATTGTGTCCTGAAGGTTCAAGGCCATTAGGTGTAATGATAGAGTTACTATCATGTCCTGAAGGTTCAAGGCCATTAGGTGTAATGATAGAGCTACTATCATGTCCTGAAGGTTCAAGGCCATTAGGTGTAATGATAGAGTTACTATCATGTCCTGAAGGTTCAAGGCCATTAGGTGTAATGATAGAGCTACTATCATGTCCTGAAGGTTCAAGACCATTAGGTGTAATGATAGAGTTACTATCATGTCCTGAAGGTTCAAGGCCATTAGGTGTAATGATAGAGTTACTATCATGTCCTGAAGGTTCAAGGCAATATGGTGTAATGATAGAGTTACTATCATGTCCTGAAGGTTCAAGGCCATTAGGTGTAATGATAGAGTTACTATCGTGTCCTGAAGGTTCAAGGCCATTAGGTGTAATGATAGAGCTACTATCATGTCCTGAAGGTTCAAGGCCATTAGGTGTAATGATAGAGTTACTATCATGTCCTGAAGGTTCAAGGCCATTAGGTGTAATGATAGAGTTACTATCATGTCCTGAAGGTTCAAGGCCATTAGGTGTAATGATAGAGCTACTATCATGTCCTGAAGGTTCAAGGCCATTAGGTGTAATGATAGAGTTACTATCATGTCCTGAAGGTTCAAGGCCATTAGGTGTAATGATAGAGCTACTATCATGTCCTGAAGGTTCAAGGCCATTAGGTGTAATGATAGAGTTACTCTCATGTCCTGAATGTTCAAGGCCATCAGGTGTAATGATAGAGTTACTCTCATGTCCTGAATGTTCAAGGCCATCAGGTGTAATGATAGAGTTACTCTCATGTCCTGAAGGTTCAAGGCCATTAGGTGTAATGATAGAGTTACTATCATGTCCTGAAGGTTCAAGGCCATTATTTCTAATGATAGAGTTACTATTGTGTCCTGAAGGTTCAAGGCCATTAGGTGTAATGATAGAGTTACTATCATGTCCTGAAGGTTCAAGGCCATTAGGTGTAATGATAGAGTTACTATCATGTCCTGAAGGTTCAAGGCAATATGGTGTAATGATAGAGTTACTATCATGTCCTGAAGGTTCAAGGCAATATGGTGTAATGATAGATTTACTATCGTGTCCTGAAGGTTCAAGGCCATTAGGTGTAATGATAGAGTTACTATCATGTCCTGAAGGTTCAAGGCCATTAGGTGTAATGATAGAGCTACTATCATGTCCTGAAGGTTCAAGGCCATTAGGTGTAATGATAGAGTTACTATCATGTCCTGAAGGTTCAAGGCCATTAGGTGTAATGATAGAGCTACTATGATGTCCTGAAGGTTAAAGACCATTAGGTGTAATGATAGAGTTACTATCATGTCCTGAAGGTTCAAGGCAATATGGTGTAATGATAGAGTTACTATCATGTCCTGAAGGTTCAAGGCCATTAGGTGTAATGATAGAGTTACTATCGTGTCTTGAAGGTTCAAGGCCATTAGGTGTAATGATAGAGCTACTATCATGTCCTGAAGGTTCAAGACCATTAGGTGTAATGATAGAGCTACTATGATGTCCTGAAGGTTAAAGACCATTAGGTGTAATGATAGAGTTACTATCATGTCCTGAAGGTTCAAGGCCATTAGGTGTAATGATAGAGTTACTATCATGTCCTGAAGGTTCAAGGCCATTATTTCTAATGATAGAGTTACTATTGTGTCCTGAAGGTTCAAGGCCATTAGGTGTAATGATAGAGTTACTATCATGTCCTGAAGGTTCAAGGCAATATGGTGTAATGATAGAGTTACTATCATGTCCTGAAGGTTCAAGGCAATATGGTGTAATGATAGAGTTACTATCATGTCATGAAGGTTCAAGGCAATATGGTGTAATGATAGATTTACTATTGTGTCCTGAAGGTTCAAGGCCATTAGGTGTAATGATAGAGTTACTATCATGTCCTGAAGGTTCAAGGCCATTAGGTGTAATGATAGAGCTACTATCATGTCCTGAAGGTTCAAGGCCATTAGGTGTAATGATAGAGTTACTATCATGTCCTGAAGGTTCAAGGCCATTAGGTGTAATGATAGAGCTACTATCATGTCCTGAAGGTTCAAGACCATTAGGTGTAATGATAGAGTTACTATCATGTCCTGAAGGTTCAAGGCCATTAGGTGTAATGATAGAGTTACTATCATGTCCTGAAGGTTCAAGGCAATATGGTGTAATGATAGAATTACTATCATGTCCTGAAGGTTCAAGGCCATTAGGTGTAATGATAGAGTTACTATCGTGTCCTGAAGGTTCAAGGCCATTAGGTGTAATGATAGAGCTACTATCATGTCCTGAAGGTTCAAGGCCATTAGGTGTAATGATAGAGTTACTATCATGTCCTGAAGGTTCAAGGCCATTAGGTGTAATGATAGAGTTACTATCATGTCCTGAAGGTTCAAGGCCATTAGGTGTAATGATAGAGTTACTATCATGTCCTGAAGGTTCAAGGCCATTAGGTGTAATGATAGAGTTACTATCGTGTCTTGAAGGTTCAAGGCCATTAGGTGTAATGATAGAGCTACTATCATGTCCTGAAGGTTCAAGACCATTAGGTGTAATGATAGAGCTACTATGATGTCCTGAAGGTTAAAGACCATTAGGTGTAATGATAGAGTTACTATCATGTCCTGAAGGTTCAAGGCCATTAGGTGTAATGATAGAGTTACTATCATGTCCTGAAGGTTCAAGGCCATTATTTCTAATGATAGAGTTACTATTGTGTCCTGAAGGTTCAAGGCCATTAGGTGTAATGATAGAGTTACTATCATGTCCTGAAGGTTCAAGGCAATATGGTGTAATGATAGAGTTACTATCATGTCCTGAAGGTTCAAGGCAATATGGTGTAATGATAGAGTTACTATCATGTCATGAAGGTTCAAGGCAATATGGTGTAATGATAGATTTACTATTGTGTCCTGAAGGTTCAAGGCCATTAGGTGTAATGATAGAGTTACTATCATGTCCTGAAGGTTCAAGGCCATTAGGTGTAATGATAGAGCTACTATCATGTCCTGAAGGTTCAAGGCCATTAGGTGTAATGATAGAGTTACTATCATGTCCTGAAGGTTCAAGGCCATTAGGTGTAATGATAGAGCTACTATCATGTCCTGAAGGTTCAAGACCATTAGGTGTAATGATAGAGTTACTATCATGTCCTGAAGGTTCAAGGCCATTAGGTGTAATGATAGAGTTACTATCATGTCCTGAAGGTTCAAGGCAATATGGTGTAATGATAGAGTTACTATCATGTCCTGAAGGTTCAAGGCCATTAGGTGTAATGATAGAGTTACTATCGTGTCCTGAAGGTTCAAGGCCATTAGGTGTAATGATAGAGCTACTATCATGTCCTGAAGGTTCAAGGCCATTAGGTGTAATGATAGAGTTACTATCATGTCCTGAAGGTTCAAGGCCATTAGGTGTAATGATAGAGTTACTATCATGTCCTGAAGGTTCAAGGCCATTAGGTGTAATGATAGAGTTACTATCGTGTCCTGAAGGTTCAAGGCCATTAGGTGTAATGATAGAGCTACTATCATGTCCTGAAGGTTCAAGGCCATTAGGTGTAATGATAGAGTTACTATCATGTCCTGAAGGTTCAAGGCCATTAGGTGTAATGATAGAGTTACTATCATGTCCTGAAGGTTCAAGGCCATCAGGTGTAATGATAGAGTTACTCTCATGTCCTGAATGTTCAAGGCCATTATTTCTAATGATAGAGTTACTCTCATGTCCTGAATGTTCAAGGCCATCAGGTGTAATGATAGAGTTACTATCATGTCCTGAATGTTCAAGGCCATCAGGTGTAATGATAGAGTTACTCTCATGTCCTGAATGTTCAAGGCCATCAGGTGTAATGATAGAGTTACTCTCATGTCCTGAATGTTCAAGGCCATCAGGTGTAATGATAGAGTTACTCTCATGTCCTGAAGGTTCAAGGCCATTAGGTGTAATGATAGAGTTACTATCATGTCCTGAAGGTTCAAGGCCATTATTTCTAATGATAGAGTTACTATTGTGTCCTGAAGGTTCAAGGCCATTAGGTGTAATGATAGAGTTACTATCATGTCCTGAAGGTTCAAGGCAATATGGTGTAATGATAGAGTTACTATCATGTCCTGAAGGTTCAAGGCAATATGGTGTAATGATAGAGTTACTATCATGTCATGAAGGTTCAAGGCAATATGGTGTAATGATAGATTTACTATTGTGTCCTGAAGGTTCAAGGCCATTAGGTGTAATGATAGAGTTACTATCATGTCCTGAAGGTTCAAGGCCATTAGGTGTAATGATAGAGCTACTATCATGTCCTGAAGGTTCAAGGCCATTAGGTGTAATGATAGAGTTACTATCATGTCCTGAAGGTTCAAGGCCATTAGGTGTAATGATAGAGCTACTATCATGTCCTGAAGGTTCAAGACCATTAGGTGTAATGATAGAGTTACTATCATGTCCTGAAGGTTCAAGGCCATTAGGTGTAATGATAGAGTTACTATCATGTCCTGAAGGTTCAAGGCAATATGGTGTAATGATAGAGTTACTATCATGTCCTGAAGGTTCAAGGCCATTAGGTGTAATGATAGAGTTACTATCGTGTCCTGAAGGTTCAAGGCCATTAGGTGTAATGATAGAGCTACTATCATGTCCTGAAGGTTCAAGGCCATTAGGTGTAATGATAGAGTTACTATCATGTCCTGAAGGTTCAAGGCCATTAGGTGTAATGATAGAGTTACTATCATGTCCTGAAGGTTCAAGGCCATTAGGTGTAATGATAGAGCTACTATCATGTCCTGAAGGTTCAAGGCCATTAGGTGTAATGATAGAGTTACTATCATGTCCTGAAGGTTCAAGGCCATTAGGTGTAATGATAGAGCTACTATCATGTCCTGAAGGTTCAAGGCCATTAGGTGTAATGATAGAGTTACTCTCATGTCCTGAATGTTCAAGGCCATCAGGTGTAATGATAGAGTTACTCTCATGTCCTGAATGTTCAAGGCCATCAGGTGTAATGATAGAGTTACTCTCATGTCCTGAAGGTTCAAGGCCATTAGGTGTAATGATAGAGTTACTATCATGTCCTGAAGGTTCAAGGCCATTATTTCTAATGATAGAGTTACTATTGTGTCCTGAAGGTTCAAGGCCATTAGGTGTAATGATAGAGTTACTATCATGTCCTGAAGGTTCAAGGCCATTAGGTGTAATGATAGAGTTACTATCATGTCCTGAAGGTTCAAGGCAATATGGTGTAATGATAGAGTTACTATCATGTCCTGAAGGTTCAAGGCAATATGGTGTAATGATAGATTTACTATCGTGTCCTGAAGGTTCAAGGCCATTAGGTGTAATGATAGAGTTACTATCATGTCCTGAAGGTTCAAGGCCATTAGGTGTAATGATAGAGCTACTATCATGTCCTGAAGGTTCAAGGCCATTAGGTGTAATGATAGAGTTACTATCATGTCCTGAAGGTTCAAGGCCATTAGGTGTAATGATAGAGCTACTATGATGTCCTGAAGGTTCAAGGCCATTAGGTGTAATGATAGAGTTACTATCATGTCCTGAAGGTTCAAGGCAATATGGTGTAATGATAGAGTTACTATCATGTCCTGAAGGTTCAAGGCCATTAGGTGTAATGATAGAGTTACTATCATGTCCTGAAGGTTCAAGGCCATTAGGTGTAATGATAGAGTTACTATCATGTCCTGAAGGTTCAAGGCCATTAGGTGTAATGATAGAGCTACTATGATGTCCTGAAGGTTCAAGGCCATTAGGTGTAATGATAGAGTTACTATCATGTCCTGAAGGTTCAAGGCCATTAGGTGTAATGATAGAGTTACTATCATGTCCTGAAGGTTCAAGGCCATTATTTCTAATGATAGAGTTACTATTGTGTCCTGAAGGTTCAAGGCCATTAGGTGTAATGATAGAGTTACTATCATGTCCTGAAGGTTCAAGGCAATATGGTGTAATGATAGAGTTACTATCATGTCCTGAAGGTTCAAGGCAATATGGTGTAATGATAGAGTTACTATCATGTCCTGAAGGTTCAAGGCAATATGGTGTAATGATAGATTTACTATTGTGTCCTGAAGGTTCAAGGCCATTAGGTGTAATGATAGAGTTACTATCATGTCCTGAAGGTTCAAGGCCATTAGGTGTAATGATAGAGCTACTATCATGTCCTGAAGGTTCAAGGCCATTAGGTGTAATGATAGAGTTACTATCATGTCCTGAAGGTTCAAGGCCATTAGGTGTAATGATAGAGCTACTATCATGTCCTGAAGGTTCAAGGCCATTAGGTGTAATGATAGAGTTACTATCATGTCCTGAAGGTTCAAGGCCATTAGGTGTAATGATAGAGTTACTATCATGTCCTGAAGGTTCAAGGCAATATGGTGTAATGATAGAGTTACTATCATGTCCTGAAGGTTCAAGGCCATTAGGTGTAATGATAGAGTTACTATCGTGTCCTGAAGGTTCAAGGCCATTAGGTGTAATGATAGAGCTACTATCATGTCCTGAAGGTTCAAGGCCATTAGGTGTAATGATAGAGTTACTATCATGTCCTGAAGGTTCAAGGCCATTAGGTGTAATGATAGAGTTACTATCATGTCCTGAAGGTTCAAGGCCATTAGGTGTAATGATAGAGCTACTATCATGTCCTGAAGGTTCAAGGCCATTAGGTGTAATGATAGAGTTACTATCATGTCCTGAAGGTTCAAGGCCATTAGGTGTAATGATAGAGCTACTATCATGTCCTGAAGGTTCAAGGCCATTAGGTGTAATGATAGAGTTACTCTCATGTCCTGAATGTTCAAGGCCATCAGGTGTAATGATAGAGTTACTCTCATGTCCTGAATGTTCAAGGCCATCAGGTGTAATGATAGAGTTACTCTCATGTCCTGAAGGTTCAAGGCCATTAGGTGTAATGATAGAGTTACTATCATGTCCTGAAGGTTCAAGGCCATTATTTCTAATGATAGAGTTACTATTGTGTCCTGAAGGTTCAAGGCCATTAGGTGTAATGATAGAGTTACTATCATGTCCTGAAGGTTCAAGGCCATTAGGTGTAATGATAGAGTTACTATCATGTCCTGAAGGTTCAAGGCCATTAGGTGTAATGATAGAGTTACTATCGTGTCTTGAAGGTTCAAGGCCATTAGGTGTAATGATAGAGCTACTATCATGTCCTGAAGGTTCAAGACCATTAGGTGTAATGATAGAGCTACTATGATGTCCTGAAGGTTAAAGACCATTAGGTGTAATGATAGAGTTACTATCATGTCCTGAAGGTTCAAGGCCATTAGGTGTAATGATAGAGTTACTATCATGTCCTGAAGGTTCAAGGCCATTATTTCTAATGATAGAGTTACTATTGTGTCCTGAAGGTTCAAGGCCATTAGGTGTAATGATAGAGTTACTATCATGTCCTGAAGGTTCAAGGCAATATGGTGTAATGATAGAGTTACTATCATGTCCTGAAGGTTCAAGGCAATATGGTGTAATGATAGAGTTACTATCATGTCATGAAGGTTCAAGGCAATATGGTGTAATGATAGATTTACTATTGTGTCCTGAAGGTTCAAGGCCATTAGGTGTAATGATAGAGTTACTATCATGTCCTGAAGGTTCAAGGCCATTAGGTGTAATGATAGAGCTACTATCATGTCCTGAAGGTTCAAGGCCATTAGGTGTAATGATAGAGTTACTATCATGTCCTGAAGGTTCAAGGCCATTAGGTGTAATGATAGAGCTACTATCATGTCCTGAAGGTTCAAGACCATTAGGTGTAATGATAGAGTTACTATCATGTCCTGAAGGTTCAAGGCCATTAGGTGTAATGATAGAGTTACTATCATGTCCTGAAGGTTCAAGGCAATATGGTGTAATGATAGAGTTACTATCATGTCCTGAAGGTTCAAGGCCATTAGGTGTAATGATAGAGTTACTATCGTGTCCTGAAGGTTCAAGGCCATTAGGTGTAATGATAGAGCTACTATCATGTCCTGAAGGTTCAAGGCCATTAGGTGTAATGATAGAGTTACTATCATGTCCTGAAGGTTCAAGGCCATTAGGTGTAATGATAGAGTTACTATCATGTCCTGAAGGTTCAAGGCCATTAGGTGTAATGATAGAGCTACTATCATGTCCTGAAGGTTCAAGGCCATTAGGTGTAATGATAGAGTTACTATCATGTCCTGAAGGTTCAAGGCCATTAGGTGTAATGATAGAGCTACTATCATGTCCTGAAGGTTCAAGGCCATTAGGTGTAATGATAGAGTTACTCTCATGTCCTGAATGTTCAAGGCCATCAGGTGTAATGATAGAGTTACTCTCATGTCCTGAATGTTCAAGGCCATCAGGTGTAATGATAGAGTTACTCTCATGTCCTGAAGGTTCAAGGCCATTAGGTGTAATGATAGAGTTACTATCATGTCCTGAAGGTTCAAGGCCATTATTTCTAATGATAGAGTTACTATTGTGTCCTGAAGGTTCAAGGCCATTAGGTGTAATGATAGAGTTACTATCATGTCCTGAAGGTTCAAGGCCATTAGGTGTAATGATAGAGTTACTATCATGTCCTGAAGGTTCAAGGCAATATGGTGTAATGATAGAGTTACTATCATGTCCTGAAGGTTCAAGGCAATATGGTGTAATGATAGATTTACTATCGTGTCCTGAAGGTTCAAGGCCATTAGGTGTAATGATAGAGTTACTATCATGTCCTGAAGGTTCAAGGCCATTAGGTGTAATGATAGAGCTACTATCATGTCCTGAAGGTTCAAGGCCATTAGGTGTAATGATAGAGTTACTATCATGTCCTGAAGGTTCAAGGCCATTAGGTGTAATGATAGAGTTACTATCATGTCCTGAAGGTTCAAGGCCATTATTTCTAATGATAGAGTTACTATTGTGTCCTGAAGGTTCAAGGCCATTAGGTGTAATGATAGAGTTACTATCATGTCCTGAAGGTTCAAGGCCATTAGGTGTAATGATAGAGTTACTATCATGTCCTGAAGGTTCAAGGCAATATGGTGTAATGATAGAGTTACTATCATGTCCTGAAGGTTCAAGGCAATATGGTGTAATGATAGATTTACTATCGTGTCCTGAAGGTTCAAGGCCATTAGGTGTAATGATAGAGTTACTATCATGTCCTGAAGGTTCAAGGCCATTAGGTGTAATGATAGAGCTACTATCATGTCCTGAAGGTTCAAGGCCATTAGGTGTAATGATAGAGTTACTATCATGTCCTGAAGGTTCAAGGCCATTAGGTGTAATGATAGAGTTACTATCATGTCCTGAAGGTTCAAGGCCATTAGGTGTAATGATAGAGTTACTATCATGTCCTGAAGGTTCAAGGCCATTAGGTGTAATGATAGAGTTACTATCATGTCCTGAAGGTTCAAGGCCATTAGGTGTAATGATAGAGTTACTATCATGTCCTGAAGGTTCAAGGCCATTAGGTGTAATGATAGAGTTACTATCATGTCCTGAAGGTTCAAGGCCATTAGGTGTAATGATAGAGTTACTATCATGTCCTGAAGGTTCAAGGCAATATGGTGTAATGATAGAGTTACTATCATGTCCTGAAGGTTCAAGGCCATTAGGTGTAATGATAGAGTTACTATCATGTCCTGAAGGTTCAAGGCCATTAGGTGTAATGATAGAGCTACTATCATGTCCTGAAGGTTCAAGGCCATTAGGTGTAATGATAGAGTTACTATCATGTCCTGAAGGTTCAAGGCCATTAGGTGTAATGATAGAGTTACTATCATGTCCTGAAGGTTCAAGGCCATTAGGTGTAATGATAGAGTTACTATCATGTCCTGAAGGTTCAAGGCCATTAGGTGTAATGATAGAGCTACTATCATGTCCTGAAGGTTCAAGGCCATTAGGTGTAATGATAGAGTTACTCTCATGTCCTGAATGTTCAAGGCCATCAGGTGTAATGATAGAGTTACTATCATGTCCTGAAGGTTCAAGGCCATCAGGTGTAATGATAGAGTTACTCTCATGTCCTGAAGGTTCAAGGCCATTAGGTGTAATGATAGAGTTACTATCATGTCCTGAAGGTTCAAGGCCATTATTTCTAATGATAGAGTTACTATTGTGTCCTGAAGGTTCAAGGCCATTAGGTGTAATGATAGAGTTACTATCATGTCCTGAAGGTTCAAGGCCATTAGGTGTAATGATAGAGTTACTATCATGTCCTGAAGGTTCAAGGCAATATGGTGTAATGATAGAGTTACTATCATGTCCTGAAGGTTCAAGGCAATATGGTGTAATGATAGATTTACTATCGTGTCCTGAAGGTTCAAGGCCATTAGGTGTAATGATAGAGTTACTATCATGTCCTGAAGGTTCAAGGCCATTAGGTGTAATGATAGAGTTACTATCGTGTCTTGAAGGTTCAAGGCCATTAGGTGTAATGATAGAGCTACTATCATGTCCTGAAGGTTCAAGGCCATTAGGTGTAATGATAGAGTTACTATCATGTCCTGAAGGTTCAAGGCCATTAGGTGTAATGATAGAGTTACTATCATGTCCTGAAGGTTCAAGGCAATATGGTGTAATGATAGAGTTACTATCATGTCCTGAAGGTTCAAGGCCATTAGGTGTAATGATAGAGCTACTATGATGTCCTGAAGGTTAAAGACCATTAGGTGTAATGATAGAGTTACTATCATGTCCTGAAGGTTCAAGGCAATATGGTGTAATGATAGAGTTACTATCATGTCCTGAAGGTTCAAGGCCATTAGGTGTAATGATAGAGTTACTATCGTGTCTTGAAGGTTCAAGGCCATTAGGTGTAATGATAGAGCTACTATCATGTCCTGAAGGTTCAAGACCATTAGGTGTAATGATAGAGCTACTATGATGTCCTGAAGGTTAAAGACCATTAGGTGTAATGATAGAGTTACTATCATGTCCTGAAGGTTCAAGGCCATTAGGTGTAATGATAGAGTTACTATCATGTCCTGAAGGTTCAAGGCCATTATTTCTAATGATAGAGTTACTATTGTGTCCTGAAGGTTCAAGGCCATTAGGTGTAATGATAGAGTTACTATCATGTCCTGAAGGTTCAAGGCAATATGGTGTAATGATAGAGTTACTATCATGTCCTGAAGGTTCAAGGCAATATGGTGTAATGATAGAGTTACTATCATGTCATGAAGGTTCAAGGCAATATGGTGTAATGATAGATTTACTATTGTGTCCTGAAGGTTCAAGGCCATTAGGTGTAATGATAGAGTTACTATCATGTCCTGAAGGTTCAAGGCCATTAGGTGTAATGATAGAGCTACTATCATGTCCTGAAGGTTCAAGGCCATTAGGTGTAATGATAGAGTTACTATCATGTCCTGAAGGTTCAAGGCCATTAGGTGTAATGATAGAGCTACTATCATGTCCTGAAGGTTCAAGACCATTAGGTGTAATGATAGAGTTACTATCATGTCCTGAAGGTTCAAGGCCATTAGGTGTAATGATAGAGTTACTATCATGTCCTGAAGGTTCAAGGCAATATGGTGTAATGATAGAGTTACTATCATGTCCTGAAGGTTCAAGGCCATTAGGTGTAATGATAGAGTTACTATCGTGTCCTGAAGGTTCAAGGCCATTAGGTGTAATGATAGAGCTACTATCATGTCCTGAAGGTTCAAGGCCATTAGGTGTAATGATAGAGTTACTATCATGTCCTGAAGGTTCAAGGCCATTAGGTGTAATGATAGAGTTACTATCATGTCCTGAAGGTTCAAGGCCATTAGGTGTAATGATAGAGCTACTATCATGTCCTGAAGGTTCAAGGCCATTAGGTGTAATGATAGAGTTACTATCATGTCCTGAAGATTCAAGGCCATTAGGTGTAATGATAGAGCTACTATCATGTCCTGAAGGTTCAAGGCCATTAGGTGTAATGATAGAGTTACTCTCATGTCCTGAATGTTCAAGGCCATCAGGTGTAATGATAGAGTTACTCTCATGTCCTGAATGTTCAAGGCCATCAGGTGTAATGATAGAGTTACTCTCATGTCCTGAAGGTTCAAGGCCATTAGGTGTAATGATAGAGTTACTATCATGTCCTGAAGGTTCAAGGCCATTATTTCTAATGATAGAGTTACTATTGTGTCCTGAAGGTTCAAGGCAATATGGTGTAATGATAGAGTTACTATCATGTCCTGAAGGTTCAAGGCAATATGGTGTAATGATAGATTTACTATCGTGTCCTGAAGGTTCAAGGCCATTAGGTGTAATGATAGAGTTACTATCATGTCCTGAAGGTTCAAGACCATTAGGTGTAATGATAGAGCTACTATCATGTCCTGAAGGTTCAAGGCCATTAGGTGTAATGATAGAGTTACTATCATGTCCTGAAGGTTCAAGGCCATTAGGTGTAATGATAGAGCTACTATGATGTCCTGAAGGTTAAAGACCATTAGGTGTAATGATAGAGTTACTATCATGTCCTGAAGGTTCAAGGCAATATGGTGTAATGATAGAGTTACTATCATGTCCTGAAGGTTCAAGGCCATTAGGTGTAATGATAGAGTTACTATCGTGTCTTGAAGGTTCAAGGCCATTAGGTGTAATGATAGAGCTACTATCATGTCCTGAAGGTTCAAGACCATTAGGTGTAATGATAGAGTTACTATCATGTCCTGAAGGTTCAAGGCCATTAGGTGTAATGATAGAGTTACTATCATGTCCTGAAGGTTCAAGGCCATTAGGTGTAATGATAGAGTTACTATCATGTCCTGAAGGTTCAAGGCAATATGGTGTAATGATAGAGTTACTCTCATGTCCTGAAGGTTCAAGGCCATTAGGTGTAATGATAGAGCTACTATGATGTCCTGAAGGTTAAAGACCATTAGGTGTAATGATAGAGTTACTATCATGTCCTGAAGGTTCAAGGCAATATGGTGTAATGATAGAGTTACTATCATGTCCTGAAGGTTAAAGACCATTAGGTGTAATGATAGAGTTACTATCATGTCCTGAAGGTTCAAGGCCATTAGGTGTAATGATAGAGCTACTATCATGTCCTGAAGGTTCAAGGCCATTAGGTGTAATGATAGAGTTACTCTCATGTCCTGAATGTTCAAGGCCATCAGGTGTAATGATAGAGTTACTCTCATGTCCTGAATGTTCAAGGCCATCAGGTGTAATGATAGAGTTACTCTCATGTCCTGAAGGTTCAAGGCCATTAGGTGTAATGATAGAGTTACTATCATGTCCTGAAGGTTCAAGGCCATTATTTCTAATGATAGAGTTACTATTGTGTCCTGAAGGTTCAAGGCCATTAGGTGTAATGATAGAGTTACTATCATGTCCTGAAGGTTCAAGGCCATTAGGTGTAATGATAGAGTTACTATCATGTCCTGAAGGTTCAAGGCAATATGGTGTAATGATAGAGTTACTATCATGTCCTGAAGGTTCAAGGCAATATGGTGTAATGATAGATTTACTATCGTGTCCTGAAGGTTCAAGGCCATTAGGTGTAATGATAGAGTTACTATCATGTCCTGAAGGTTCAAGGCCATTAGGTGTAATGATAGAGCTACTATGATGTCCTGAAGGTTAAAGACCATTAGGTGTAATGATAGAGTTACTATCATGTCCTGAAGGTTCAAGGCAATATGGTGTAATGATAGAGTTACTATCATGTCCTGAAGGTTCAAGGCCATTAGGTGTAATGATAGAGTTACTATCGTGTCTTGAAGGTTCAAGGCCATTAGGTGTAATGATAGAGCTACTATCATGTCCTGAAGGTTCAAGACCATTAGGTGTAATGATAGAGTTACTATCATGTCCTGAAGGTTCAAGGCCATTAGGTGTAATGATAGAGTTACTATCATGTCCTGAAGGTTCAAGGCAATATGGTGTAATGATAGAGTTACTCTCATGTCCTGAAGGTTCAAGGCCATTAGGTGTAATGATAGAGCTACTATGATGTCCTGAAGGTTAAAGACCATTAGGTGTAATGATAGAGTTACTATCATGTCCTGAAGGTTCAAGGCAATATGGTGTAATGATAGAGTTACTATCATGTCCTGAAGGTTAAAGACCATTAGGTGTAATGATAGAGTTACTATCATGTCCTGAAGGTTCAAGGCCATTAGGTGTAATGATAGAGTTACTATCATGTCCTGAAGGTTCAAGGCAATATGGTGTAATGATAGAGTTACTATCATGTCCTGAAGGTTCAAGGCCATCAGGTGTAATGATAGAGTTACTATCGTGTCCTGAAGGTTCAAGGCCATTAGGTGTAATGATAGAGCTACTATCATGTCCTGAAGGTTCAAGGCCATTAGGTGTAATGATAGAGTTACTATCATGTCCTGAAGGTTCAAGGCCATTAGGTGTAATGATAGAGCTACTATCATGTCCTGAAGGTTCAAGGCCATTAGGTGTAATGATAGAGTTACTATCATGTCCTGAAGGTTCAAGGCCATTAGGTGTAATGATAGAGCTACTATCATGTCCTGAAGGTTCAAGGCCATTAGGTGTAATGATAGAGTTACTCTCATGTCCTGAATGTTCAAGGCCATCAGGTGTAATGATAGAGTTACTCTCATGTCCTGAATGTTCAAGGCCATCAGGTGTAATGATAGAGTTACTCTCATGTCCTGAAGGTTCAAGGCCATTAGGTGTAATGATAGAGTTACTATCATGTCCTGAAGGTTCAAGGCCATTATTTCTAATGATAGAGTTACTATTGTGTCCTGAAGGTTCAAGGCCATTAGGTGTAATGATAGAGTTACTATCATGTCCTGAAGGTTCAAGGCCATTAGGTGTAATGATAGAGTTACTATCATGTCCTGAAGGTTCAAGGCAATATGGTGTAATGATAGAGTTACTATCATGTCCTGAAGGTTCAAGGCAATATGGTGTAATGATAGATTTACTATCGTGTCCTGAAGGTTCAAGGCCATTAGGTGTAATGATAGAGTTACTATCATGTCCTGAAGGTTCAAGGCCATTAGGTGTAATGATAGAGTTACTATCGTGTCTTGAAGGTTCAAGGCCATTAGGTGTAATGATAGAGCTACTATCATGTCCTGAAGGTTCAAGGCCATTAGGTGTAATGATAGAGTTACTATCATGTCCTGAAGGTTCAAGGCCATTAGGTGTAATGATAGAGTTACTATCATGTCCTGAAGGTTCAAGGCAATATGGTGTAATGATAGAGTTACTATCATGTCCTGAAGGTTCAAGGCCATTAGGTGTAATGATAGAGCTACTATGATGTCCTGAAGGTTAAAGACCATTAGGTGTAATGATAGAGTTACTATCATGTCCTGAAGGTTCAAGGCAATATGGTGTAATGATAGAGTTACTATCATGTCCTGAAGGTTCAAGGCCATTAGGTGTAATGATAGAGTTACTATCGTGTCTTGAAGGTTCAAGGCCATTAGGTGTAATGATAGAGCTACTATCATGTCCTGAAGGTTCAAGGCCATTAGGTGTAATGATAGAGTTACTATCATGTCCTGAAGGTTCAAGGCCATTAGGTGTAATGATAGAGTTACTATCATGTCCTGAAGGTTCAAGGCAATATGGTGTAATGATAGAGTTACTCTCATGTCCTGAAGGTTCAAGGCCATTAGGTGTAATGATAGAGTTACTATCATGTCCTGAAGGTTCAAGGCCATTAGGTGTAATGATAGAGCTACTATCATGTCCTGAAGGTTCAAGGCCATTAGGTGTAATGATAGAGTTACTATCATGTCCTGAAGGTTCAAGGCCATTAGGTGTAATGATAGAGCTACTATCATGTCCTGAAGGTTCAAGGCCATTAGGTGTAATGATAGAGTTACTATCATGTCCTGAAGGTTCAAGGCCATTAGGTGTAATGATAGAGTTACTATCATGTCCTGAAGGTTCAAGGCAATATGGTGTAATGATAGAGTTACTATCATGTCCTGAAGGTTCAAGGCCATTAGGTGTAATGATAGAGTTACTATCGTGTCTTGAAGGTTCAAGGCCATTAGGTGTAATGATAGAGCTACTATCATGTCCTGAAGGTTCAAGGCCATTAGGTGTAATGATAGAGTTACTATCATGTCCTGAATGTTCAAGGCCATCAGGTGTAATGATAGAGTTACTCTCATGTCCTGAATGTTCAAGGCCATCAGGTGTAATGATAGAGTTACTCTCATGTCCTGAATGTTCAAGGCCATCAGGTGTAATGATAGAGTTACTCTCATGTCCTGAATGTTCAAGGCCATCAGGTGTAATGATAGAGTTACTCTCATGTCCTGAAGGTTCAAGGCCATTAGGTGTAATGATAGAGTTACTATCATGTCCTGAAGGTTCAAGGCCATTATTTCTAATGATAGAGTTACTATTGTGTCCTGAAGGTTCAAGGCCATTAGGTGTAATGATAGAGTTACTATCATGTCCTGAAGGTTCAAGGCCATTAGGTGTAATGATAGAGTTACTATCATGTCCTGAAGGTTCAAGGCAATATGGTGTAATGATAGAGTTACTATCATGTCCTGAAGGTTCAAGGCAATATGGTGTAATGATAGAGTTACTATCATGTCATGAAGGTTCAAGGCAATATGGTGTAATGATAGAGTTACTATCATGTCCTGAAGGTTCAAGGCCATTAGGTGTAATGATAGAGTTACTATCATGTCCTGAAGGTTCAAGGCCATTAGGTGTAATGATAGAGCTACTATCATGTCCTGAAGGTTCAAGGCCATTAGGTGTAATGATAGAGTTACTATCATGTCCTGAAGGTTCAAGGCCATTAGGTGTAATGATAGAGCTACTATCATGTCCTGAAGGTTCAAGGCCATTAGGTGTAATGATAGAGTTACTATCATGTCCTGAAGGTTCAAGGCCATTAGGTGTAATGATAGAGTTACTATCATGTCCTGAAGGTTCAAGGCAATATGGTGTAATGATAGAGTTACTATCATGTCCTGAAGGTTAAAGACCATTAGGTGTAATGATAGAGTTACTATCATGTCCTGAAGGTTCAAGGCCATTAGGTGTAATGATAGAGTTACTATCATGTCCTGAAGGTTCAAGGCAATATGGTGTAATGATAGAGTTACTATCATGTCCTGAAGGTTCAAGGCCATCAGGTGTAATGATAGAGTTACTATCGTGTCCTGAAGGTTCAAGGCCATTAGGTGTAATGATAGAGCTACTATCATGTCCTGAAGGTTCAAGGCCATTAGGTGTAATGATAGAGTTACTATCATGTCCTGAAGGTTCAAGGCCATTAGGTGTAATGATAGAGCTACTATCATGTCCTGAAGGTTCAAGGCCATTAGGTGTAATGATAGAGTTACTATCATGTCCTGAAGGTTCAAGGCCATTAGGTGTAATGATAGAGCTACTATCATGTCCTGAAGGTTCAAGGCCATTAGGTGTAATGATAGAGTTACTCTCATGTCCTGAATGTTCAAGGCCATCAGGTGTAATGATAGAGTTACTCTCATGTCCTGAATGTTCAAGGCCATCAGGTGTAATGATAGAGTTACTCTCATGTCCTGAAGGTTCAAGGCCATTAGGTGTAATGATAGAGTTACTATCATGTCCTGAAGGTTCAAGGCCATTATTTCTAATGATAGAGTTACTATTGTGTCCTGAAGGTTCAAGGCCATTAGGTGTAATGATAGAGTTACTATCATGTCCTGAAGGTTCAAGGCCATTAGGTGTAATGATAGAGTTACTATCATGTCCTGAAGGTTCAAGGCAATATGGTGTAATGATAGAGTTACTATCATGTCCTGAAGGTTCAAGGCAATATGGTGTAATGATAGATTTACTATCGTGTCCTGAAGGTTCAAGGCCATTAGGTGTAATGATAGAGTTACTATCATGTCCTGAAGGTTCAAGGCCATTAGGTGTAATGATAGAGTTACTATCGTGTCTTGAAGGTTCAAGGCCATTAGGTGTAATGATAGAGCTACTATCATGTCCTGAAGGTTCAAGGCCATTAGGTGTAATGATAGAGTTACTATCATGTCCTGAAGGTTCAAGGCCATTAGGTGTAATGATAGAGTTACTATCATGTCCTGAAGGTTCAAGGCAATATGGTGTAATGATAGAGTTACTATCATGTCCTGAAGGTTCAAGGCCATTAGGTGTAATGATAGAGCTACTATGATGTCCTGAAGGTTAAAGACCATTAGGTGTAATGATAGAGTTACTATCATGTCCTGAAGTTCAAGGCAATATGGTGTAATGATAGAGTACTATCATGTCCTGAAGGTTCAAGGCCATTAGGTGTAATGATAGAGTTACTATCGTGTCTTGAAGGTTCAAGGCCATTAGGTGTAATGATAGAGCTACTATCATGTCCTGAAGGTTCAAGGCCATTAGGTGTAATGATAGAGTTACTATCATGTCCTGAAGGTTCAAGGCCATTAGGTGTAATGATAGAGTTACTATCATGTCCTGAAGGTTCAAGGCAATATGGTGTAATGATAGAGTTACTCTCATGTCCTGAAGGTTCAAGGCCATTAGGTGTAATGATAGAGTTACTATCATGTCCTGAAGGTTCAAGGCCATTAGGTGTAATGATAGAGCTACTATCATGTCCTGAAGGTTCAAGGCCATTAGGTGTAATGATAGAGTTACTATCATGTCCTGAAGGTTCAAGGCCATTAGGTGTAATGATAGAGCTACTATCATGTCCTGAAGGTTCAAGGCCATTAGGTGTAATGATAGAGTTACTATCATGTCCTGAAGGTTCAAGGCCATTAGGTGTAATGATAGAGTTACTATCATGTCCTGAAGGTTCAAGGCAATATGGTGTAATGATAGAGTTACTATCATGTCCTGAAGGTTCAAGGCCATTAGGTGTAATGATAGAGTTACTATCGTGTCTTGAAGGTTCAAGGCCATTAGGTGTAATGATAGAGCTACTATCATGCCCTGAAGGTTCAAGGCCATTAGGTGTAATGATAGAGTTACTATTATGTCCTGAAGGTTCAAGGCCATTAGGTGTAATGCTAGAGTTACTATCATGTCCTGAAGGTTCAAGGCAATATGGTGTAATGATAGAGTTACTATCATGTCCTGAAGGTTCAAGGCCATTAGGTGTAATGATAGAGTTACTATCATGTCCTGAAGGTTCAAGGCCATATGGTGTAATGATAGAGTTACTATTGTGTCCTGAAGGTTCAAGGCCATTAGGTGTAATGATAGAGTTACTATCATGTCCGGAAGGTTCAAGGCAATATGGTGTAATGATAGAGTTACTATCATGTCCTGAAGGTTCAAGGCCATTAGGTGTAATGATAGAGTTACTATCGTGTCTTGAAGGTTCAAGGCCATTAGGTGTAATGATAGAGTTACTATCATGTCCTGAAGGTTCAAGGCCATTATTTCTAATGATAGAGTTACTATTGTGTCCTGAAGGTTCAAGGCCATTAGGTGTAATGATAGAGTTACTATCATGTCCTGAAGGTTCAAGGCCATTAGGTGTAATGATAGAGTTACTATCATGTCCAGAAGGTTCAAGGCAATATGGTGTAATGATAGAGTTACTATCATGTCCTGAAGGTTCAAGGGCAATATGGTGTAATGATAGATTTACTATCGTGTCCTGAAGGTTCAAGGCCATTAGGTGTAATGATAGAGTTACTATCATGTCCTGAAGGTTCAAGGCCATTAGGTGTAATGATAGAGTTACTATCGTGTCTTGAAGGTTCAAGGCCATTAGGTGTAATGATAGAGCTACTATCATGTCCTGAAGGTTCAAGGCCATTAGGTGTAATGATAGAGTTACTATCATGTCCTGAAGGTTCAAGGCCATTAGGTGTAATGATAGAGTTACTATCATGTCCTGAAGGTTCAAGGCAATATGGTGTAATGATAGAGTTTACTATCATGTCCTGAAGGTTCAAGGCCATTAGGTGTAATGATAGAGCTACTATGATGTCCTGAAGGTTAAAGACCATTAGGTGTAATGATAGAGTTACTATCATGTCCTGAAGGTTCAAGGCAATATGGTGTAATGATAGAGTTACTATCATGTCCTGAAGGTTCAAGGCCATTAGGTGTAATGATAGAGTTACTATCGTGTCTTGAAGGTTCAAGGCCATTAGGTGTAATGATAGAGCTACTATCATGTCCTGAAGGTTCAAGACCATTAGGTGTAATGATAGAGCTACTATGATGTCCTGAAGGTTAAAGACCATTAGGTGTAATGATAGAGTTACTATCATGTCCTGAAGGTTCAAGGCCATTAGGTGTAATGATAGAGTTACTATCATGTCCTGAAGGTTCAAGGCCATTATTTCTAATGATAGAGTTACTATTGTGTCCTGAAGGTTCAAGGCCATTAGGTGTAATGATAGAGTTACTATCATGTCCTGAAGGTTCAAGGCAATATGGTGTAATGATAGAGTTACTATCATGTCCTGAAGGTTCAAGGCAATATGGTGTAATGATAGAGTTACTATCATGTCATGAAGGTTCAAGGCAATATGGTGTAATGATAGATTTACTATTGTGTCCTGAAGGTTCAAGGCCATTAGGTGTAATGATAGAGTTACTATCATGTCCTGAAGGTTCAAGGCCATTAGGTGTAATGATAGAGCTACTATCATGTCCTGAAGGTTCAAGGCCATTAGGTGTAATGATAGAGTTACTATCATGTCCTGAAGGTTCAAGGCCATTAGGTGTAATGATAGAGCTACTATCATGTCCTGAAGGTTCAAGGCCATTAGGTGTAATGATAGAGTTACTATCATGTCCTGAAGGTTCAAGGCCATTAGGTGTAATGATAGAGTTACTATCATGTCCTGAAGGTTCAAGGCCATTAGGTGTAATGCTAGAGTTACTATCATGTCCTGAAGGTTCAAGGCCATATGGTGTAATGATAGAGTTACTATTAGGGCTGCGCGATATACCGATACCATATTTAAAACCGATATCCTGCACTGACGGTTTCATAACCGATTATAAAAAATAAATATCGAAAAACCGAATATGAACATATTTTCGGTTTTTCATATCAGGATTGTTAAAAATAAAAGATACTAACGAGCATGAAAATCGTAATGAATAATAATGGCCATACTTTCCATTAAGCTATGTTCGGGGCAACTAATAATTGAACGTGGCCCCAATTGCGCATATTGTGTAAATCCATGTAACTCGCTGTACGCCGAGAGAAATCAAGCAGCGAATAAATTAAATAAATATCCACTCGTCTTTTCTCTGGTAGTCTCAGATAAATTTGCAATATAAAACACAATACTAATGTGGGAATTTGTCATTAAAATTTGTATCGGGGAAAACATTTCTAAACAACGGCATCCATTTTATTTACGTCACCGGCTAATTAACATAATGCAAAGTCGTCCCAACACTAAATCGCCCGAATGCATCAAAATCTCACCAATAAATATAATGCTGAATACATTTTGCTGATTAGGATATAATTTTAAATAAAATTATTACTAAACCGTTTTTAAAACGTTATCTTCTATACACAATATCATATTAACTTATGAAATTCGCGATCGCAATATTACAGTTAATATTTTCTTCAAGGCATGATTTCGTCCTCGGGCCGAATTGGAAATGAAAGAAGAAAGGGAGATAATTACATCATAATTAATTACAATCGCGTGATTTACGTCTTTTCGCAACATGTTTTGCTGATTTATGATTAATTTTGACAAAATAAACGATGTTTATTTAACTGTGCGTAATATTTAGGCGGTCTAATTAGTAATTTCACTCCCGCGATGATGGATATTATAGGGTATATTAAGCTTTAAAGGCGTAAAACGTTACGAATGTATCGGGGCGTGAAAATACGTTCTGATTTCGTGCTAATTTTTATCATTTAAATTTTTTGTTTCATGTCCATAAAACCGATATTCGGTTAAAACCGATATGAAAAGTCATATCGAAACCGATATGGCTGTAAGCCAAACCGTGCAGCCCTAGTTACTATCATGTCCTGAATGTTCAAGGCCATTATTTCTAATGATAGAGTTACTATCGTGTCTTGAATGTTCAAGGCCATCAGGTGTAATGATAGAGTTACTATCATGTCCTGAAGGTTCAAGGCCATCAGGTGTAATGATAGAGTTACTATCATGTCCTGAATGTTCAAGGCCATTATTTCTAATGATAGAGTTACTATCATGTCCTGAATGTTCAAGGCCATTATTTCTAATGATAGAGTTACTATCATGTCCTGAAGGTTCAAGGCCATCAGGTGTAATGATAGAGTTACTATCATGTCCTGAAGGTTCAAGGCCATCAGGTGTAATGATAGAGTTACTATCGTGTCCTGAAGGTTCAAGGCCATACAGTGTAATGATAGAGTTACTATCATGTCCTGAATGTTCAAGGCCATTAGGTGTAATGATAGAGCTACTATCATGCCCTGAAGGTTCAAGGCCATTAGGTGTAATGATAGAGTTACTATCATGTCCTGAATGTTCAAGGCCATCAGGTGTAATGATAGAGTTACTATCATGTCCTGAATGTTCAAGGCCATCAGGTGTAATGATAGAGTTACTCTCATGTCCTGAATGTTCAAGGCCATTATTTCTAATGATAGAGTTACTCTCATGTCCTGAATGTTCAAGGCCATCAGGTGTAATGATAGAGTTACTCTCATGTCCTGAATGTTCAAGGCCATTATTTCTAATGATAGAGTTACTCTCATGTCCTGAATGTTCAAGGCCATTAGGTGTAATGATAGAGTTACTATCATGTCCTGAAGGTTCAAGGCCATTAGGTGTAATGATAGAGTTACTATCATGTCCTGAAGGTTCAAGGCAATATGGTGTAATGATAGAGTTACTATCATGTCCTGAAGGTTCAAGGCAATATGGTGTAATGATAGATTTACTATCGTGTCCTGAAGGTTCAAGGCCATTAGGTGTAATGATAGAGTTACTATCATGTCCTGAAGGTTCAAGGCCATTATGTGTAATGATAGAGCTACTATCATGTCCTGAAGGTTCAAGGCCATTAGGTGTAATGATAGAGTTACTATCATGTCCTGAAGGTTCAAGGCCATTAGGTGTAATGATAGAGTTACTATCATGTCCTGAAGGTTCAAGGCCATTAGGTGTAATGATAGAGCTACTATCATGTCCTGAAGGTTCAAGGCCATTAGGTGTAATGATAGAGTTACTATCATGTCCTGAAGGTTCAAGGCCATTAGGTGTAATGATAGAGCTACTATCATGTCCTGAAGGTTCAAGGCCATTAGGTGTAATGATAGAGTTACTCTCATGTCCTGAATGTTCAAGGCCATCAGGTGTAATGATAGAGTTACTCTCATGTCCTGAATGTTCAAGGCCATCAGGTGTAATGATAGAGTTACTCTCATGTCCTGAAGGTTCAAGGCCATTAGGTGTAATGATAGAGTTACTATCATGTCCTGAAGGTTCAAGGCCATTATTTCTAATGATAGAGTTACTATTGTGTCCTGAAGGTTCAAGGCCATTAGGTGTAATGATAGAGTTACTATCATGTCCTGAAGGTTCAAGGCCATTAGGTGTAATGATAGAGTTACTATCATGTCCTGAAGGTTCAAGGCAATATGGTGTAATGATAGAGTTACTATCATGTCCTGAAGGTTCAAGGCAATATGGTGTAATGATAGATTTACTATCGTGTCCTGAAGGTTCAAGGCCATTAGGTGTAATGATAGAGTTACTATCATGTCCTGAAGGTTCAAGGCCATTAGGTGTAATGATAGAGCTACTATCATGTCCTGAAGGTTCAAGGCCATTAGGTGTAATGATAGAGTTACTATCATGTCCTGAAGGTTCAAGGCCATTAGGTGTAATGATAGAGCTACTATGATGTCCTGAAGGTTAAAGACCATTAGGTGTAATGATAGAGTTACTATCATGTCCTGAAGGTTCAAGGCAATATGGTGTAATGATAGAGTTACTATCATGTCCTGAAGGTTCAAGGCCATTAGGTGTAATGATAGAGTTACTATCGTGTCTTGAAGGTTCAAGGCCATTAGGTGTAACGATAGAGCTACTATCATGTCCTGAAGGTTCAAGGCCATTAGGTGTAATGATAGAGTTACTATCATGTCCTGAAGGTTCAAGGCCATTAGGTGTAATGATAGAGTTACTATCATGTCCTGAAGGTTCAAGGCAATATGGTGTAATGATAGAGTTACTCTCATGTCCTGAAGGTTCAAGGCCATTAGGTGTAATGATAGAGTTACTATCATGTCCTGAAGGTTCAAGGCCATTAGGTGTAATGATAGAGCTACTATCATGTCCTGAAGGTTCAAGGCCATTAGGTGTAATGATAGAGTTACTATCATGTCCTGAAGGTTCAAGGCCATTAGGTGTAATGATAGAGCTACTATCATGTCCTGAAGGTTCAAGGCCATTAGGTGTAATGATAGAGTTACTATCATGTCCTGAAGGTTCAAGGCCATTAGGTGTAATGATAGAGCTACTATCATGTCCTGAAGGTTCAAGGCCATTAGGTGTAATGATAGAGTTACTCTCATGTCCTGAATGTTCAAGGCCATCAGGTGTAATGATAGAGTTACTCTCATGTCCTGAATGTTCAAGGCCATCAGGTGTAATGATAGAGTTACTCTCATGTCCTGAAGGTTCAAGGCCATTAGGTGTAATGATAGAGTTACTATCATGTCCTGAAGGTTCAAGGCCATTATTTCTAATGATAGAGTTACTATTGTGTCCTGAAGGTTCAAGGCCATTAGGTGTAATGATAGAGTTACTATCATGTCCTGAAGGTTCAAGGCCATTAGGTGTAATGATAGAGTTACTATCATGTCCTGAAGGTTCAAGGCAATATGGTGTAATGATAGAGTTACTATCATGTCCTGAAGGTTCAAGGCAATATGGTGTAATGATAGATTTACTATCGTGTCCTGAAGGTTCAAGGCCATTAGGTGTAATGATAGAGTTACTATCATGTCCTGAAGGTTCAAGGCCATTAGGTGTAATGATAGAGCTACTATCATGTCCTGAAGGTTCAAGGCCATTAGGTGTAATGATAGAGTTACTATCATGTCCTGAAGGTTCAAGGCCATTAGGTGTAATGATAGAGCTACTATGATGTCCTGAAGGTTAAAGACCATTAGGTGTAATGATAGAGTTACTATCATGTCCTGAAGGTTCAAGGCAATATGGTGTAATGATAGAGTTACTATCATGTCCTGAAGGTTCAAGGCCATTAGGTGTAATGATAGAGTTACTATCGTGTCTTGAAGGTTCAAGGCCATTAGGTGTAACGATAGAGCTACTATCATGTCCTGAAGGTTCAAGGCCATTAGGTGTAATGATAGAGTTACTATCATGTCCTGAAGGTTCAAGGCCATTAGGTGTAATGATAGAGTTACTATCATGTCCTGAAGGTTCAAGGCAATATGGTGTAATGATAGAGTTACTCTCATGTCCTGAAGGTTCAAGGCCATTAGGTGTAATGATAGAGTTACTATCATGTCCTGAAGGTTCAAGGCCATTAGGTGTAATGATAGAGCTACTATCATGTCCTGAAGGTTCAAGGCCATTAGGTGTAATGATAGAGTTACTATCATGTCCTGAAGGTTCAAGGCCATTAGGTGTAATGATAGAGCTACTATCATGTCCTGAAGGTTCAAGGCCATTAGGTGTAATGATAGAGTTACTATCATGTCCTGAAGGTTCAAGGCCATTAGGTATAATGATAGAGTTACTATCATGTCCTGAAGGTTCAAGGCAATATGGTGTAATGATAGAGTTACTATCATGTCCAGAAGGTTCAAGGCCATTAGGTGTAATGATAGAGTTACTATCGTGTCTTGAAGGTTCAAGGCCATTAGGTGTAATGATAGAGCTACTATCATGCCCTGAAGGTTCAAGGCCATTAGGTGTAATGATAGAGTTACTATTATGTCCTGAAGGTTCAAGGCCATTAGGTGTAACGATAGAGCTACT
Source organism: Chaetoderma sp. LZ-2023a (assembly GCA_034401795.1). Lineage (NCBI taxonomy): Eukaryota > Metazoa > Mollusca > Caudofoveata > Chaetodermatida > Chaetodermatidae > Chaetoderma > Chaetoderma sp. LZ-2023a. The sequence continues at coordinate 34,409,790 of CM067370.1, read as the reverse complement.
ATCATGTCCTGAAGGTTCAAGGCCATTAGGTGTAATGATAGAGTTACTATCATGTCCTGAAGGTTCAAGGCCATTAGGTGTAATGATAGAGTTACTATCATGTCCTGAAGGTTCAAGGCAATATGGTGTAATGATAGAGTTACTCTCATGTCCTGAAGGTTCAAGGCCATTAGGTGTAATGATAGAGTTACTATCATGTCCTGAAGGTTCAAGGCCATTAGGTGTAATGATAGAGCTACTATCATGTCCTGAAGGTTCAAGGCCATTAGGTGTAATGATAGAGTTACTATCATGTCCTGAAGGTTCAAGGCCATTAGGTGTAATGATAGAGCTACTATCATGTCCTGAAGGTTCAAGGCCATTAGGTGTAATGATAGAGTTACTATCATGTCCTGAAGGTTCAAGGCCATTAGGTGTAATGATAGAGTTACTATCATGTCCTGAAGGTTCAAGGCCATTAGGTGTAATGCTAGAGTTACTATCATGTCCTGAAGGTTCAAGGCCATATGGTGTAATGATAGAGTTACTATTAGGGCTGCGCGATATACCGATACCATATTTAAAACCGATATCCTGCACTGACGGTTTCATAACCGATTATAAAAAATAAATATCGAAAAACCGAATATGAACATATTTTCGGTTTTTCATATCAGGATTGTTAAAAATAAAAGATACTAACGAGCATGAAAATCGTAATGAATAATAATGGCCATACTTTCCATTAAGCTATGTTCGGGGCAACTAATAATTGAACGTGGCCCCAATTGCGCATATTGTGTAAATCCATGTAACTCGCTGTACGCCGAGAGAAATCAAGCAGCGAATAAATTAAATAAATATCCACTCGTCTTTTCTCTGGTAGTCTCAGATAAATTTGCAATATAAAACACAATACTAATGTGGGAATTTGTCATTAAAATTTGTATCGGGGAAAACATTTCTAAACAACGGCATCCATTTTATTTACGTCACCGGCTAATTAACATAATGCAAAGTCGTCCCAACACTAAATCGCCCGAATGCATCAAAATCTCACCAATAAATATAATGCTGAATACATTTTGCTGATTAGGATATAATTTTAAATAAAATTATTACTAAACCGTTTTTAAAACGTTATCTTCTATACACAATATCATATTAACTTATGAAATTCGCGATCGCAATATTACAGTTAATATTTTCTTCAAGGCATGATTTCGTCCTCGGGCCGAATTGGAAATGAAAGAAGAAAGGGAGATAATTACATCATAATTAATTACAATCGCGTGATTTACGTCTTTTCGCAACATGTTTTGCTGATTTATGATTAATTTTGACAAAATAAACGATGTTTATTTAACTGTGCGTAATATTTAGGCGGTCTAATTAGTAATTTCACTCCCGCGATGATGGATATTATAGGGTATATTAAGCTTTAAAGGCGTAAAACGTTACGAATGTATCGGGGCGTGAAAATACGTTCTGATTTCGTGCTAATTTTTATCATTTAAATTTTTTGTTTCATGTCCATAAAACCGATATTCGGTTAAAACCGATATGAAAAGTCATATCGAAACCGATATGGCTGTAAGCCAAACCGTGCAGCCCTAGTTACTATCATGTCCTGAATGTTCAAGGCCATTATTTCTAATGATAGAGTTACTATCGTGTCTTGAATGTTCAAGGCCATCAGGTGTAATGATAGAGTTACTATCATGTCCTGAAGGTTCAAGGCCATCAGGTGTAATGATAGAGTTACTATCATGTCCTGAATGTTCAAGGCCATTATTTCTAATGATAGAGTTACTATCATGTCCTGAATGTTCAAGGCCATTATTTCTAATGATAGAGTTACTATCATGTCCTGAAGGTTCAAGGCCATCAGGTGTAATGATAGAGTTACTATCATGTCCTGAAGGTTCAAGGCCATCAGGTGTAATGATAGAGTTACTATCGTGTCCTGAAGGTTCAAGGCCATACAGTGTAATGATAGAGTTACTATCATGTCCTGAATGTTCAAGGCCATTAGGTGTAATGATAGAGCTACTATCATGCCCTGAAGGTTCAAGGCCATTAGGTGTAATGATAGAGTTACTATCATGTCCTGAATGTTCAAGGCCATCAGGTGTAATGATAGAGTTACTATCATGTCCTGAATGTTCAAGGCCATCAGGTGTAATGATAGAGTTACTCTCATGTCCTGAATGTTCAAGGCCATTATTTCTAATGATAGAGTTACTCTCATGTCCTGAATGTTCAAGGCCATCAGGTGTAATGATAGAGTTACTCTCATGTCCTGAATGTTCAAGGCCATTATTTCTAATGATAGAGTTACTCTCATGTCCTGAATGTTCAAGGCCATTAGGTGTAATGATAGAGTTACTATCATGTCCTGAAGGTTCAAGGCCATTAGGTGTAATGATAGAGTTACTATCATGTCCTGAAGGTTCAAGGCAATATGGTGTAATGATAGAGTTACTATCATGTCCTGAAGGTTCAAGGCAATATGGTGTAATGATAGATTTACTATCGTGTCCTGAAGGTTCAAGGCCATTAGGTGTAATGATAGAGTTACTATCATGTCCTGAAGGTTCAAGGCCATTATGTGTAATGATAGAGCTACTATCATGTCCTGAAGGTTCAAGGCCATTAGGTGTAATGATAGAGTTACTATCATGTCCTGAAGGTTCAAGGCCATTAGGTGTAATGATAGAGTTACTATCATGTCCTGAAGGTTCAAGGCCATTAGGTGTAATGATAGAGCTACTATCATGTCCTGAAGGTTCAAGGCCATTAGGTGTAATGATAGAGTTACTATCATGTCCTGAAGGTTCAAGGCCATTAGGTGTAATGATAGAGCTACTATCATGTCCTGAAGGTTCAAGGCCATTAGGTGTAATGATAGAGTTACTCTCATGTCCTGAATGTTCAAGGCCATCAGGTGTAATGATAGAGTTACTCTCATGTCCTGAATGTTCAAGGCCATCAGGTGTAATGATAGAGTTACTCTCATGTCCTGAAGGTTCAAGGCCATTAGGTGTAATGATAGAGTTACTATCATGTCCTGAAGGTTCAAGGCCATTATTTCTAATGATAGAGTTACTATTGTGTCCTGAAGGTTCAAGGCCATTAGGTGTAATGATAGAGTTACTATCATGTCCTGAAGGTTCAAGGCCATTAGGTGTAATGATAGAGTTACTATCATGTCCTGAAGGTTCAAGGCAATATGGTGTAATGATAGAGTTACTATCATGTCCTGAAGGTTCAAGGCAATATGGTGTAATGATAGATTTACTATCGTGTCCTGAAGGTTCAAGGCCATTAGGTGTAATGATAGAGTTACTATCATGTCCTGAAGGTTCAAGGCCATTAGGTGTAATGATAGAGCTACTATCATGTCCTGAAGGTTCAAGGCCATTAGGTGTAATGATAGAGTTACTATCATGTCCTGAAGGTTCAAGGCCATTAGGTGTAATGATAGAGCTACTATGATGTCCTGAAGGTTAAAGACCATTAGGTGTAATGATAGAGTTACTATCATGTCCTGAAGGTTCAAGGCAATATGGTGTAATGATAGAGTTACTATCATGTCCTGAAGGTTCAAGGCCATTAGGTGTAATGATAGAGTTACTATCGTGTCTTGAAGGTTCAAGGCCATTAGGTGTAACGATAGAGCTACTATCATGTCCTGAAGGTTCAAGGCCATTAGGTGTAATGATAGAGTTACTATCATGTCCTGAAGGTTCAAGGCCATTAGGTGTAATGATAGAGTTACTATCATGTCCTGAAGGTTCAAGGCAATATGGTGTAATGATAGAGTTACTCTCATGTCCTGAAGGTTCAAGGCCATTAGGTGTAATGATAGAGTTACTATCATGTCCTGAAGGTTCAAGGCCATTAGGTGTAATGATAGAGCTACTATCATGTCCTGAAGGTTCAAGGCCATTAGGTGTAATGATAGAGTTACTATCATGTCCTGAAGGTTCAAGGCCATTAGGTGTAATGATAGAGCTACTATCATGTCCTGAAGGTTCAAGGCCATTAGGTGTAATGATAGAGTTACTATCATGTCCTGAAGGTTCAAGGCCATTAGGTATAATGATAGAGTTACTATCATGTCCTGAAGGTTCAAGGCAATATGGTGTAATGATAGAGTTACTATCATGTCCAGAAGGTTCAAGGCCATTAGGTGTAATGATAGAGTTACTATCGTGTCTTGAAGGTTCAAGGCCATTAGGTGTAATGATAGAGCTACTATCATGCCCTGAAGGTTCAAGGCCATTAGGTGTAATGATAGAGTTACTATTATGTCCTGAAGGTTCAAGGCCATTAGGTGTAATGCTAGAGTTACTATCATGTCCTGAAGGTTCAAGGCAATATGGTGTAATGATAGAGTTACTATCATGTCCTGAAGGTTCAAGGCCATTAGGTGTAATGATAGAGTTACTATCATGTCCTGAAGGTTCAAGGCCATATGGTGTAATGATAGAGTTACTATTGTGTCCTGAAGGTTCAAGGCCATTAGGTGTAATGATAGAGTTACTATCATGTCCGGAAGGTTCAAGGCAATATGGTGTAATGATAGAGTTACTATCATGTCCTGAAGGTTCAAGGCCATTAGGTGTAATGATAGAGTTACTATCGTGTCTTGAAGGTTCAAGGCCATTAGGTGTAATGATAGAGCTACTATCATGTCCTGAAGGTTCAAGGCCATTAGGTGTAATGATAGAGTTACTATCATGTCCTGAAGGTTCAAGGCCATTAGGTGTAATGATAAAGTTACTATCATGTCCTGAAGGTTCAAGGCAATATGGTGTAATGATAGAGTTACTCTCATGTCCTGAATGTTCAAGGCCATCAGGTGTAATGATAGAGTTACTCTCATGTCCTGAATGTTCAAGGCCATTATTTCTAATGATAGAGTTACTCTCATGTCCTGAATGTTCAAGGCCATTAGGTGTAATGATAGAGTTACTATCATGTCCTGAAGGTTCAAGGCCATTAGGTGTAATGATAGAGTTACTATCATGTCCTGAAGGTTCAAGGCAATATGGTGTAATGATAGAGTTACTATCATGTCCTGAAGGTTCAAGGCAATATGGTGTAATGATAGATTTACTATCGTGTCCTGAAGGTTCAAGGCCATTAGGTGTAATGATAGAGTTACTATCATGTCCTGAAGGTTCAAGGCCATTAGGTGTAATGATAGAGCTACTATCATGTCCTGAAGGTTCAAGGCCATTAGGTGTAATGATAGAGTTACTATCATGTCCTGAAGGTTCAAGGCCATTAGGTGTAATGATAGAGTTACTATCATGTCCTGAAGGTTCAAGGCCATTAGGTGTAATGATAGAGCTACTATCATGTCCTGAAGGTTCAAGGCCATTAGGTGTAATGATAGAGTTACTATCATGTCCTGAAGGTTCAAGGCCATTAGGTGTAATGATAGAGCTACTATCATGTCCTGAAGGTTCAAGGCCATTAGGTGTAATGATAGAGTTACTCTCATGTCCTGAATGTTCAAGGCCATCAGGTGTAATGATAGAGTTACTCTCATGTCCTGAATGTTCAAGGCCATCAGGTGTAATGATAGAGTTACTCTCATGTCCTGAATGTTCAAGGCCATCAGGTGTAATGATAGAGTTACTCTCATGTCCTGAATGTTCAAGGCCATTATTTCTAATGATAGAGTTACTCTCATGTCCTGAATGTTCAAGGCCATTAGGTGTAATGATAGAGTTACTATCATGTCCTGAAGGTTCAAGGCCATTAGGTGTAATGATAGAGTTACTATCATGTCCTGAAGGTTCAAGGCAATATGGTGTAATGATAGAGTTACTATCATGTCCTGAAGGTTCAAGGCAATATGGTGTAATGATAGATTTACTATCGTGTCCTGAAGGTTCAAGGCCATTAGGTGTAATGATAGAGTTACTATCATGTCCTGAAGGTTCAAGGCCATTAGGTGTAATGATAGAGCTACTATCATGTCCTGAAGGTTCAAGGCCATTAGGTGTAATGATAGAGTTACTATCATGTCCTGAAGGTTCAAGGCCATTAGGTGTAATGATAGAGTTACTATCATGTCCTGAAGGTTCAAGGCCATTAGGTGTAATGATAGAGCTACTATCATGTCCTGAAGGTTCAAGGCCATTAGGTGTAATGATAGAGTTACTATCATGTCCTGAAGGTTCAAGGCCATTAGGTGTAATGATAGAGCTACTATCATGTCCTGAAGGTTCAAGGCCATTAGGTGTAATGATAGAGTTACTCTCATGTCCTGAATGTTCAAGGCCATCAGGTGTAATGATAGAGTTACTCTCATGTCCTGAATGTTCAAGGCCATCAGGTGTAATGATAGAGTTACTCTCATGTCCTGAAGGTTCAAGGCCATTAGGTGTAATGATAGAGTTACTATCATGTCCTGAAGGTTCAAGGCCATTATTTCTAATGATAGAGTTACTATTGTGTCCTGAAGGTTCAAGGCCATTAGGTGTAATGATAGAGTTACTATCATGTCCTGAAGGTTCAAGGCCATTAGGTGTAATGATAGAGTTACTATCATGTCCTGAAGGTTCAAGGCAATATGGTGTAATGATAGAGTTACTATCATGTCCTGAAGGTTCAAGGCAATATGGTGTAATGATAGATTTACTATCGTGTCCTGAAGGTTCAAGGCCATTAGGTGTAATGATAGAGTTACTATCATGTCCTGAAGGTTCAAGGCCATTAGGTGTAATGATAGAGCTGCTATCATGTCCTGAAGGTTCAAGGCCATTAGGTGTAATGATAGAGTTACTATCATGTCCTGAAGGTTCAAGGCCATTAGGTGTAATGATAGAGCTACTATGATGTCCTGAAGGTTAAAGACCATTAGGTGTAATGATAGAGTTACTATCATGTCCTGAAGGTTCAAGGCAATATGGTGTAATGATAGAGTTACTATCATGTCCTGAAGGTTCAAGGCCATTAGGTGTAATGATAGAGTTACTATCGTGTCTTGAAGGTTCAAGGCCATTAGGTGTAACGATAGAGCTACTATCATGTCCTGAAGGTTCAAGGCCATTAGGTGTAATGATAGAGTTACTATCATGTCCTGAAGGTTCAAGGCCATTAGGTGTAATGATAGAGTTACTATCATGTCCTGAAGGTTCAAGGCAATATGGTGTAATGATAGAGTTACTCTCATGTCCTGAAGGTTCAAGGCCATTAGGTGTAATGATAGAGTTACTATCATGTCCTGAAGGTTCAAGGCCATTAGGTGTAATGATAGAGCTACTATCATGTCCTGAAGGTTCAAGGCCATTAGGTGTAATGATAGAGTTACTATCATGTCCTGAAGGTTCAAGGCCATTAGGTGTAATGATAGAGCTACTATCATGTCCTGAAGGTTCAAAGCCATTAGGTGTAATGATAGAGTTACTATCATGTCCTGAAGGTTCAAGGCCATTAGGTATAATGATAGAGTTACTATCATGTCCTGAAGGTTCAAGGCAATATGGTGTAATGATAGAGTTACTATCATGTCCAGAAGGTTCAAGGCCATTAGGTGTAATGATAGAGTTACTATCGTGTCTTGAAGGTTCAAGGCCATTAGGTGTAATGATAGAGCTACTATCATGCCCTGAAGGTTCAAGGCCATTAGGTGTAATGATAGAGTTACTATTATGTCCTGAAGGTTCAAGGCCATTAGGTGTAATGCTAGAGTTACTATCATGTCCTGAAGGTTCAAGGCAATATGGTGTAATGATAGAGTTACTATCATGTCCTGAAGGTTCAAGGCCATTAGGTGTAATGATAGAGTTACTATCATGTCCTGAAGGTTCAAGGCCATATGGTGTAATGATAGAGTTACTATTGTGTCCTGAAGGTTCAAGGCCATTAGGTGTAATGATAGAGTTACTATCATGTCCGGAAGGTTCAAGGCAATATGGTGTAATGATAGAGTTACTATCATGTCCTGAAGGTTCAAGGCCATTAGGTGTAATGATAGAGTTACTATCGTGTCTTGAAGGTTCAAGGCCATTAGGTGTAATGATAGAGCTACTATCATGTCCTGAAGGTTCAAGGCCATTAGGTGTAATGATAGAGTTACTATCATGTCCTGAAGGTTCAAGGCCATTAGGTGTAATGATAAAGTTACTATCATGTCCTGAAGGTTCAAGGCAATATGGTGTAATGATAGAGTTACTCTCATGTCCTGAAGGTTCAAGGCCATTAGGTGTAATGATAGAGTTACTATCATGTCCTGAAGGTTCAAGGCCATTAGGTGTAATGATAGAGCTACTATCATGTCCTGAAGGTTCAAGGCCATTAGGTGTAATGATAGAGTTACTATCATGTCCTGAAGGTTCAAGGCCATTAGGTGTAATGATAGAGCTACTATCATGTCCTGAAGGTTCAAGGCCATTAGGTGTAATGATAGAGCTACTATCATGTCCTGAAGGTTCAAGGGCCATTAAGTGTAATGATAGAGTTACTATCATGTCCTGAAGGTTCAAGGCCATTAGGTGTAATGATAGAGTTACTATCATGTCCTGAAGGTTCAAGGCAATATGGTGTAATGATAGAGTTACTATCATGTCCTGAAGGTTCAAGGCCATCAGGTATTTTGATAAGAGTTACTATAGTGGTCTAAAGGACCAATTGGTGTACTGATAGTGTTACTATAGTGGCATAAAGGACCATTTGGTGTAGTGATAGAGTTACTATAGTGACATAAAGGTAGGTTTGCACGATATACCGATACCCTATTGAAAACCGATATCACTCACTGACGGTTTCAAAACTACTTATAAAATACAAATATCGACAAACCGAATATGAACATATTTTCGTTTATATATGAAGAATAATTTCTCTTTCTGCGAGTGAACATTGTTTATCAAATCACGCCATGTCTGATGCTGTATGATCTTTTCTGAAATGAATGGCGTTAATCACGTTATGTATCGACTTCCGCTTATAGCCTCCCTTTGTATGACGAGTTTAGGTCATTACCTGAGTAGCGCAAATACGCTAATATTAGTACCCAATGAACACAGGCATGAATTGATTCTAATTGTACCCATGTACTGATAAAATGCGACGGAAAAGTACACACTTCAGATTTCAAACAAATCTTTGATGATTTTCCGATTTTTCCTCAATTACATCGTAAAAATTGCGATTTAAAAAATAAATCAAACTTCACAATTAACTCGAAAAATCGTGCAAGCCTAAGCTGATCCCAGGTAATAATTTTACTCGCTCAGCATTCGGCGTGGCATATATTAAGCCGGGCTTGTGCTGTATTATTTCCAATGGCAACCCATAATAGGTTGCCTTATATGTTTTTAAGGAGATATATGGTAACTTAAACCTTAGAAAGCTGATTGATGTCCATACTAAAATCAGCAGATTAAGGTAACCTGTTTCAGATCCCCTAAAATAAATTAAGGCAACATCATGGAGAACGTTTTCAACAGGCTACCATAACAGCACAGGCCTGTAAGCATATGAATAAGGCGGCAAGAATTTGTACTGGGTAACAGTGTTCTATTTTCATGTTATTGACGATCGTTTTTAAGCGTTTTAGAGAAGGGATTTCAACTTTTTCTTGACATATACCTAATAGAAGTCACCCATAAAACGGATGTTCCAAACTGAGCAGCCCTACTTGAAGGGACATTTGGTGTAGTGGTAGATTTACTACAGGTGATGCACTGAAAGGTCATGGCCTATTTTCATCCCACAGCATTAAACCAATGAATAAACTTCATCTATATTACACCAGGCCACTTTAAACCTTTGCTGCTCAAGTCCGCCAAAACTGGCCTAGAGATGCATTGTCATTAGAAATGGCCCGATTTAAGCCAAGAGGTTGGTTTTGAAAATTTACCACTGGAATGTCTGTTTCGATATCTGAGCCAGTCATTCCAGTGATAAATCTTCAGTGGTAGTCTGCTCTTGCCCTGTAAATAGCAGACACAGAGATTTTCTGGCCCAATCTTGACTTTTAAGCGATTAAAAAGTTAAGAGGTCATGTTTACATGATAAATTCCTGTTTGTGTGTATTTCAGGCAAACTCTGAGGTTGGTCTCTGTGGTGTGAATGTGTGTAAGTTTTTCACGGAGCTAGTCACGCTTTTCATGCCTGGATATGTAGATCTTGTAGCTGAAGCAGTTACTGCGACGGATGCTGAGGAAGAGAAAGATTGTGATGATGATGACGTGTCACCTCCGCGGAAGAAAACACGACCCCCTATTGAGTCAGACACGGAGGATATGACAGAAAATGACAGCATAGCAGAGGAGAAAAGCACTGATGACAAGCCCATGGAAGAAGAATTGTAGCGATAACTTGCCATCTATTACATAGCAGATTTATTCCTTTACAGGTCACATCATAAGCCAAGGGATATAAATCTTGTTCACAAAGTCAATCCATATGCACAAAAACCCCGTTTTTTAATGCCTAATATGACCAGGCATTTTAACCCGTTAGACCTTGAAACTGTTTTAATTTCAATACAGTAATGCTGGTGAATATTTGGAAACTAATTTGGCTGGAACATATTTCTTTGATAGGCAGCACCAACTCCGAGTCAAATTAGTTTCAATATATTCAACAGAATATTCTCTGCGTCATAATGAATTTGTTGTTTCTGGTTTGCGACTATTAAGGAAAGATTCCAGAAATAGGTTTTTCTTTTGATATCTTCATGAATTCAACTTTCCAGAGTACCCACCCATCATATGACGTCATAATGAACTGCGTGATGTGTACAATGACATCATAATGAATGATGTCATGAATGACGTCGATAAGTACGTCACGAACGCATATTTGATGACGGGCTATGGGCTGTTGTACAAACTGTTTGCTTTTACTATTTAATAAATATTCTGTTGAATATTTTGAAACTAATTTGACTGGACGCTGTTGCTGCCTATGGCAGCAACAGCATCCAGTCTAATTAGTTACAAAATATTCAACAGCTTCCCTGTATAGTTTTCAGGAAATTGATAGCTAGGGCATTCAGGGATCGATCAATCCAAACACGGCGAGGTGTGGATGGAGCTTAGCTAGTGATGGGCGGGGCATGGCTAAAAATGGAACGGTCCACTTGTGCGATCAAAGTCCCTCCCGCTTAGATACTGTTTCGCCAACAAATTTGATATTAATTTTCAAAAAATATTTTTGAATTGTTCTATGAGGAGAGATTTAAAAGTTTGTTACTAGTTGGGTGTTTTTTATTCAGAAATTTAAATTAATTGTTTAAAATAATTAGTCCCAGAGATAGTTGATTAATTTTCATTCTTAGTATTTGAGGTAGTGTATTTTCTAGTCACAACACATCATTGTAGGAGTCCAGTTATCGTTAATGCATCATCATTCTCTATATGGCCAACAACAAGTAACCCATGTATGGTCAGATTAACATGTTTGTTTTGAAACTCAATAATGATACCGCTGATGATAGAGGTAGCTTCTTAACCATTTAACCGTCAAAATTGGTCAAGAATAATAATAGTTAGTCGATAGAGTTAGCTTTAATGGGTTAATTATCAAAATTGACCTCTGCAGTTTCCTTGGGCAATGTCCATTTGCAGGATAAGAGACTATTTCTGAAAATTTATCTTTGGAATGGTCATTCCCATGGTCAATTTTCAAATAGACATTGCCCAAGGAAACTGCAAAGGTCAATTTTGGCCGATTTAACCATTAACCCTTTAAAGCTATCGACTTAATAATACATTGGGTCTTTCACTTAATGTAATACAGTCATCTGAAAAAGCTTGCTAAAAGTTGATAACATTAGGCTTAAAACATGACTAACTATGTCCTCTATCGTTAGACACAGCTACCACAACGCTTAATCAGCTGTTATTCCTGTCTCGCTAAATGAGCCAGTTAAGTTATTAATACGTTGTCAAAATATCCATTTCTCTCTGTGTGTAATACGTATGTGCGCATGTATGTATGGACATCCTATACTCTGACGCCGCCTGTTTGAAAGAGATAATGAACAGTATTTAGCATATATAATCAGGTAAAACAGGTATCAATATTCAATCAATATACAGTCAGTGTAATTATTGTTCAGGTGTGGTCATTGTGTAGGCTGGATAAAAGGGACAAATATTTATCTCATGTAGTCATTTAATTACTCGTTACCTGACTGGCCAACAAGTGCTACTGACCATTGCCTGAGTTACTGTTGAATAGTTAGCGTTCATTGGTTAATCCTTTAGTGATCAAGCTGGTTAAAATATGCATTTGCAGTGGTCGTGAGAAATGTCCCCTTGCAAGCCAAGAAATGACAGTTTTTGTGTAGCCTTACGTGAAGCAGATGATGGCTCGACCTCTCAATACAAATGTCATCCAACATATGGGTATCGGCGTGACGCAAGAATAGAAGAATCCAGTTTTAGCTATGCTCCGCCCATCTCCAGCTTAGCTCCACCCACACTACCCGTATTGGGATCAATCAATCCCTGCACTCCTGAATCTCAATTTCCAGAAAACTGCAGGTAAGCTGTTTAATATTTTGGAACTAATTTGACTGGGTGTTGTTGCTGCCCTGTGGCAGCAGCAGCGCCCAGTCAAATTAATTTCAAAATATTCAACAGCATGTTTATTAAATAGTAAAGCCATACAATTTGTACAACCTGATGGACTATTAAGCGTTTATGAACTAATGTGCATCATTCATGATGTAAATTAATTACGATGTCAGACTACATGTGACATAGTTGATTATGACATCATGTGATTGATCAATAAACTTGATTCCTCCATTAGGTGAGTTTAAAAATTTCAGTGGACATTTAATTCATCAAGTGCTTATCTGTTCTCAGTAAAACTTTACACATTTGTTATAGACAGTCATTGCATCCAGTCCCCATCATAATGTAAATGATTTTCAAATTCTTTCCATAACTTTGTGTGGTTTATTTTTCAACAAGGATTATAAGAATGTTAATGCTTTTCAATGGACATTTACTTCATCACAGCAATAAAACGTTAGAGATTTGTTCTATCACATGATTGCATCCAGTCGCCATCATAATGAAAATGTGTTTCAAATTTCTTCTATACTTTTACATGGCTAGGACTTAGTTTATTTTGTACCAATAATTAGAAGAATATTAAGGTTTTTCAATAGACATTTCATTCATCAATGACATATCGGATCTCAATAAAATGCCCCATCCTATGTGATACCATGTCATTCCATACCATGACCAATGCGATACCATACCATGCAATAACAATCCTTATTTCATCACCCATTCAATATGATGTGTGATATGCTGCAAAGCAAAAGGGCTTGACACGCGGAATGCAGTCCTATTTTAAATTTTATCACAAGTTACTGGCTCAATAAGAGAGCTGTTTATTCCAGTGGGAGATTTTAAGACACATCTTCTCTCAGCCTTTGAATGGACATTTTCTAAGCATACTATTCGTCTGTCTGAAACTTGACCGTTACAGGGTTAATTGACTATACTAGTATAACTGGCATTCATTTTAAGAGGGCTAGAATCAGCTTTTTTGCGTATGAGAGCAATAGCTTTTAGTAGCACTATTCTACAATCTACAACAGTTTACGGATGTCAGATCTTGTAATATTTAATTAACGGTTAAGCATTAAGAAGTAACGACTAACGAGTATTATATTCTTTGTTATTCTGCAATAATAATAATAATAATAATAATAATAATAATAATAATAATAATATTTTATCTTCTTATGAATGTTTCCTGTATACAAGGTGCTATTGACATCTGTCAGTTTTTTTATCTTTATGTGTGTACGTCGATGCCGTTGTCAACACTGATCATTGGCGACTACCAGGTATCCTTTTTCCATGCATCCCTGTTCGGCGCTATGCATTTTCATCCCTCCATTCTTTGTTGTCCATTCTTTAATGTCAATTGATCTGCGTTTTTCTCTCATCCTCTTTCCCTCTATGGATGTGAGTAAGACTAACTACATGTACTTATATCTGTTGATAATTTTGTGGGTAGTTATATTCCCTTACAGTTACATAATTACACATTTCTCTTCCTCTGATATTGTTCATCTTATGATCGACTCGTCTGATAAAGCTCTATTATAATAAGCTGTACATGTCTATTTGTCTGATTCTGCAACAAATAAGCCTTTCCACTTTATCAATCCATCCTATGACGTCATAATCAACTACGCGACGTGTAGAATGACATAATGAATGACGTCGATAAGTATGTCACGAACGCATATTTGAAGATGAACTATGCATTGTACGAATTGTATGTCTTCATTATTTAATAAATATTCTGTTGAATATTTTAAAACTAATTTGACCTGGAGCTGTTGCTGCCATAGGCAGCAACAGCACCAAGTCAAATTAGTTACAAAATATTCAACAGCTTACCTGTATAGTTTTCAGGAAATTGATAGTTAGGGCATTCAGGGATCGACCAATCCCAGCACGGCGAAATGTGAGTGCAGCTTAGCTAGAGATGGGCGGGGCTTAGCTAAAACTGGAAAGGTCCATTGTGTTATGTAATTGAGTTTTGACCAAATTCACTTAAAATTAAAATCAGGGTAAATATGTTTGTGTTTGAGTGGATGTTTGCATGACATATACATCTAAATCTCCATTAGTGTACTCGGGTACAGGTAGTGGTTTGTCATCTGTTGCTGCTATTCTTGCATGGTCATGTTGACTATATGCTTCATGTCACTTATGTCCATTATTCATGTCTATGAGTGAGTTTAGGCCCCTAGTAGAGTAACTACTTGAGTTACTGGAGTAGCATCTAAATAGCTAATTAATACTCTAGTACCTACTCAAGACTACACACCTATGAGCAAGGGTAAGTTGAGTAAAGCATATGTTCCTTATCTGTAAATGGAGATTCAATGAGCAATATTTTTGGTTTTCTTACTCAATTTTGGGTTTGGCCCACACAGACTTAACTGACTATCTTACATGTGCATGGTATGAATGTTTCTTTGAGTTTCTCAACCTGTTGTGCTTTGCTTTATACATTCAGTTTTCACTTCCCACTCACTGGATGTAATCCCATAGTCCCCTGTAGCTAGCTGCTCAAGGCTATGTTGAGTTCGTAATATTGTAATGTGAGAATACTAATCTATATACAAGGTACCTGTAGCTGTTTGTAGACTAATAAAACCCCAGTGCACTGTCATAATTGACTGTTTCATGAACACTTCAGGCATATATTATTATATTCCATATGCATATACAATTTATACATAGATACAGATACTGATAGCATGCATTCATTTATTAGCTCACTTGGCCTTTCAGACCAAGTGAGCTTATGCCATGGCAGCCGGCCGTCGGCCGTCCATCACCCGTCAGTTGAATCACTTCTTCTCCTTAACGGTTTGACCGATTTCAGCCAAATTTGGCTGGAAGGATCCTATGCTGGTACCCTCCACACAATTTTTTCCGAATTTTGATTGGTCAGTTTTTTTAGGTGAAAACCTTAGATTTTATGGAAAATTCTACTCCTCCTTAGCTGCTTGACGTATTTCAACCAAATTTGACTAGATGGATTCTATGGTGGTAGGCTCTAGAACATCTATTCAGAATTTTGATTGATCAATTTTTTGGGTGAAAATCTTAGATTTTATGAAAAATCTCCCCGAAATGCTCAAAATGCTACTCCTCCATAGCCACTTGACATATTTCAACCAAATTCGGATAGATGGATTCTGCAGTGATAGGTTCTAGAACATGTATTCAGAATTTTGATTGACTAATTTTTGGGGTGAAAATCTTTGATTTTATGAAAGATCTACCGGAAATGGTCAAATTGCTACTCCACCTTAGCTGCTAGACATATTTCAACCAAATTTGACTAGACGGATTCTATTGTGGTAGGCTCTAGAACTTATATTCAGAATTTTGATTGATCTATTTTTTGGTTGAAAATCTTAGATTTTGTTAAAAAAAATTAATGGAAATTTTCAAAATGCTACTCATTAACTGCTTGGCAGATTTCAACCTAGTTTGACTGGAATGACCCTATGGGTACAGGTTTCAGAATTTGTGTACAGAAATTTGATTGGTAAATTTTTGTGTGAAAATCTTGAATTTTGTGAAAATTTACCGGATATCGCTTAAAATACTACTCATTAACTACTTGGGTTATTTCAACCAGACTTGAATGGAAGGGCCCTATGGTGGCAGGCTTCAAATCTAGCATGCAGAATTTTGATTGATCTGTTTTTGGGTGGCCATCTTGGATTTTCCAAGTTTTGGTAAATCCGATAAAAGCTTACACCTCATTAACCGCTTGGCAGATTTCAATCAATCTCAGCTGAAAGGACCCTAGGTGGGTAGGCTTCACAACATATATATAGAATTTTGATTGGTTGATTCTTTTAGTGACCATCTTGGATTTTCCGAGAATTATCCGTTATGTCTTTAAATGCAAATGGTTCAAATGCTATTGGTCCAGGTGAGCGTCACAGGCCCTTGGGCCTCTTGTTTTTTTTATATAAATAAACAAATCTTTACTGAGTGAATGGCCATTTGTAGACTAACAGATGACTATTTTAGAAAATTTGCCACTGGAATTACTGGCTCGAGCCAGTCATTCCAATGGTAAAATTTTTAAAATAGTCATCTGTTACTCTATAAATGAACCTTTTTCAAGACCACTGCAAAGGCTGGTTTGGCCAATCTTGCCTATTACTAAGCGGATAAACCATTTTCTTGAATCCTATTACGAAAATATGTTTAATTTGTATATAACATTAAATCTCCAGTAATTCATGTACCTTACGGTATGATGCTTATTCAGTCAATTTCTCTTGGCATGCATTTTGTCTAATGTATGTAAATAGTAATAATATTGCATGTGAAACATTATGTAGTGATCAATATGTGTAAAAAGTATTTAATCTCTCAGGTGTTCCAAGCAACATGTGTGTATCAGAAGCATGATCTATATTTCGGTAAGATGTATTGTGTCTGAAAAACAACAGGAAATATCATTGAAATATGGTCAGTGTGATTATTTGCAGAGCAAAAGACTGTTGTTGATTAGATTTAAACACTGAACTTATATCATTTAAAGCCAGCAATCACTTAGCACCAAGTCTGCCAGCGTTGTAAATCTATACATGTTTAGACATGTATTCTTTATATTGTGGGATGAGTCACATAATTTTGATTATTTCTACAATGAGTTTGCTTCTGTTAGCTGTCTAGGGTGATGTTTGGTTAATTTGTTTGTTTTGTCAGTAATCTAAATGAAGTAAATTTTGATTCATTGCTTTGAGATCCTGAAATTTATTTTGTTTTAAATTATAGCATGTAATATAATATTTGTCTCTTAAGTTTCCTTGTGTGTCGACTTGCATACATATTGAACACACCAAGTGGTAAATGCTCTACAACTGTGTTACCATCATACTTTCTTTCATTGACTTGCATACATAATGAACACACCAAGTGGTAAATGCTCTACAACTGTGTTACCATCATACTTTCTTTCAGTCAGAATATTGTTATTAGTCAAGATTTAGTTCATCGTCATCAATAATTACACACTGTAAAGCTATCTAACATTTTATAAATATGTGAATCATCAAATTGATAAATCTGTTAATTTTTCTTTTGCGGAAATCGATTGTATATACAATGTAAAATAATGTAAATACATGAAGTTATTCATATAACTTATTTAAATCATAGATTAAGCTCTTTTTTGGCAGATTGATTATTTCAGAAAACTTGCAATTCAAACGACTGTCTCAATAACTGAGCTAGTCTGTCCAGTGGTAAGTTTTCAAAAATATTGTCCCTAACATGAATATGGAAAAGTCTATTCTCTAAAGCAGTTTTCTCCATGAAAGAGCAGAGATAATGGATAATGACCCCGCCCGTCTCTAGCTATGCTCCACCCACACATTGCTCGTGTTTGTATTGATCGATCCCTGAACTACCTGACTACCAATTTCCAGAATACTATACAGGTAAGTTGTTGAATATTTAAAAACTAATTTGACTGGTTGCTGTTGCTGCCATAGGTCAATGCCAGTCAAATTAATTCCAAAATATTTGACATAATGTTTTTTAAATAGTAGACATATAATTTGTGAGTGTCGAACTGTTAAGCATTTAAGACGGACTAAATCAAGTCATTCATGCCGTAATTGAGTATGACGTCATCCTACATGTCACATAGTTGATTATGAGATCATATTATGGATGATTAACCTGGAAAGGTCCATTCCCTTTCACTGGAGTATATGGTGGTTATTCAAGTGAGTAGAAAGTCAGAAGACATGCTCAAGATCCGTGCAATGATCAGATCTGTCACTCAGGTATCTGAGGGCATAATCAAACACAGCACAGGTTAACTAATGTCACAGTCATGATTAACTTTAACCCTATCATGAAAATTGGAAAAATCAGCTCAGTACAATTTACAGTTAATAAAAAATCGTAAACAAACAGATAGCAACTTACAGATTTAGTCTTATACTATTCATAAACCCTACAAGATCATGTAGCAGATGTTATCATGTCTTTATGTTCTGAATAAAACAAGACAAATATTTGCAATGACATGTATGAATTGTATGTCATTGATAAATTTATAATTTAACAAAGATTCTGTTAAATATTTTGAAATTATTTTGACTGTGAGATGTTGCTGCTATAGGCAGCAATAACCCCCAGTCAAAATAGTTTCAAAATCTTCAACAGGTTACCTGAGTGTAAAATTACCTCAATATTGGGATTCTGAGAATTCAAGATTCAAAGTATATAAATAGATTCCAACACTTATAAAAAGTCGACAGAGCTTGTCCCTTTAATGACTAAATTTGTTGAAAAATTAAAATATCTACTTATTGAATGTCCATTTGCAAGACAAGAGAAGACTGTTTTTGAAAATTTATCACTGGAATAACTGGCTCGGTTATCAGGCCAGTCATTCCAGTGGTAAATTTTCAAAAATAGTCTTCTCTTGGTCTGCAAATGGACATTCCCCAAGATCACTACAGAGGCGGGTTTTGACCGGATTCGTCGTGAAAGGGTTAATCAGAAATGTGCGGACCATAGCTAGAAATGGATCTTTGTATTGCTCAATCAAGTTTGTTCAATAAAGCCACAAATTACTCCATTGCTGCAGAAGGACTCGTTCTGAAATTTTGCAAATATGATCTGCTGACTTGGTCCCATTCAAGTTTGTTCAGAAGTATATACATGAAACAAAACATGGCCACCTTTGTCCCATCCATTTTGAGCTATTGATACTTGATGGCTTCTGACTGAAAATTACAATATATTATTGAGCGATTATGTTAATTGGTCGATTTAGTCATCTGCCATACTGGATTTTGAATATTATTTTTAGAACCACCTTTAAAGATCTCTGAAACCACTTAGTCGATTGAGATGAATCTAACTGGCCTAAATTTGTACAAGAGAACACGATTGAGTGATTTGTTTGGTGGCAATGAACTAATCTTCTGGGAATGTATAGCTTGTGCGGCCTGCCGAATAAGAATTTGACACCTTTCAATCTATTGGTTGATCGGGTTAGTGGCCATCATTGATTACTTTGTTTTTCACACAAATTGATGCATTTTGACGCACTCTTTCATTTTTTACCAAAATGTTCATGTTTTCTGACAAAATTATCAAATTTAAAACTTAAATTTCCATGCTTCAAGCAGAAATGTTTGTACTTCCAGCCAAATTGTTCATATTTGTCACGGTTTCTAGTTCAAATGCTGATGTAGGTTAGTAATAGGGGTCCTGTAGGCTACTTGGTCAACAATGGCTCTTTGGATTACATTGAATCGTTACAGAAGTGCTCTATGGCAGGCAGGGAAAGCAATCCTAATCATTGCTAGTTTGAATTTTGGATGTTTTCATGGACTTAAAATATTCACTGTTTCTCATGGGCTGAGATTTATTTCTTGATGATTTCAACAAAACTACACATTGATGCTTCTTGCTGAATATATATATATATATATATATATATATATATATATATATATATATATATATATATATGTATGTATGTATGTGTCTTATAAACTCTTGCTAATTTGTGATGGCAAACCTTCATCCGTGTACAAATGTATCAGCTTAAAGTGTTATGATCTGTTAGACTTGCATGTATTCGCTAAGGCGGCTCCGTGTTTAACCCTCGTCTTTGACCTCATTCATAGATGCCATCATTCCTGCTAATCTCCTAATGCAGCTTTGACCTCATTCATAGATGCCATCATTCCTGCTAATCTCCTAATGCAGCTGATTTCACATGTGTGAACAAAATAAACTTGAATACTCTCACTGATAATTAATTCCAGTTTTGTAAATGGCGACAATCTATGAACCATTTTAACTGTTGAAATGACATTCTTAATGAGATTTTAGTTATTTTACAGCAAATATTGAATGACTGGTGTCCCAACTAGGTAAATCCTTGATGCAATCTTAATATACAAATACACAAATATGATGGTTATACCTGTATGAAAATTCATATCATAACTAATATTATTTTTTCCAATACGGCTCAGCCTTACAATACATGTATAGTTATTTATCATTTAGCTAAAAATCTGTAAATCTTAAAACATGTTTATTCTTAAATACACCACTTTGTTACTGTAGAAGTGATTGCTGAACATTATTTCTAATAATTTAAATCTGCGTTCTTTCAGTCAGATGAGTATACTAAAAAACTTGTTCACCAATTACCTATCAAAGATATCAAAAATATATCATCAATAGCTTCTTAAAAACGTGGTAAATTTGCAATTATTCAATAACCTTTTCATGACTGAAAGACAATAAGTTAATCTGTGCTCAATATTTTGATAGTTATTTTACTGAAACCTTATCACAGTTAAACCTTTAACACTCATATCAGCCAAAAACGACTTCTACAGCCTTGAGAAATGTCAGTTTGCAGACCAAGAGATTATTTTTACAAATTTACCACTGGAACGACTGGCTCGAAACTCGGAGGCATCAGCATTTCTACTCAGATTATGTTCAATTAGCATATTTGCTTGCACCTTGGATTATTCTTTTGTTAGTCTATGTTCCAAATGCTTTGCTGTACTTGTGTATAAGCATAGCAAAGTTAGTCACCCTACATGCTGCAGCTGTTCTAGTCATGCTGTTAGTAAGGAAATCATTAACATAGCTTCTGGTTTTAGACCGGATTTGTCAAGAAAGTCTACATTTCAATATCTATACGCAGGTTAAGAAAAAACTTTTGAGAATTACTCACTGGCATCCCTGGCATGATTTTCAAGCCAGTCATTCCAGTGGTGAATCTTGCGAGATTTGTTACCATGGATATGCACATTTCTCAAGAACACTATAGAAGCTGTGTTTATCCAGCTTGACTACTAACCCTTTAATGGTCAAATATGGTCAAGAAAATGGAAATATTTACTTAGCATACTCTGAATGTCAATTTTGCATGTCAAGAGAATACTATTTTTGAAAATTGGCATTCCAGTGATAAATTTTTCATAAATAGTCTTCTGTTGACCTGTAAATGGACCACTGCAAGATTTGACCAGCCTGACCATTAAAGGCTTAAATGGTGACTATATGTAATATTCTCTGTCCAGTATTGACTGTGTTATTCATGATTACATGTTCTTTCCATGTCCAGTTTTTACAGTGTTGACCATGTTACTTATCAGGATTACTAGTTGTTGTTGTTATTATTATAGGAAGTGTTGCTTTATTGCTTTAACCCTTTCACTGATGAATTCGCAATATCATTTTCAAAATAGCCGTACAGGAAAACTGTTTGAAAATGTACAACAGAATATGTGGTATATCGTAAAGAATACACATTTTCAGGGATTTTGTAGGTGTAAAAGTTACAACAATAATTCCATAATTAATATGTAATTACCGCTGATTAGGCCGGAAATCACTACTCATTAACTGCTTGGGGAATTTCAACCAGACCTGGCTGGAAGGATACTAGACTGGTAGGTTTCAGAACTCGTATACAGAATTTTGATTGGCCAATTTTTCCGACGCCCATCTTGGATTTTCTGAAAATTTTGGGAAATCTGTTAAAATGGTACTCCTTGTTAACTGCTTTAACGATTTCAAGCAAACTTGTTTGGGTGGACTCTAGCGTGGTATACTTCAGAAGTTGTATACAGAATTTTAATTGGTTTATTTTTTTCAGTGCCCATCTTGAATTTTCTGAAAAATGTCGGGAAATCGTTTAAAACACTACTTGTCATTAACTGTTAGGGCAATTCAACCAGACTTGACTGTAAGGATTCTAGGCTGGTAGGTTTCAGAACATGTATACAGAATTTTGATTGGTCCATTTTTCTGCCGAGCATCTTGCATTTTCTGAAAATTTTGCGAAGTCGTTTAAAATGCTACTCATAAAGCGCTTGAATCATTTCATGCAAACTCGGTAGGGGGACCCTAGGAGTGGTATGCTTCGGAACTTGTAACAGAATTTTGAATGGTCTATTTTTTCGGTAAAAAATTGGGAAATCGTTTAAAATGCTACTCCTCATTAACTGCTTGTGCAATTTCAACCAGACTTGGCTGGAAGGATACAAGGCTAGTAGATTTCAGAACATGTATACAGAATTTTGATTGGTAAATTTTTTTGGCGGCCATCTTGCATTTTCTGAACATTTCTGGAAATCAGTTAAGATGCTACTCCTCATTAACCACATGCCCGATTTCAAGCAAACTTGGTTGGAAGGACCCTACAGTGGTATGCTTCATAACTTGTATACAGAATTTTTGATTGATCCATTTTTTTGTGAAAAATGGTGGGAAATCATTTAAAATGTTACTCCTTATTAACTACTGGGGTAATTCCAACCAGTCTTGGCTCAATTGACTTGGATCAGTTATTTTGGCGGCCATCTTAAATTTTCTGAAAACTGCTTTAAGACGATACTCCTCATTAACTGCTTTGGCAATTTCAACCAGACTTTGCTAGAAGCATACTAGGTTGGTATGTTTCAGAACTTCTATGCAGAATTTTGATTGGTAAATTTTTCCAGCAACCATCTTGGATTTTCCTGAAATTTTGGGAAATTGATTAAAAGGCTACTCCTCATTAACCACTGGGTCGATTTCAAGCAAACTTGGTTTGAAGGACCCTAGAGTTGTATGCTTCATAACATGTATACAGAATTTTGATTGGTCTATTTTTTCGTGGGTTATCTTAAGTTTTCTGAAAAATGGCAGGAAATCGTTTAAAATGCTACTCCTTATTAACTGCTTGGGCAATTTCAACCAGACTTGGCTGGAAGGATACTCGTATGGTAGGTTTCAGAATTTGTAGGCAAAATTTTGATTGGTAAATTTTTCAGCTGGCCATCTTAGACTTTCCAAACTACACGTCATGTAGTTGATGACGTCATGATGGATGGATAAACTGGAAAGGTCCATTGTCAATTTACCTTTTGAAAGCAATAATAGATTATTCAGGCATTATATTTTGTTATCTCATACAATGACCAAGCTTGGTGTATGGACGCATTGTGGCCTGTATCGTGTAACAAAAGTAGGTCAGCCTACTTTTCATGGTTCATTGAACATCATAGAAAATTCTCGTTCAGACCATAGTTTCAAAACCTTTTCACACATAGTCTCCAAACTTGGCGTTTGGATGCATCATAGCACTAAATGTGTGTCAGTCACGGTTCATTGAACGTCATAGACTATTCCTGTGCTGGCTGTGTTTCCAAGAATTTCGCATTCAGTAACAAAACTTGTGTATGGATGCATCTTGGCCTACAGGTGTCATGTATCAAAAATAGGTCACTATGACCTACTTTGGAATTAACCCTTGCACCGATTAATTCGCCATATCTCATTTTCAAGGCAACCATTCAGGTAAACTGTTGAATATTTAGAAATTAATTTGGCTGGAAACCGTTTCTGCATTTGTTTAAAAATATTCATCAGATTAAGTTGAATATCGTTATGAATATACTTTTTCATAGATTTGTTGGTGAAATGGTTAATTCTGCATGTACACAGGTTCATGAACTTTATCCCTTTAATACCCATATCAGCCTAAAACTGCTTCCATTTTCAGACCAAGTGAAGACCTTTTGAAAATTTACCACTGGAATGACTGGCTCGGTAACCGAGCCAGTCATTCCAGTGATAAATTTTCAAAAATAGTTCTCTTTGTCTGAAAATGGAAACGCTCTTATCCACAATTTTTAGGTTTGATAGTACCGTATACAAAACAGTTATTTTGTTTTCAGTACCACATTAACAAGTTTAAAAGGAAGCCTTCAGGATTTTGAGTTTTTAAAGTAATTTTTGCTATTGGTAATTTCATACAATATTGAATAAACTACCATCAGTAAACACACCTGAATATAGTTTTTTAAGCGGTATGAATAGTATTCTTTATAAGTGGTGATGTAGAGCGATTAACTCACTACTGCTAATTCACCAGTGATCCTTTTGAAAACGTTATATTTGAAAGTCACTTTTTCTGGTGGAAGTAACAAGTTTCAGTCAAAATGATTTCATAGTACACTGCTGGTTTCCAAGCTCGCAATATGATGCCCACTGAATATTTTGAAATTTGTGTGACTGAATGTAGACCCGTCTCTGGAAACAATAGCTTTCAGTCAATTGTTTTAAAACTAGACACTATTTTACTTGCGGGAAGTAATGGCTAATCAGCTTAGCGTGAATATAACTGAGCTTATATGACTGGCAATGGCGGGTATTATTTATTAGCTCGGCATAGACCAGAGCACATAGATCCAGCTGCGTCACTAATTGGTTCCCGTCAGAGTGACATATATGGTATTTAGCTGCTTTTTTCTAATTATTTTGATTTATTTCGTTTTTTCAGGGTGGAAGCCTGGGGGTGGGTATAAGTTGATTATTATATAACGCTTTCATTCAAGAGCATATTTTAGTTCCGTGATCCTTTCCTTTAAGTTGCGTGTTTATGTCGGTTATATTGCTATCACGCTCTCCTGTGCTCAAATCATTGACATAGTATGACTGCCCTGATACAGTAACCTCAAAACACTTCATACAATAGGCAGAAAACTGTAGACCACGGAGTAGATGTATTTATAAACAATAAGTTTGTTCAAGGCTTTATTTTAATCCTAATGTATGTATTAGTTCAATGAATCATTGCTAATTATTAAATAGGTGACATTTGTTGGTAAAAGTTTCACTGTTATATACAATGGATAGATCTAATCTGTCACTCAAGTATGTGACATTGTGATCAATTACGTTACAATATAGGCCGACGTCACATCACAATCAAAATGTGTAATGAATTACGAATCTAGGTCTGTCGTGAACATTGAATAGTCCCTCAGATGTACAAATTGTATGTCTTCATTAGTTAATAAACATTCTGTTGAATATTTTGAAACTAATTTGATTGGAGCAACAGCACCCAGTTAAATTAGTTTCAAAATATCCAACAACATACCTATATAGTTACCTTGAAAATGGAATTTTGAGAATTCAGAGTTCAAAGTATATAAATCGATCCCAACACCACACAAAAAGTGGGTGGAGCTTAGTTAGAAATGGGCGGCTAAAGCTAGAAATGGATCCCTTTATTGGTGAAAACCGATGATTGGATGAGAATATTTGCTGATTGGCTCTGTGATATTAAGCTTCTAAGTGGTATCTTTGCATCTTAGTTGTCATGCAAAATTAGTTTTCCTTAGTTTGTTATTGGCGTCTATGTTGCTCTTTTAGTGAGCAGTTAATCATTATTTCCTTAGCCCTCACCACTCTGATGTCAATATTCACTTTTTTACTGTGTCAATAGCAAAGAAACTGGCGTAAATTTTTCAACAATTTTGGTGGACGAAGACAGCAACATCTTCTACCAAATGTGTTGAAAAATGAACAGCAGTTAATCTTTTAATTTAATTTGAAAATCTAAAGTTTTGACATCAGAGTGTTAAGGGTTAATCATGTCGGAGTTTGTATTAAATATGGTATCACATTATCATTCTAATTATCACTATGTCTAACAATAAAACCAGTATTTGTAACTAAATGATATATATGCGTGTTTAATAATATTCAGTATCTTGGCATAGTTATTGCTGTCTGTTAGGCATTGTTCTTAAGGTGTCTGAATGTAACTTTTCATCCAGGAGACATATAGGCTTTATTCCAGGCGACATAAAGGTTTTCATCCAGGAGACATATAGGTTTTCATCCAGGAGACAGGTTTTCATGCTGGAGACACAGATTTTCATCCAGGAGACATATAGTTTTTCTTTAAGGAAAACATAGTTTTTCATCCAGGAGACATATAGGCTTTAATCCAGGAGACATCGGTTTTCATCCAGGAGACATAGGTTTTCATCCAGGAGACATATAGGTTTTCATCCAGGAGACATATAGTTTTTCATCCAGTAGACAGAACGAGGAGACTAGTTTTTCAACCATGTGACAAAACCCTTTAACCAGGAGACATATAGCTTTACATCCAGGAGACATATAGTTCTTTAGCTAGGAGGCACAAGTCTTCATCCAGGAGACATAGTTCTTAAGCCAAGAGGCATAAGTCTTCATCCAGGAGACATAGGTCTTCATCGAGGATACGTAGATTTTCAACCGGGAGACTTAGATCTTCAACCAGGAGACATGGATCTTTAACCAGGAGACATGGATCTTCAACCGGGAGACCTAGATCTTCAACCAGGAGACATGGATCTTCAACCAGGAGACATGGATCTTCAACCAGGAGACATGGATCTTCAACCAGGGGGCATAGCTCATCAACCAGGGGCCAAAGCTCTTCATCCAGGGGGCATAACTCTTCATCCAGGAAACATAGCTCTTCAACCAGGAGACATAACTCTTCAACCAGGAGACATAGATTTTCAACCAGGAGACATAGATCTCCCAAACAGGAGACATAACTCTTCAACCAGGAGACATAGATCTTCAACCAGGAGACATAACTCTTCAACCAGGAGACAGATCTTCAACCAGGTGGCATAACTCTTCAACTAGGAGACATAGATCTTCAACCAGGAGACATAGATCTTCAACCATGGGCACAGCTCATCAACCAGGGGGCATAGCTCGTCATCCAGGGGAGCATAACTCTTCAACCAGGAAACATAGATCTTCAATCAGGAGACATACATGTAAATCATCAACAAGAGGGGGTGGGGTGGCATATGTCATCAACCAGTGATCATAACTCTTCATCCAGGAAACATAACTCTTCAACCAGGAGACATAGATCTTCAACCAGGAAACATAGATCTTCAAACGTGTTTGGGGGTGGGGGGGGGTTGATAATTTCAACCAGGAGACAGATTCTTCAACCGTGGGAGAGGCCATAACTCTTCAACCAGGGGACATAACTCTTCGGCAAAGAAACAGCTCTTCAACCATGTGAACCAGGAAACAATTCTGCAACCAGGGGACACCGAGTACAAAAAGTGAAGTGTGCTTGAGTCTTGGTCTTTGCTTTGAAGCGCTTCAAAATTTTTTTAAACCTTGATAAGTACCTGCGAATATGCCTTAATGAAAGGTGCCTGAACTTGACAAAATAACCTAGACTTATATAGTTTTCTGCAAAATCTATTGCCCAATGTCATTCTGGCTCGTGTCAGCGGTTAGACTGTAATGGCCTGATCATTATATGCTAAAAACCCATAAACTGACATTCTGTTGCCACCTCAAACTTTGTGGCTTGGAATTGGAAACTATTCCTTGAAAATGATAGACACGGTCATTTAAAAATACTTCATTTTGCTAAACATGTGCGAATTATCAGACTTAGCTCTTCAAAACTCGAATTCAGAAGAGAAGACGGCACCTGTAACAATTGTGTTGAAAACATTCACCCTTATATAATATTATGAAAAATACTCCAGGATTCATTCAAGAAAACAATTTTGAATATTTAAATTTCCAGGTAAATTATTTTCAACAAATTATGCACCAATATGTTTCTTATTTCTTCTTCTTTTCGTTCGCTGATCATACCGCCAGTCCTGTAAGTGACTATCGACATGGTCATAAGCGTTAAGCGCGTGGATCCATGGTTTATTAGAGTGCGCCGTGCGGCCTGGAACCTCCGTCTTCAGCACTCGAGGTTTCTGTCAGGGTTACCTCGCCCTTACCTCCTTTAGTCGCCTCTTACGACACGCAGAGGATACGGAAGGTGTATTCTAAGCCCCACCTACAGGGCGATCTTATTTCATTAAATGTGTGACTGCTGCAAGCCACCAGACAACAATATGTGTTTGATCAATTTATAGCTTAATAACTGTTCTGTTGAAAAGTTTGAATCTAACCTGACCTGGAGCCGTTGCTGCCATGGGCAGCCACTGTTCACAGGCAAATTAGCTTCAAAATATACAACATTTTAACTGTACAGTTACTCTGAAATTGAGATTCTGGGAGTCGGGGTTCAATTTATATAAATTCATCCCAACTTGCGCAGAACTTATGTGGAGCTTAGTTAGAAGACGGCATAGACAATTAGGTCATCAGGGAGCTGACGTCACAGTCATTACAAGGTTTAACGTAGCAATTCCATTAGGAAGTGTACGAATTGTATGTTTTTGATCGATCTACAAATTAATAAACGTTATGTTGAGTAGTTTGAAACTAACCTGGCCGAGGGCCGTTGCTGCCGTAGACAGTCACTGGCCGGAGGCAAATTAGCCTCAACAGTTTAGCTGCATGTCTAGTTACTCTGAGACTGAGAATCTGGGAATTCCAGGTTCACAGTATATAAATTGGTCCCAACACATGCAAAACTTGGACGGCGATAATCTAGAAATGGGCAGTGCATAAGTATAAATGGATCCCTCTATTCTTGTGCTCCATAATGTGGTGGTCGCTTCAGACAATTAGCAGCCTTAGATTTGTACAGCTGCGTTCTTGCATTCAAACGCAGATGGGTTCCTCTATTCCTGTGGTCCGTAAGGTTGTCTCTTACTCTTTAATAAGTCCCAATTTTTTAACGCGATGCGTGTAATTAAGTACTTTACTCTGAGGTCTTGGTATTTAGGACATGTAAAAAGGAAATGGTGCTCATCTTCAACGCAGCCTAGATCGCAAGAATAACATATTCTATCTCTAATTTGAGGTGTCTACTCTTTTCGATCTGCAGTACATGTGCACTCAATCGGAACTTTGTGAGCGCTACTCTGTATTTTCGGTTATACGTATCATTCAGTAGGGTTTTCCATAGCAAACGCACATTTAACGGTTTTATAAAAGTCATATCTGCTATGGCTGGTGTCGTTTAATGACGCCGACCAGTAAGAAATAAACCTGTTGCAAATATTGTTTAATATTTTTTAAAGTGGCATTAATATTCTTTGATCCATGATTATTCCAAAGCTCTGTGAAACCGAAGTTTTCCAACATTTTTCTAATGCTTGTGACCCAGTTGGTGCTTATTGCTGAATTGTCGTTCTTATACATTTCTAGATATGCTTTGTAAATAATCGATGTTTTCGGTATTTCGGAAACGATGTGTATCCAATATTTTATAGCGTGTACTATTGATTGGATATAGATTGGATAGTGGCCTACATCACCAAGGACACATAAGTTTTAGAATGAACGCCTAGTATGTTTTTGCAAAATTTTAAATGAAGATGTTCACCTTCGAAGCTAGTTACAAATTTGTCTTCTATCACTTCGTTTCTCTCAAGGGGCGGTAGTAGATTTAGCGGGCCCCATACTTCTGCATTATAGGTAAGAATGGGTCGTATTAATGTATCAAACAATTTAAGTTGATTATCGACCGATAGATGATGGAATTGGTTTAAGCTTTTCAGGCTAAAGATGGACCTCATTGACTTTTGTTTTAGATCATCTTGAGCGGATTTTAATTTCCTGTTACAATTGAGCTTTATGCCGAGATATTTACGCGACCTCACAATCGATAAGCATTGCTTATTGTATAAGATAAGATAAGGTAATTTGTCACCTTTATTAAATACCATTACTGAGGTCTTGACTAGATTTACGGTAAGACCCCAATCATTACAATATTTGCTTAACTGATCGAGTGCATTTTGTAGTCCCCGAGCTGAAGTTGATAAAATAGTAATGGCATCTGCGTAATTTGGGCATGGGACAATTTGATCATATAATTTGGGCGGATCGCGGCTAGAATTAAATATGTGTACAAAATCATTGATAAAAATGTTAAATAAAACAGGACTGAGAACATTACCTTGATGGATACCAACATGCACTGGGAATGTGGTAGTAAGGCCCGTGTCTGTCTTCACACACGATTCTGCGCATGCATACATATTTCTGATGGTTTTATACATATAGCCACTAATTCCATGACTCAGTAATTTACAAAACAGCGCTTCATGCAGGACAGAATCGAATGCTTGTTTAAAGTCAACAAAACAGGCGTATACATAATTCCCTGTCTTACGCTTATGTTTACTAGACGTCTTTGTATAAGTTTCGATAAGCGCTTTTACAGTAAATACGTGATCAGCAGTTCTTGAGCCTGCTTTAAAGCCAATCTGGTTATTAGCAAGAATATCGTGATCGGCTAGAAATTTCACAATTCTGGCCTGCAGGACCAGACAAAATAACTTTCCAAGACAGCTTGTTATTGTGATGCCACGGTAGCAACTTGGGTCATCTTTTCTACCTTTTTTATGAATTGGTGTTATAATACCAGATGACCACGATTTCGGAAAATTTCCGGAC
The DNA here is from genome assembly GCA_034401795.1 of Chaetoderma sp. LZ-2023a. Taxonomy (NCBI): domain Eukaryota; kingdom Metazoa; phylum Mollusca; class Caudofoveata; order Chaetodermatida; family Chaetodermatidae; genus Chaetoderma; species Chaetoderma sp. LZ-2023a. The sequence goes on along the minus strand of CM067370.1, from coordinate 34,379,080 downwards.
GTAAATATTCGATTAAACAGTTTACACAAAGCCATAGATGTAACCGGTAGGCTATGGATTATCATCTCATTGCTGAGCCTATCACCGCCCACCGATTTGTTATTTTTCAAGCATTTTGCTGCATTATTTATTTCGAGCTTGGTGATTTTAAAGTCCATTTCACAGAAAGATGGTACATTCTCCAACTTGCTTAATTTATCTTGCAATCTATCAATTAATGTCTTCCAGGACTTACATGGCTTGCTTCCATGGCGAAAATGATCGAACCATCTGTCTGCGGTAACGAAGCGTTCATCACGTGGGCTGTTTGTGTTTCTAAATTCCTTTAGTAATTTCCAGTATGAAGAGCTATTGTTTTGGCTAGTGTTCATTTGGCTTATTATATTTTTAATATAAATATTCTTTTTATACTTTATGAGGTTTTTTATAACACTAGCTTTAAGAAATACTTGGAGCGGTTCTGATTATTCGGATTTTTAGACAATACCTTTGCCAAATTCCGAATAGTTCGTTTCAGGTCAAGGTATGATTGGTCGAACCATTTCCTTTTACATGTTCTCCTCCGCCGCTTGGCGTCGGGTAAGATTTTACGAAGGGATCTATCAGCAATTGAGCAATGTAGGTGATTTATGCTAGATAGCGCCACCTCCAGATCTGTACTGCTATTATCATCTATGAAGCTCATTGATTTAATTATGCTATCAACTTCTCTCTTTGTATCAATATTGTTGCATACATCGATGAATTTCTGTTTTGATACATCTGACCAGATATATTTAGCAGGGAGGGGTCTGGGTGCAGTTACGTCTCTATTATGTGAGCTGCTACTTGGCAGTCCACTTGGCATTCCATTCACTGATAGCTGAAGAGATAATTTACAATGATCTGAAGCTAGTTCTAGAGACGCCACTTTAAAATAAACAATTGAAGATAGCATACCGACATCAATCAGAAAGTAATCGATTACGCTGCTACCATTATATTTGTGACATGTAAATTTTCCAAACAAATCACCAAGTGTCCTGCCATTAACAATTCGTAGTCCGGTCCCGATACATAGGTCTAATAGCATTTTCCCGGAATTATTCGGGGATTTAGTATCTTGTGTATTTCTATTTCTGACATGGGTTGATGGCGGGCCTACAATTTCAGTCGGGTAGGTAAACCGATAAATCACACTCATCAGGGACAAAATCTGGAGATTTCCCACATCTAACATTAAAGTCGCCGCAGATTAATACAGAACCCTCTTGAGAAAATGATGCTACGTCATGCCCGAGTGCCGGGAACAGATCGAGATTGTTTCTCATTGAATAGGTTGTGTTTTCAGGAGGTAGGTAAACAACAGCAATATAGATATCTTTAAATGTAAATCTGTCCATTTTAGGCCAAGCAATATCATTAGATGATTTAATCTCTTTAATACCATGCTTGAGGGATTCCTTTGCTAAAATACAAATGCCGCCACTGGCACTGTCACTGGCACTGTCACTGGCACTGGCACTGTCACTGGCACTGGCACTGACATGTCGCGCTTTGCTATGCTTTGGGCGGTCAATTTACGAGATTAGTTCAAATCCATTCAAAGAAATATCACTTAGTATCAGTATGTGTTTCAGTTAGGCATATTAAATCGTATTTACATAGATCCTCTTTTACAGACCGCGTATGAAGTTTGTTTACTGGGTAACCAGCGAGAGTGTTCTGTATTAACCCATGTACTTCCACGAACATATGGACAACGTTGACCTTGGCGAGTGCATGATAGCCATAGTATTCAGGCGGCGCTATTAGTGATCAAAGGCATACAGTTAAATGTGTCTATAGCGACCATCTGTTGTTGGGACCAGAAGATGATAGTTTTTCAAGACAAGTAATTGCAAAATCACACGTCCTAAAAAAACACTCATCTTATATTTTGAATAGCTACTAATGGTGCGTGTAGTGGTCGCTTTAGTCAAGTTTACTGTATACGCATACTATAATGGGCGTGTCCATTCAGGACCCGAATGTATTTTGATCTTCTTCTTTTCGATCGCTGGTATCACACTAGGAGAGCCGTTCTCAAGATGAAATCTGTGGTTTTCTGCAGTTCTTCCACAGGCCCATACAGCTTTTCAAGAAAAGAGGTTGACAAAGGCCAGATCTCGTCTCTCAGCAGCTGATACGTACTGCAACATTGAAGTATGTGGTCTGTTCTGCTTCTCCACAAGGACAAGCGGGCGATGTCGTAAGGTGGAACCACCTGTACATGTGTTGTAATGAAATGTATTTTGATAGTAGGCCCTAATAATTATACTTGGCATAATATAACTAGTAAAACTGTACAATTATTTGTATCCCTATATACCAGTGCATAATTATGGTATTAGGCCTTTCCCTTATATAATAATTTATGATAAAACATCAAGGAGCAAATAAAATACTAAAAGTCCTCGTATCTCAGCTTTACAACGGACTTAATTTCGTCACTAACGGCTCTTATAATATTAGACGCGAATACTGTGGTGCCCTCTCTACCATTCAAGTGGATGCCATCTGAGAAGAACCGCCTACCAGGTTTACCATTCCGTAACAGATTGCTATGATGGCTTAGAAGGACCATCGCTCCATCGCTTTGTTGATAGGGCGATGCGCAATGTCTAACAAGGCACGATGTCTCAGGCAATGTCTGACACGATGCACGATGTCTGACGCGATGCACGATGCGATGCCTCTCACGATGCCCAATGTTTGACGCGATGCACGATGCGATGCATGATGTCTGACGCGATGCACGATGTCTGTCACGATGCGCGATGCGGTGTCTGTCACGATGCCCGATGCAATGTTTGTCACGATGCGATGTGTGGCATGATGCGATGTCTGTCACGATGCGATGTCTGACGTGATGCTGTGACGTAACACTTTAGAACGAGGCTGCTTGGATAAGGACACCATTTGCATTTGTCATAACTGGAACGCAAACATATGATTGATGGATGGATGGATGGGTTGGTGGTGGGTGGATGGACGGACGGACGGATGGATGGATGCGTGAATGATGGTTGGATGGATGACTTAGTGGAACGACTGGAGCCGTGAATGGTAGGTGTATGTGTTGGTGGATAGCTCGAGGATTAGATGGAAGGGCGGATGGTTGTGGGATTGGTGTGTGGTTGGTTGGGTGGGTTGATGGATTAATGAATGGAAAGGTGTACGGACAGATGGGTGGGCGTGGGGGAGGGGAGGGGGAGATGAGCGGAAGAGCAGTTGGCTGACTTAAGAATACCAATCACTTTTGGTCAAAGATATAAATGATTAATTATTGCGCCTATTCCAAGTGATTATTGTAGCTCGCGGGGTAGTGTCGGGCCGTTCCGGTGTCTGATGTCGACTCGCCGTGCCGCAAATTCGTCCGTCCGCCCATCCACCCACCACCGTCTTATGTAATTCTTAGTATGCTGAATTAGTAGTTGCCGCTTTATTTATGCGGGCCTTCTGCTCTGCTTAGCTAGCTTTTAGTTTTTAGAGACAATCACTATTTTAGGCCGCAAATGGCGGGCGGCTACCTAGCTGTTAGACATGGCTGTCATTGAGAACGGATGCCCTAAGACATCAATACTGAAGACAGCGTGCATACATGTTACTTCATAAGATCTCCGAACTGGATAAGAATCCGGACATCTCGCTCCATAACCACATAAAACATCACAGGACATTGGTTACTTTTCACAAAAGCATTTTTAGGTAACTGATCTATCGTTATGGTTGGGGTAAGAGTGACGAATACGCACCGCACCGTAAATGTCCTTCCCGTGAGGGGTGGCAGATTTAAATATCATGCCAGGACATTTTTACAGAATTCGGCAGGGATGCGCATCTCGCCCGCCACCGGGTACTATGGAACTAACCGTTTAACCTGTCGTTAGGTTTATATACAAGTTGCCCAGTTTTGCACTGCGGTGCGGGAGGATTGTTCAGCAAATAAAATAATAATTAAGATATGTTTTCGCAGTGCTTTCCTACATTGGCAGAAGTGCTAACTACTAAGTATCCGAAGATATGGAGGGAATGTATGTGACACCACACCCTGGCCGTCACCGCTCGGAAACCCCAACAGTTTCCCAGGGCCGGATCAGCCCATGGTGCTGATAGGGACATCCAAACAATTAAGAAGCCCCAAGGCTTAGTGGAACATGAAGCGAGACAATATCTTAGAGATATGAATCGTGCCGGAGTGTGGGGCTAAATTATCACAACTACCGGAAGAGAGGAGTATACTACAGATTTCCTAACGAAGAAATCTAGTTTTTGTAAACCTATCCTATCGAGCTGAATAGAAAAGGTTTTAGTCGGTAGCATGCCGGGCTAAACAGGGTTATAGCACTGACAGCGACCTCAGTGAAAAATTGTTGGTGGCGGGAGAAAGTGCTGCATATATAAATGTTGCTGTATAGTGTTTCCTACGTGCACTGCAGTCCTATATTTTCTATAAATAAACAAAACATATGAACTGATGGCCACTGGCCATATATATATATATATATAAACTAAACAGAACAATCAATACAGTATCAATTGATCAGAATTATATATTTTTAGTACAGGTTAACGAACCTACTACGTTGCGGTTAGTGAAAACACCTTACAGAAAATGAGAATAACTATAAACATATACAGAAATTATAACTAGTGGTCCTAAGACCGTCACAGTACCTTTTAGTCATCGGGACCGTTTATACGGATACAATATAATTATCAGAAATATAAGCAATGGAATAATTAAAATGTTAAGTATAATTACTTGAATACTCGGTAGCCGTTCTTAAATCCGGGCTATCGTGTTACTGAAATTGATACGTCATTCTTAGCTTGACGTGAGTTGATGCATTCTCAGGAAGCTGGAAAGTTCCCGCTGGTTGGCATTCTCAGGAAGCTGTAAAGTTCCCGCAGGTTGGTTCCAGCAAGCAGCTTATGACGGGGGCGGATCGAACTCAGGACTGTAATCACAATATAGAATGTCTAAGGCTGGAGTTACATAGAGAGTCATGTGTCACACTTCATGTTTCACGCTACACGCCTCAGGCTGGATTTACGTTTCATGCTCATGCCTCACGTTTCATGTCAGTTTACATCGAACTCATTTTACCCAATTCACGTTTCATTTCTGAGTCTTTATTTGTAGCGAGAAGATGGATTCGTCTGACGAAGAGACATTCGCATTGATGCTACTTTTAAGAGCTAAACAGCGAAGTTGAAAAATTAAAAAGCGTTCTATGTGGTCCCGTGAACACTACCTATTGCGCAACGAGTTAGGCGAGTTTCACAGAACATATCGCCACCTGCTTGATCATCCAGATCCAGATTTATTCTTTAATTATGTGCGTATGTCCTACACTCCCCATTCACCCACTTACCCACACATCCCAAAACAAACAATCCACGATCGACCGACCGACCCACCCACCCAGATGTGCGTGGGCGCATGTACTCACACACGCACAATCGCACATTCGTTCGCACGCACGCACTCATCCACCCATCCATCCATCCATCCATCCATCCGACCATTCATCCATCAAGCCACCAGGCCATCCGTCCATCAAATCGTTCATTCATCAAGCCATATATCAAGCCATCGAGCTATCAAACCATTCACCAACCCACCCACCAACCCATCCATACATCCGTTTATAACAGTATATAAAATTTGGTTCATAGTCATTATTTGACGATGTAATGAGAACGTGTTTGGTAATCAAACGACATCGATAGACACACAATTCTGCTTGCTGGACTTTGTTCATAGATATGAACATTTCAAATATAAATAAACAATTGAAGTACGATCACATCTCATGTTGAATCTCCGATGGCTACCCACTAACTGTTTACTGAAGAGGAGTGTCCGGCACCACATTTCGAAACACATGTTCATTTTGCCACGAAACACTTCCTTCCGGGCTATTGAAGAAATTACAGATGGCATTCCGAATGGCGATCGCGTCATCAGCTCCTCGTCCTCCACCATGTCGACGGAGCGGCAGCAGTCCATCACCTGTGCCGACGTTGTCATAGGTTATTTCTGAAGTACGATCAACTATATGCCCATCTCTTCTTCGAACAAAATTGTGAAGAGCTGTAGTCGCATTTGTGACAATGACTTCCTTGTCTGGCTGGATTCGCATAGGACGTTGTAGAACTTCACATTTTCTGCACAAGATGCCGAACGCGCATTCCACTGTTCGCCTAGCACGTGAATGTCTGTAGTTATATATCCGTTTAGTATCATCAAGTGTCCTTGCTGCGAAAGGCTTCAGCAAATAAGGCTTCAACGGAAACGCTTCGTCACCAACGGCCAAGAAAGGAACACTTTCACCCGACGTATTAATCTTGAAGGTTTCCTGTGGAGTATTCACCTTGTTCCCTTTCAGGAGTTTAGACAGTTTTGATTCCTGGTAAACTCCAACGTCGCTCACTCTTCCGTATTGGCCGCAGTCCACAAGTACGAAACACGAGTCAGCATCACACAGTGCCAGAAGCACTATGCTCGGAAACCCTTTATAGTTATAAAACATTGAGCCACTATTGTCTGGATTTGTTAATGCGACATGCTTCCCATCCAATGCGACGATAACAAAGGGATAGTCCCACAGATCACCAAATCGTTTGGCTATTGTCCTCCACTGTTCCTCTGTTGGTATCGGTAACTCGAGTGGCTGAAGTACATCCCACAGAACTTGACAGGTTGCTAACACATGTTGGCTGATTGATGCTCTCGACATATGGAAAGGGACAGTCATAGAGGAAAACGATGACCCAGTAGCGAGATGCCTACAATGAAATTATACAATTTGTTAATAATAATAATAATAATAATAATAATAATAATAATAATAATAATAATAATAATAATAATAATAATACCCACCGCCACCGCCACCGCCACCACCACCACCATCATCATAATCAGCATCATCATCACCACTACCACTACCACTACCACTACCATAACTACTACCACCATCACCATCATCATCTCACTGCCTCCCTCCATCCTCCCCATTCACTCACTTACCCACACATCCCAAAACAAACAGTCCACGATCGACCGACCGACCCACCCACCCAGATGTGCGTGGGCGCATGTACTCACACACGCACAATCGCACATTCGTTCGCACGCACGCACTCACACACACGCACTCACGCACGTGCTCACGCAAACTCACTCTCTCACTCTCTCTCACTCTCACTCTCTCTCACTCTCTTTCTCACTCTCTCTCTCTCTCTCTCACTCTCTCTCACTCTCTCTCTCTCTCTCACTCTCTCTCTCAAGGTTGAATCAATGACAAACGATGAGTTTTTAGATTTTCAGGTTGACGTATTGGGTTTACTAAAGAAAATTTCTTTGTCGAACCAATCGTGCCAATCCTCCATAACCCACGAATGGACCTCGAGGTCCAATACCCCACACTCGTATCAATCCTCAGTGGCTCCAGAAATTACCTCCAGACCCAACACACCGCAATTGTATCCACCAGATTTACATCAGGATGCGAATAACAGGTCCAACACCCTGTCACCATGGTCCAATGACCCCAATGGCCCCTCCGAAGTGAGCAATATCCCTCCAGGGTGTATTGCTAACACCAACACACCTTCCTCATGGCAGATGTATGAGCATGGAGATTTCCACCCATTTACTTATGATTACTATGCCAAGAAAGATTACAACCAATAAAGGTAAACAACTGTATCACAGAATATTAATTTGTTTGTTTCATTTTTGCATAGAATACTTTTTCTACATGCGTCCATCTCTCCTACTCACCTGAGTGTTAGTATTAACTTCTCTTCTCCAGATATTGGCGTTCTCCAGTTTGCACCAATTGGTTCAAGATGAGGCAAAACCAAAGCTTTGAGTTCATTGAAACTTTTGTAGGACATACGCACATAATTAAAGAATAAATCTGGATCTGGATGATCAAGCAGGTGGCGATATGTTCTGTGAAACTCGCCTAACTCGTTGCGCAATAGGTAGTGTTCACGGGACCACATAGAACGCTTTTTAATTTTTCAACTTCGCTGTTTAGCTCTTAAAAGTAGCATCAATGCGAATGTCTCTTCGTCAGACGAATCCATCTTCTCGCTACAAATAAAGACTCAGAAATGAAACGTGAATTGGGTAAAATGAGTTCGATGTAAACTGACATGAAACGTGAGGCATGAGCATGAAACGTAAATCCAGCCTGAGGCGTGTAGCGTGGAACATGAAGTGTGACACATGACTCTCTATGTAACTCCAGCCTTAGACATTCTATATTGTGATTACAGTCCTGAGTTCGATCCGCCCCCGTCATAAGCTGCTTGCTGGAACCAACCTGCGGGAACTTTACAGCTTCCTGAGAATGCCAACCAGCGGGAACTTTCCAGCTTCCTGAGAATGCATCAACTCACGTCAAGCTAAGAATGACGTATCAATTTCAGTAACACGATAGCCCGGATTTAAGAACGGCTACCGAGTATTCAAGTAATTATACTTAACATTTTAATTATTCCATTGCTTATATTTCTGATAATTATATTGTATCCGTATAAACGGTCCCGATAACTAAAAGGTACTGTGACGGTCTTAGGACCACTAGTTATAATTTCTGTATATGTTTATAGTTATTCTCATTTTCTGTAAGGTGTTTTCACTAACCGCAACGTAGTAGGTTCGTTAACCTGTACTAAAAATATATAATTCTAATCAATTGATACTGTATTGTTTGTTCTGTTTAGTTTATATATATATGGCCAGTGGCCATCAGTTCATATGTTTTGTTTATTTATAGAAAATAAAGGACTGCAGTGCACGTAGGAAACACTATACAGCAACATTTATATATGCAGCACTTTCTCCCGCCACCAACAATTTTTCACTGAGGTCGCTGTCAGTGCTATAACCCTGTTTAGCCCGGCATGCTACCGACTAAAACCTTTTCTATTCAGCTCGATAGGATAGGTTTACAAAAACTAGATTTCTTCGTTAGGAAATCTGTAGTATACTCCTCTCTTCCGGTAGTTGTGATAATTTAGCCCCACACTCCGGCACGATTCATATCTCTAAGATATTGTCTCGCTTCATGTTCCACTAAGCCTTGGGGCTTCTTAATTGTTTGGATGTCCCTATCAGCACCATGGGCTGATCCGGCCCTGGGAAACTGTTGGGGTTTCCGAGCGGTGACGGCCAGGGTGTGGTGTCACATACATTCCCTCCATATCTTCGGATACTTAGTAGTTAGCACTTCTGCCAATGTAGGAAAGCACTGCGAAAACATATCTTAATTATTATTTTATTTGCTGAACAATCCTCCCGCACCGCAGTGCAAAACTGGGCAACTTGTATATAAACCTAACGACAGGTTAAACGGTTAGTTCCATAGTACCCGGTGGCGGGCGAGATGCGCATCCCTGCCGAATTCCGTAAAAATGTCCTGGCATGATATTTAAATCTGCCACCCCTCACGGGAAGGACATTTACGGTGCGTATTCGTCACTCTTACCCCAACCATAACGATAGATCAGTTACCTAAAAATGCTTTTGTGAAAAGTAACCAATGTCCTGTGATGTTTTATGTGGTTATGGAGCGAGATGTCCGGATTCTTATCCAGTTCGGAGATCTTATGAAGTAACATGTATGCACGCTGTCTTCAGTATTGATGTCTTAGGGCATCCGTTCTCAATGACAGCCATGTCTAACAGCTAGGTAGCCGCCCGCCATTTGCGGCCTAAAATAGTTATTGTCTCTAAAAACTAAAAGCTAGCTAAGCAGAGCAGAAGGCCCGCATAAATAAAGCGGCAACTACTAATTCAGCATACTAAGAATTACATAAGACGGTGATGGGGGAATTCTTCGGGAATCGTTCATCACGCAACCTTATAGTCATAATCTCACTTTTTCATCTTTTCTTTTTCAAACATTTTGGTTAAATATTAGTGGGCCCATTTTTGCCTACTACTCTTCTCCCGCTTTAAGCAGTGGCGACACCTTCCCAAGACGGAGGCCCGTGCGAGGCACTTGCCTCGCGCAAGGATTCAGCGACGACGGTCCACGCGAGGATAATACTCCTCACCCAAACTAGCACTAGTAGTACCCGCGTGCGGCATATGATTTTTCGTCACTACAGAGATAATTTTCTTTCCTTTCAGCTTAGAGGTATAATAGCTTATATTAAGTTAATTAGCTAAGTCTCGTGTACGGGAGCCTCCCTTGCAGGGATACCTCTGCGGACCTATGAGTCTGTGTGGTACCTCCGGGAGCCCTACATTTAAAAGTTCATCTGCCTGTCTCTATGTCTTGTATTTTCGTATGCTCCTCATTTTATCTAGCATACTCGACAGTCTGTTTAGGTAAAATCATTGTATAGACTTATTTTAATTAGGTCACCAAAATCAAATCTTGTAAGTCCATAGACAGGCATACTGCTGACACAAACTTTTGGGATGAGACCGTTGTATTTAATGTTCGCGACGAGGGTCGCACGGTCCCACCGGAACGATTGAGTTCCACTGGTCTTAGGAACCGGTCTTTGTTACCCGTAGGGCAGTCTCGTACAGGATCCGTCACCTCGAGACCAGAAGCTAACCAGCGTCATCATTCGTCGTGCACTTGCGGCACGGCGAGTCGACATCAGACACCGGAACGGCCCGACACTACCCCGCGAGCTACAATAATCACTTGGAATAGGCGCAATAATTAATCATTTATATCTTTGACCAAAAGTGATTGGTATTCTTAAGTCAGCCAACTGCTCTTCCGCTCATCTCCCCATTCCCTCCCCCACCCCGGACCCACGCCCACCCATCTGTCCGTACACCTTTCCATTCATTAATCCATCAACCCACCCAACCAACCACACACCAATCCCACAACCATCCGCCCTTCCATCTAATCCTCTAGCTATCCACCAACACATACACCTACCATTCACGGCTCCAGTCGTTCCACTAAGTCATCCATCCAACCATCATTCACGCATCCATCCATCCGTCCGTCCGTCCATCCACCCACCACCAACCCATCCATCCATCCATCAATCATATGTTTGCGTTCCAGTTATGACAAATGCAAATGGTGTCCTTATCCAAGCAGTCTCGTTCTAAAGTGTTACGTCACAGCATCACGTCAGACATCGCATCGTGACAGACATCGCATCATGCAACACATCGCATCGTGACAAACATTGCATCGGGCATCGTGACAGACACCGCATCGCGCATCGTGACAGACATCGTGCATCGCGTCAGACATCATGCATCGCATCGTGCATCGCGTCAAACATTGGGCATCGTGAGAGGCATCGCATCGTGCATCGCGTCAGACATCGTGCATCGTGTCAGACATTGCCTGAGACATCGTGCATTGTTATTCTAAGAATTGTTGGAACAGTTTAGAATTAAATAGTTTAAATTAACAGAGTCAGAATGAGAAGATGTTTGAACAGTGACGGCCTTTGGGGTGTCCATCAGTCATCTTCTTGAGGCCGCTAGGTTCTGGACTGCCTGTAGGAGTTGCTCGATGGCCTGTGTGTGTTTAGTCCCCATCAGTGGAGCCGGTTTGTCCTGTGCCTGTCTGTTTGCGCCTCTTCTGCGATCTGTCCAGTCAGGTCTTGTGTTCTGCCTTCTGTATGATTGGGGTGGATTGGCGGTAGGGCCTTTCAGAATTCCTCTACTGCTGGCGGCGAGCCTTGTGGTGCGTGGCCGTCTTTTCGGGCTCTGGGATCTGTAGAGCCGGCTGTGTCTCACAGTGGTGGTGGCAATCGCTAGCTCTGCCTCCCTAGTGGCAGTGCTGTTGTCACACTTTTCAAAGGCTGTCTTGAAACCTTTTACTACCTCATATTGGAGTGCCAATTGTCTGTTTGTGTGCTCCAGTACCGATTGTGTGAGTGTTAGCTCAAACGCCTTTATGCGGTCTGCCAACTTTATTTTGTAGTCAGCGTCCTCTGCCTCTGGGTTCCAGATAACCCTCGTGTGGAGCATGCTCGAGGGCGAGCCGTCGGATAGAGACTGCTCTAATTTCTCGGCCTGAACTCCAGTTTGGTTAGTTTACAGGCTGCATTTCTCCACAGTCTGTAGGCTCCCTGATGTTGTACAGGGATCGCCGGTTTTTGATATTTGTGGTTGCTGCTTCTATCGGCTTTTATGGCTGCCTGTGCGGGTGTGGAGTCTGCCTCCACCCTTCTTCTCTTTAGTGCCCTTTCTGCCTCCTTTTTGGGGGGGGGGGTCGACGGCTGAGGAGCTTGCCTCCCCTATGAGGGCTATGGCCGTCTGTTTAGACGGTGCCTGGTGCATGGCGACGTCAGTGGCTGACTGTGCTAGTAGTGCATCTGCATCGACTGAATTAAGACTCAGTCCTGAGATAGAAGGTAGGACTACTATCTCTTTCTCCCTTGGCAACATGTTGCTAGGTAAGCTCATTGTATGAATTGAAGAGTGAAAACGAGGTAGTCAGTGACAAATAGACCAATAGTTTGGTTAAAAAGCCTGACGCTTGGATGCGTTGGGTATCCAGAAGTATGAATGGTCAGAAGCCGCTTTTTCAGCTCCTTTTATACTCTCATGGGCTGAGCCTGGGGATTGGCTTTCACATGCCCTTAATAGGGTATGGAAAAGTGAGATTGCCGGTTTGGTTGGATGTAACTTTTGACGGTTGTAGTCTAATTTCACCGGTTTTGGTAAAGTTGACGGTTGAGACCAAGATGGCGGCTCCAACAAATTTTACTGGTTGAGGTATTTTTGCCGGTTGTGGTCAGTGTTGCTGGTTGTCCTGTCAATTTTTTACCAGTTCTTTTTGAAATGGCGGCTTTTCTCTATGATTTTCAGCGGTCGGGACAAGGGATAACTGATGCCAAAGCTGACTTGTGACAGGAGCTAGTCCTGGAAAGAACAGCTCACAGAGAACGTCTGCTATTTACTGAATAGTGGATTGAAAGGTATCAATATCCTTTCCTTCACACCAGTCTGCAAATTTGTTAACCTTGTTGTTATATGACTTGAAGGTTTACCTCCTTCTCGCAGCTGCATCAAAAAAGCATCCGCTTTTGTTTCTACGAGAATTTGTAATACTTACCAGATGTACTATTATGATAATATCTATTATCTAGTCTAGCTAAAAAAACACAATTAAAACTCCGCACTCTCCTGTTCCTGCCCATACTGTGTCCGGGAATACCATAGCCGCAGGTACCGAGTCAATTCCCAATCACAGTCAGATTGACAAACAACGAAAGCAACTCAGCCTCACCTCAGCGGGGCAGCTGAGGCAGGGCTAGAGTACATCTGGTAAGTATTACGAATTCTCGTAGAAACAAAAGCGGATGCTTTTTTTATTCTACTTCGAATAATACTTACCAGATGTACTATTATGATACACTCCGGATTTCAACAGCCAAGAAATACCGGTGGGAGGAGGTGAGGCTCGAACCAGCACCTCCATTGTCATAACAATGACATATTACTCGATGGTCGTGTGCCATGAGAGCAAGGAGACTAAGCCTGTGCAACATCCACGGCATGTGGCAAATGTGAAAGTTGGTAACGAAAGATTAGCAGGCTGAAAAGTATCCTTTCTCTACTTATTCAATGACCAAGTAGGACAAAGGATGCAGCCCAGCCTGCTATACTTTCGTGACCACTCAATATGACCGGAATAATACGAAAGATGCCTTGCGATAGATCTATCTATCTGGGCCTAAGTCATAATTAGGAAGCATTTTTAATATGTGTAACTTATAGGACTTTAGCTTGTGTAAGAGACACAAAAGCAAATACCATCACCGCCGCTGTGGTCTCCAGAACCACTCAGTGCCGAAATAAAGGCCAATAGCCCTGCACTCACTGGAAACAAGAACAGAGTTATGCAACACATGCAGCCCTGGCAATGAAAAAATCTACAAAAGGTTTCCAGCGAAGAAGTGGGTACATGTCTACACTGATGGCTCTGCTGAAGTGGCCATAAGATATGTAGACAATGGAGTTTTCATCCAACACACATGAAGTCCTTCTGAAACAATCTCTGTACTCAGTGGTTCCCTCTGTTCCAACATCAAAGCGAACGTGATTGCCCTCCAAGTAGCAGCTGGCCACCTAGAATTCCAGAGAGCAACCACCAAAGAGAACAGTCCTCCACACCGACTCGGTATCCGCTCTGCGCGTTCTTGCAGCAAGCTCCACAGACAAGTTGATAAACGCCATAAAGGGAACGCCACACGCACTCCCTAAGAAATCTGCCACAGTACTTCAGTGGATGCTAGCACGTTGCAGTATTTCTGGCAATGAGAGTTCAAACTGGCAAAAGAAGGGGGAGGATATACAAAGAACATGCCAAATCCTCGTACAAAGCAGATGGACATCAGCCTTCAAGGAGAGAAGTGGCAATTACAAGTTCACTCAAAGCCCCTGCATCATATCATCAATGCAGAATAGATAGCTAACATCCGCCTCGATACTACAGTGCACTGTGGTGTGAGACATTGGTATCATAACATTGAAGAGATCTGGGGTACTACTCAGGAGATGTGCTGAAAGTTCCAGTTTACAACAGCAGCATGCATCAGCAGGCTTCAGACATAACACAACCGTTGAACACAGAAGGGCACTTGTATTAGTCCCGGGATCATGGGACCAAACTAGATGACCCTCCATATGAAGACCATTTTTGTATAAATGACAGTTTTGTATGGTCCTCAAGTTCTGCTTACAGGCATGGCTTTGCTTGGATCGAAACTGACACTGATGTTATCTATATCTGTTCTCCAATGGCTTTTTGTATGACATGTGGGTGTTAATGTTGCTGATGAGCTTGGTTACCTAGCTTATTCTACCCTCTTGTCTGGTATGACATTTGTAATCAGGTAAAGATGATTAATCTGAAGGCGTATAATGATTGGCCTATGGCCAGAATTGAGATCTGAATGAGCATCCTGAAGGAGGGGATCTACTAACACCAATTGAAACAGCAGAAGTTGAGAAGGCACTCGAAAGCTCTGAAAATGGGCGTACATCTAGACATGATGGAATGTGCAGTGAACTATTAAAATATGCAAGTAACATTATCTTAAAACCGACCACGTATCTGATCAATTCAGCATTTATGCACCATCTTCCCATCGACGCGAAGACACTCTTAGCACGCTACCCAAGCCCAAGAAACAACTCGGCCACAGCCAGTTACAACCCATTGCTCTCCTAAGTAGCATACGGAAACGCATATACAATATTGCCCTATGCCGCATCAGAGACAAAATTGTTGAAATATCATGTTTCAGTGGCCAGGATTAGCAATATATCATCTGTCAGCGGTAACAAATCTAGTTTCATGTCTGAAATGTAATATTTCGGCACTAAAAATTGGTAAATTATTGTCTTTCTGGTCTTAGCACATCATTTTTCATCACTCGCTATGAGTAAATGTAATTTTTCAGTGGTTAGGTTTGGTAAAAGGTCATCTTTTCAGGGCTTAGAATTTGTGAAATATCATATTTCAATTAACATGATTGGCAACATATCGTTTTTCAGGGCTCAGAATTGGTAATATGTCATGTTTCAGGGTTCAGAATTATTGAAATATCAGGTTGCAGTGCTCAGGATAGGCAACATATCATCTATCAGTGCTTAGAATTGATAACAAATCATGTTTCTTGGCTGAAATATTATTTTCAGTACTAAGAATTGGTAAAATATCTTCGTTCAGGGCTTAGAATTGACAACAGATCATCTTTCAGCACTCACAATTGGTAAATATCATTGTTTAGATCTTAGGTTTGGTAAAATATCATCTTTCAATGCCCATAATTTGTAAAATATGTTTCAGTGCTCAGGATTGGCAACATTTAATTTTTCAGTGCTCAGAATTGATCAAATACGGGCTTGCACATAATTGGACTGCCGTTGCTCCGTTCAGTCATTACATGCGCTTAAGGTAACTGTCTGTATCTGTTCCTCTTGACGACGGCTCGTACCGTTTTACGGTGCCAGTCACTGTGAAGAATGCAGCATCTTTGTTGCGACTGTGGGTAGGTTTCGACCTCACATAAATGTGTGCCATTGCTAATTGCAATCACGTTTACTGAGCTGCATCGACTAACTGATTTACTTTCATCCCTCTTCCATTGATTTAGACCCGTCAAATAGGAAAACATTTCGGCCACCGTTTTCGGACCTTCTGTGTAAATTTTGGGCAATGCATCAAGATATGATCGTCTTCGTTTATACCCTCTCGGAGACCCCAGGAAGAAAACGACTGCTCACAAATTTAGCACGTCTAGAGTAGTTCTTTAATAACTCGTCTCACAGGGAGGCTATGCAGAACGGGTCTCCTACCCCACTTTTCCTCTTTTTTTCCTCTGTTCTTTCGGGGAATGTTGGTGCCCTTCTTAAAGCTAGGTATAAGCCAGCCAAAACGTTAGCTTAACCCCGCCTCAGAGCATCCTGCCTCCCGTCGTGATCTCTCTCCCATTTTCCCTCAGGAGATATAGTTGTATATTATCATCCCGATTGTGTGTGTGAGAGAGAGAGAGAGAGAGAGAGAGAGAGAGAGAGAGAGAGAGAGAGAGAGAGAGGGGTGGAGAGAGCGAGCGAGCGAGCGAGCGAGAGGGAGGGAGGGAGGGAGGGAGGGAGGGAGGGAGGGAGGGAGAGAAACGTATAGAACTAACGCGACTGTTATCCCACCAGCAGCAGTGGCACCGCCGCAGAGCGACCAGACGACTCCAACCGCCGCAGACCACTCGACGCTCTCCGTCGTGACCACAACTCCTGTTTCCAGTTCGTTTCCCCGGCCAACCACTCTCCACCCACGACTACTCACCTTCGCCACCAACCTCCGGGGCAACTGCTCCCCAACATCCGGCTACAAACCCAAACGCCCGAATTCGAAACCCCTATAGAATTTAAAAACTATTATGTTGAATATTTGTAAACTAATCTGAATGGGAGCTGTCAAATTATTCTCAAAATATTCAACAGCTTACCAACGTCAGGTAACATAGGTACCTTGAAATTGCGATTCCCAGAATTCAGGGTTCAAACCGTTAACTAAACCTTTACTGATTTAGAGTGAAGATATGCGTGATCGATTGTAATCTATAATGTGTTACACACCTCATAATAACATAATAATGTCGTACATCATAACAATGTACATAATGTCACATTTATAATGCGAACATTGGGACGAACTTGCTCTCATAAAGAGGGCGAACGTTTGTTTTTAAAAGTATAAGGTCGAAAAGAATAATGTTATTGACGGCTGATAAGATCTCTCCCGAATTAGAGATAAAGAGAGCGTAATAGCTTGCACAGGGATATAATGCTATTGCTATTTGCTTTGTTCATTGTGACATCGGCAGTATGTAAGATTCACTCGTACGTGTAATTTGAATTACAATACACGAACACACGTCAGTAAGCACATATTGTGGTTATATTGACAACTAGCTATATTTATTTAAATGCTTATTCTGGCCACACACTTTAATCATGGGTTCACCGTAACCTTGCACTAATGAAGGATTCCAGTTTCTCAGTAAATCCTATGACGTCATAATGACCTATGTGACGTGTAGGATGATGCCATAATCAATTACATCATGGATAGCACCATAGGCAGCACCAGCACCCAGTCAAATTTGTTTCAAAATATTCAACAGCTTACCTGTATAGCTTTCTGGAAATTGATAGTTAGGGAGGTCAGGGATCGATCGATCCCAACACGGGCGAAATGTGGGTAGTGCTTAGCTAAAGAGGGGAGGAGCATAGCTAAAACTTGAGTCTTCCGTTATTGGCTTATCCTTCATGGAGCCATAGTGCCTAGTATTAGTTTTCGCATTAGAGTCCTAACACTTACCGATTTAGCATAGGCCTATAGGCAACTATTACATATATATTTTTGAGATAGTAATAAATATGTTCTATACACATTGTAGCTTAGAGCATGGACGATGTTTCCATTTTTTTCTTTGTCTCTGAATGCGATGTCAGAGACCATGTTGTCAAGATTGACATCAGCGAAACCATAAATGGCGGCCTATGCGTTTTCTTATTGGTAAAATGTAATTATATCAACGATGCCCGTGATTTTACAGCCTATAAACATTACAGGTTACTTTATTTCACTATGTTAAATTGTATTCTCCATACCAATATGGAAACGCACATATAAAGTGAAATCCCAGATGGCCGCCATTAGAATTCAAATATAATGATATTGTGATGATGGAATGGTTTTGACAGAAGGCGATGCGGTTAAGACACGGTGGCGTGAATATTGTGAGAAATTGTATACCAAGTACAAACCAGTGTAGCAGCTGTGCTGATGGACTATGATGACGATCCATACATTCTGTTATACCAAATTGACCTTTCCATTTTTAGCTATGCCCCGCCAATCACTAGCTAAGCTCCGTCCACACCTCGCCGTGTTGGGATTGATCGATCCCCAAATGCCCTAGCTATCAATTTCCTGAAAACTATGCAGGGAAGCTGTTGAATATTTTGTAACTAATTTGACTGGGTGCTGTTGCTGCCTATGCCCAGTCAAATTAGTTTCAAAATATTCAACAGAATATTTATTAAATAGTAAAAGCAAACAATGTGTACAACAACGCATAGACCGTCTTCAAATATGCGTTCGTGACGTACTTATCGACATCATTCATGACGTCATTCATTATGATGTCATTGTACACATCACACAGTTCATTATGACGTCATATGATGGGTGGATACTCTGGAAAGGTGAATTGAGAAAGCTGTCAATAAAATGAAATCGAGTAAATCCCCATGATTTGATGAATTACTAGCTGAATTACTCAAAGCGACAGGTGAAGAGGGAATACAGTTTATGCGTAAACTCTGGAACCAGAAATGGTCAACAAACCAATGGTCAGAGCACTGGACTAAAGCAGTAATTTATCATTTTGGCAAAGAAAAATGCCCAAACAATCGAAGCATTTACCTCATTTCTCATGCGAGTAAAATACGCCCTTATGGCATGGTGATATAAAAATATGGCGCATGAGTTATTGGTATTCAGCATTGCATTACTTGGTTGCGAAAGTTGGACTTTGAACCAGAAGGAGGGGACAAAGACCACAAGTTCGAATTGCGGTGCTGGCGCAGGATGCTGCAAATGTCATGGCAGAATCACCAAAACAAATATAAGCCAGTTGGCAAAAGTACACAATCCAAGAAGACTGTTGAACATCATAAACCAGCGAAAGCTGGAGTATATTGGACGTGTGATAAGGAAAAGAGATGTTGCCAGTTTGGAGAAGTTGGTCATGGAGAGTCATGTCGATGGTCGAAGAGGTCGTGGAAAGCCAAAGACCAATTGGACCAATGGAATTAAGACAGTGACTGGAAGAGGGTTCCAAAAGCGGAGAAATATGACATTAAATCGTACAAGATGAACGTATGTTGTAGCGGGGATCGCGATGTGACTGTCGAGAGATATAGTGGTAGGGATGTCTACTAGTTTGCAGCAAGTATTCTATGGATTGCGGGTTGTCATGTGTAAGATACAATTATTGCTAAAACTGGTTACAGGTAAATTTACTTGAAAAACACCAGCGCCTTAAAGGGAAATTCCAGTGAAAATCGGGAATAAGTCAACTAAAAATATACTATAATCCGAAATAGTTGCCGCAAAAAAATATAAAATACACTGTTCCATTGCCGAGAAATAATAAAATGAATATTCCCAAAACGGTCGAAAACTTGACTCCTGGGCGCATCCATTTTTTCGCAACGAGAGCGAGGAACCGCGAGATTATGACGTCAACGACACACCAGCAAAATATCGCCAGCGCTTTTAGATTTACCTGTTTACTTCGCGTTATGAAAGCCGAATATTAATTAACCCTTTAATGACAAAATTCTGTCAGGAAAATCAGAATATTTCCTTATTGAATGGCCATTTGCAGGCCAAGCGAAGACCTTTTTTGAAAATGTACTACTGGAATGGCTGGTTCGGTTACTGAGACAGTCGTTTTAGTTGTAAATTCTCAAAATAGCCTTCTTTTGACCTGCGTCCTCAACTTGACGATTGCAGAGGCCAGTGCTGGCGTGAAATGGTTAAATCGCATCATGTCCGCATGTCAAGCATGGGCTTGCAGTAATAGAAATGATCATGGAAAGGGTACGGAAATTCACATTTTCAGATACCGGATCCACAGAAGCATCCGCATGAAAAGGGGCTAACTGAAAGATGGCTTCATAACATCGGCACTGGATGGATATCCGCCACATTTAAATTTTGATGACACAAGTTTAGAACATATAGTCTGTATAATTTTAAAATAATGTGTCATGCATTTCAAAACAAAAGGCGCGGTACTTAATTTTAATATAACAGAAACAAACTCGACAATTAACGTCGTATTTGCTTGCATCAATTGTAAAACGGGATTTGCAAACCAAAATGAAACGATGTCGCTGATTGCCCGGTCGGTCAATTATAGGCAACCACTTAGGGACTTACTACAGCTAGTAAATAATGGCAAGTGTACGCTAGACATAATTAGCAGTTTAGTGCTTTCACACTATTGAAGTCCAGCGTTATTAATCATTTACAATGTTTACTCCCAATTTTAAAATAACTATGCTGAGTGTTGAATATTCTGAATTAAATTTTCCTGGAATTATGTTGCAGTAGCTTCCAAACTAATTAGTTTCACACAATAGGCCTATGCAGGGTAAATTTTAAGCTTTCTGCTTTTCTGTCCTTGAAAGAGTTAACTAATTGATCCCAACTTTATAAATGTTGACCCATATTTACTGCCTGTTGAATATTTTGAAACCGGAATTTGACTGGAAGCAGAAGTTGCAATAGCAACAGCTTTCAGAGAAATTGCATTCAACATTTATTCAACTAACATATTTTTCAAGAATTTGTTGTAGCTGGTTGATTGCAAACACGCTCCTGGCATAACCCTTCAATGTTTTTAAAAAATAGAAATTGCCCATAAGAAAACAATTTTTGACAATTTAGCACTGCAATGACTGGCGCGACCATAGGGACACTAATTGCACTTTAATTTCCTCCAAAGACTGGCAAAGTGTCAGTTGTTTAGCCAGTACGCTAATTATCCACTAGATGCAAGATTTACCTCCCCTGATTACGGCTATCCTCGATCGGGCAAACAGAGTAGGTGTGTCGGTGACGTTTTAGCTGCTTGTCAAAAATGGCGCCTCTATATCTACTGGTTACTTTAGCAATTTAAATTGAGGATATCTTTTTTATTTGTTGGCATAAAATTGTGCTCTTGGTCTCAAATTAATGCGGAAACCTAGTACTTTACGTCAGATGCATAAAATCCCCCAGTGGAATATCCCTTTAAGGACAAAATATATTGTTTTAGTACAGGTAATGAGGGTTCCACAACACGTGTAAGGCCACCTTGATGGTTCTGTTTGGCTATGTCTACATCTCTGTATTGGTATAATGTATCGCAGCAAGTAATTTCTGTGGTGGCCACTGAAACAAAAAACATGGTTACCCCCAAAAGTGTCTCGGATATCAAGCATATTTGGCATTTCCATCAAAGTTTGTGCTGTGATGTTCAACACCATAACCAAACAATTTTCAGCGTTGGCCAATCAGTGTTACAACAACTTTGCAAATACATGTTGCGAGAACGGTCGCCCTCTCTATTCGATCCAAATGCCGATGATCCAAAGGAAAGGAGATAGCCTAACATTGTTGGTTTTGCCTGACACTGAAAACTATTTCATCAAGCAATGGATGGATCGGATCGGTCACTCACGTTTTTGACGTTATAATCAATTAAACCACTGGCTGGCGTCACAATCAAAACATGTAATGATTGACGTATCTAGCTCCGTTATGAAGATTTCAACGTCCGTTAATTACGAATTGTACGTCTTTGATGTATCTACTACATAATAAACATTCTATTGAATATTTTGAAATTAATTTAACTCGACGCTTTTGCTGCCATACATCACCAGCACCCAGTCAAATTAGTTTCAAATAATTCAACAGCTTAACTGTATAATTACATTCAAATTGGGATTCTGTAAATTTAGGGTTCAAAGTAGATTAATTGATTCGAACACGCGGAAAGCATGGGTGGAGCTTAGCTAGAAATTGGGCAGAGCATAGTTAGAAATGTACGGGGCATAGATAGAAATGGGCGGGGCATAGCTAGAAAGGGGCGGAATATAACTAAAATGGGCGTGGTATGGCTAGAAATGGACGGGGACTAGCTAGAAATGGACGGGGTATAGCTAAAAATGGATCACTTGACTACCTAGGGCTGCAGGTTCATTCCAGCACTATTTTCCCGTGTGCGGGTCGCGGAAACAATTACACAAAACAATGACTTTATTGGAATCCGGCAAAATCGATCGCGTGCGCCTGGAATTCACCTTTCCAGAGTATCCATCCAGACCTCGTATGACGTCATAATCAGCCCAGCGCGTGTATGATGACGTCACCGTCATTACGCCACAAAATGTTCCATATAGACAGTCATCAAATCTCAAATAGTCCGACACGTTGTATGAATTGTATGTCTTTGTAATTCTTTGCTATTTAATAAACATTCTGTTGAATATTTTGAAACTAATTTGGCTGGGCGCTGTTGCTGCCTTAGGCAGCAACAGCACCTAGTCAAATTAGTTTCAAAATATTCAACAGCTTGCCTGTGTAGGTTTTTTTTGGAAATTGATAGTCAGGGAGTTCAGAGATCGATCGATCCCAACCAGAGCGAGGTGTGGGTGGAGCTTGGTTAGAGATGGGCGTGGCATCGCTAAAACCGGAAAGGTCCATTGATATCAATGGGCATTTCCAGAGTAATGACGTGATATGACGTCATAATCAGCTAAGCGGCATGTAGGATGACGTCATAATCATTATGGCATAAATGATTCTATCCGACACGTTATAAGAATTGTATGTCTCTACTATTTAATAAATATTCTGTAGAATATTTTGAACTAATTTGACTGGGGGCTGTTGCTACCATAGGCCGCAACGGCATCCAGTCAAATTAGTTTCAAAATATTCAACAGCTTGCCTGTCTAGTTTTCTGGAAATTGATAGTCAGGGAGTTCAGAGATCGATCGAGCCCAACACGAGCGAAGTGTGGGTGGAGCTTAGCTAGAGAGGGACGGGGCATGGCTAAAATGGAGAAGTCCATTACGGTGCATGGAGAATAGCGTTTGGAGCCATGACATTTTTCTTAGTTTGTTTATAACGCACGTGGCCAGCTTTGGATTGATCTTGAGCAAAAGTTGTTGCAAGGACTGATTGCTCAACGCTGAAAATGTTTCGCTGTTTTTGTTTCCATGCATCAAGGGCAGCCCTGCATGTTTTATTGGTTTGTTGGGAAGCACATAGCACACGCGCAACCTCTGATGAAATAGCAAACTTGTTTGAAGACAGCATTTAATGTAAGATAAGGTTGAGGACAAAATGTAGTTTGTGACGTGTTTGACAATACGTGTCGTCATCGTGTTTTTCCTTCTGCAGCATGTTAGTTTGCAAGGACTTATTATACGTGACAATGGTGTCTAGAATATAGTCCGACAGTAACTGATACGTTTGAATTGTATTTTTTTTTTGTGAATTTACAATGTACGTGTAGTACATTGTAAATTCACAAAAAAACATACAATTCAAACGTTGAATATTTTGAAACAGCTACCAGTCAAATGATTTCCGAAATATTCAACAATCTACCCGTATAGTTACCGTAAAATTTAGTTTCCAGGTTCAAATTGTTAAATTCAATTCAAATGCGCATGCAAATTTGGCGGATATTAGCTAGAAATGGACGTGGCATACTAGAAATGGGCGAGGTATAACTAGAAATGTGCGGGGCACAGCTAGACATGGGCGGGACATAGCTAGAAATAAATCCCTGTGCATAGCTAGAGATGAATCCCTGTATTGGCGCTAGAGAAGGTCATTCTTCAATAACAAATATGGGATTCTCTTCTTTAAATGATATATGTTATTACAGAGCAAAATGGAAATAGATTACAGGGTTGGAGCATTTATGGGAAAATGGTAAATGTTCTTATAGTTACTAGTATGTAACTCCTCGTCACTACAGTCCCAGTATCTAATGTGCAAGCCAACGATATGGTTAGGCTTTGAATATTTGTAGATTCTTATTTGGCTGCATATTAAACATAGATATCATGGAGTCTGCCATTGGAAATGCTAAAACTCACACGCACGCGCACGCACGCGCACGCGCACGCGCACGCGCACGCACACACACACACACACACACACACACACACACACGCACACACACACTTATATATGTGTAAAAACAATAAATGAAAAATATAACAAAAATAATAATTTGGTTAAATATTTTAATAAATTATCATAGTAAAACAAAATATTAAGCCATACAATATATACATATATATAATGACTATGTACCAAATGAAATATTAAAATGACGCATAAATGTATTATATTTACTTATTTTGAAATTCATTTTGCCGAAGCCGCTAGTGCGTTCAGCAACAAAGCCCTCCAGTCAAAATGCCTTCAACAAGATATAGTCTGTGCTATAGCACAGATATATGTATATGAATCGGTCCACATTGGAATACTGCGCTATCATAACATACACCCTCATGGAAAATACGGTTAAGTATTCGAGTTACTCAGATCAAATATATAATTTATACTTTCCCTTATTCGGAACCCAATAATGCGAGTTTCCAGAAAAAACCCAGCAGAAAATACCAAATATTGGTAACAGAGCTGGAATTCGTGTATACAAATTAGTATTTCATTAAAACTACACCAAGACAATGGTATTACAACAATAATACTGAGAACTTCCAAATGTATTTATATCTAGAAGGCACTGTCTCTTTACAGAGCGGTCATAACAATGCGACTTGAATGGAGAGCTCCGATCTGTTGCTCAAGTATATGACATCGTACCCAATTATGGCACGTGTAGGCTGACGCAACAATCCTTATGACGTATCTGGCTCCGTCACGGCTTTGATAAGTCCGTCAAGTTTACGAATTGTATGTATTTAACGGAATTACTATTTAATAAACATTCTGTTTAATATTTTGAATGTAATTTGACTGCCATAGGCAGCAGCAACACCCGGCCAAATTACTTTCAAATTATTCAACAGCTTACCTGCATAGTTATCTTGAAATTAGGATTCTGTGAATTCAGGATTCCAACACGGGGAGAATGTGGCGGAGCTTAGCTAGAAATGCAAGGGCATAGCTAAAATGGACAGGCATGGCTAGAAATGGACGCGCATGGCTAGAAATGGACGCACATGGCTAGAAATGGACGGGCATAGCTAGAAATGCAAGGGCATAGCTAAAAATGGACGGGCATAGCTAGAAATGGACAGGCATGGCTAGAAATGGACGGGAATGTCTAGAAATGGACGGGAATAGATAGAAATGGACAGGCATGGCTAGAAATGGACGGGAATGTCTAGAAATGGACGGGAATAGATAGAAATGGACGAATTATAGCTAGAAATGGCATAGCTGGAAATAGACGGGGAATAGCCAGAAACGGATGGGCATAGCTAGAAATGGAGGGGCATAGCTAGAAATAGACGCATAGCTAGAAATGGGCGGGGCATAGCTGGAAATAGACGGGAAATAGCTAGAAATTGACGGGACATAGCTAGAAATAGACGGTGCATTGGTAGAAATAGACGGGACACAGCTAGAAATAGATGGAGCATAGCTAGAAATAGATGGGACATAGCTAGAAATAGACGAGGCATAGGTAGAAATAGATGGGACATAGCTAGAAATAGACGGTGCATAGGTAGAAATAGACGGGACATAGCTAGAAATGGATGGGGCATAGCTAGAAATAGACGGGGCATAGCTAGAAATGGACGGGACATAGTTAGACATAAACGGTGCATAGGTATAAATAGATGGGCCATAGCTAGAAATGAGCGGGGCATAGCTAGAAATGGATCGCTATATTGGAGTGCGCATATGCTGTATTTCTACGATACATCAACTGGTTAGTAGTAAAATAACTAAAGTTCCGTTAAAAACTGCACTGTAAGTAAAACCTTCAGGATCCTATAGATTCTATACTAGATCAAATATATATATTTGGTCGTCATGGAAAGAAATTTATTCTAGTGTTTATGGAATTACAGAATTTGCAGAGAATACATAGGGGATTTCATTCTATAATGCTTCACGATTCCATTCTAAGCTGTAATTTCCATGTTTGCTATTCCGCGGAACTGTGTGCGCATGCACTTCTCTTAAGAACCTGACTCTATCTATCAATATCTGTGTTTGCTCTAGTATCATTTACTGGAACAATAATATCTGTTGCTAAACTTAAATCTGTGAACTTTTTAAATATCTTTTGTTGAAAACTGCTAAATAAGCTTGACGTTAATTAAGAGTGTGAATTCTAGACTAGCGACAGGTTGCATACAAATATACAGCTCAATTAAGGGATCATTTCAGTCAGTACTTGTCTCGTAATTGTCTTAGTGACTACTGTAATGTCTATCGTGAACATATGTTGCATATATACATGCTCCCTAACATGACAAGCCCAGCACTAGCAAAGGACACTTGATATGTTCTGACTTATAGTGGCATGTGGCTGTGGGAAAAAAGAAACATGACAGAATTGGGAAGGTCAAGTAATACACAGAGGCATGACATCGAGGACGACATAAGACAGACAGGATATATATGGCAACTGACCTATGCTCACGGAGAAGCGAAGGGATAAAGTAAAAGTCATTAACAGTGCATTGATTCCTAATATACTAAGCCTACCATAATAACGTAGCTACTGGATTTGTTCTCTAACAATACACGGCCGGTGCGGGGCCGGTAATGTCACAGTACCGACCAAGTAACCGGTGTAATCAGGCTAGGACTGTCAAGGAACACTAGATATATCCTGGCTCATAGACGACAGCTAGTAAATAGTCTTATATCAAGTACATTTACTTCCATATTTGTATTTTAATACACTATGCATATCAAACCACTGGGAAAACAATAATCAGAACACAGAATGTCGCAGAGCGTGTGTGATGGTGCATTAGCGCTGAGTTACGCCATAGTTTGCCACATGTTGCTAGTTTTGAGAGAACCATATACCACACAGTACCTCAATAAACAAAATAATTTCAACAATGGCCACGAAAACTTGCAACGACGATATTACGACAACACTGATGACAACGATGTTCGTACATGACGAAGATGTGTTAATCTTTGCATACAAACGTTGGATGATAATGTAAACATGATTGGAGAAATTAATGTCAGCCATTTGAAACACACTTGATATACGGAGTTAAATAACTTAATTATTTACAAGAAAATGACAATATATAGTCCAGGAGCAAGGACCTGAAAAATGAAATTGTATAAGACTTCTTACAGAAAGGTTTTGACTTGACATGGTGGTAAATTACACCCTCTAGATCACCCCAGCTAGTATGGGATTTCCAATTGTGGTATCATTAAAATTTTACTCGCCATTACGCATGATAGGGGTCCGTCACTGCGGTTCACTAAAATGTAGAGGGATCATGTAAATGTGAATATCTTTGTCCAGGCTCAACTAATATTCATTGTTGAGGTGCCACTCGCTTCATATCCTAATTCTCCATCAGAATATATACATCAATATGAATATGCATTGGGGTTATATACACGTTATTAGTAAAAGTCATAAACCAAGTCAAACATTAAGACCATTATACGTGAACACCTCTCAAATAGACGCATCAAAACATAACGGCGGCATCAGTACTTGTTAAATTTTAGAAATGCATCACAAAGGAGCGATATACGCTCATATATCATAAATTATTATCCTTCCATCTGCATGCATATTTACGATTTTGTTTTAGAGCACATAACTCAGTCATGGCAAATCTGTTCTGTAGTTGGTGTTGAATAGTTTTATTTCTCTCAGACCCTTGTTCTTGGGATAAGAAATATCATATGTGTTTCTGTTGTTATCGATTGCTAGTTTCAATGATTTTCATAGTCACTTAACACTCAGAAAATAAAGGGTAAGAAAACATGTGCTTTAGCATTGTTGCGATATGAAATATAAGAAGATAGCATCCTCACTGATACCATCAAATGCATCTAGCATTAGCACATCATCTGATAGAGACCTCCTGGGTGTCCAGGTCTCAGGTAACAGCCACTGACTGGACTAGGTGCCTCATGTGCATGGTGAAGCACACGGAATGGTAACGGAAATTACCGTAATATGAGCTCTCCAAGCATGTCAAACAATTGTGTAAATAATAGACGCAAAGATCGACAAGGAGAGGTTGCAGATCAATGGTGCTGTCAGGAATGATCTCATCCCAGTCGAAGATAGATATCCCAGAGCTTGGCATGCATCAGCAAAATTAATCTGCAGTATACTTGCTTCCATAAGGGGAGACAAGAAACATGTAATGATACAGTATTTTCAGAAATGGTTGGTGGAAAGACATTTTGTCATGTCCATCAGCTGCTGGACATATAACCAGATTTTCCGCGTGGAGACGGAATGACAGTTGAAGGGTACACTACTTAACGACTCAAACTTCGACTAAAGAAACATTTTATGTCTTCCATACACCATATGTCACACTAAGTTCGAATTTATGTATCCAGACTGCATACTCAATCAAGATATCGCCAATGCTGTTTAGCAATGTAACTACGAAACAGCCACGGGAAAGCACACCTATATTTGACAGATTACAGTGTAAAGCTGCCGTACTTCCCTGAGCAATTCTTCATGTCAGAGATCAATGACTACCAAGGTATAGCAGACAGATTATACTGGCTACTATGTTTGGTTATGGACAAACCACAAAAGATAGGTAAAGGTTAGATTAATCAGAGTGCAGCAGATGATAGATTCTGGAGTGGTCTGATTCTGGGTCTGGATGCTGTACACTGAGCAACTCATGCTATAACCAACATACCTAAACACGTGGTTCTCTGAAAAGCCGTACGCCATATGATGAAGTCAGAAAAGTGTATTACCATGGCCAAACACAATATGATACCGTGCCTCCTACGATGAAGCAGTAGTAATGGACACGTGCCTTGCAAAGGCGATTATAGACAGGTGCGACTGTTTGGGTCGTGTTACCATCAGCTATCTCACCAGGCAGCCTTGTCCATGTTGCAGGATACAATAATGACATAATGAAGGGATTTTCGATGGAAACGGACCAATCCATGCGACGGCACTGGTACTCAATCAATGTGGAGTGTTTGGTCCAGCTCCTATGCCGAGAGTGTAGGTTAACCATACACAGACGATATTGTCACTTGGCTTACAGCCTGCGGAATCATCCAATCCATCAGATAGGATAGTCCCAAATTACCAAATTCTTCCTGATGATACACGCCAAGTGGTTCAAATGCACGGAAAGCCTGCATGAAGAATGTACAGTGAATGATGGCATCCCTTTGCCAAAATGGGAATGTCATTACATTTGACATTGATATCTATGTGAAGGACATAGACATCCAGTGGTGGCTATAATAAGAGTTTGAAAATATAGTGATAGGCTTGGGAATTTTCCACATTGCAATCAACCATCTAGCTATTTTGGAAAAGAAGTACCAGACGTCAGGCACTTAGGATCAGCTAATTTAATCTGGCATGTATGGCAGTTCGACAACGTATACACTCCTGAAAGAGAAGTTCTACAAGTACCGTGGAGTGGGGCTCTCAAAACATGTAGTGCAGTGATCTAGATAGAACTAATTTTGTGCCAACTAGTCCTGGAAGAAGGATAGATGTCAAGAACACCAGCTGTCAGAGACCCACCCTGCTATCTATGAAGAATATCAGTCAGTCAACTCGGCCTTTTGCTCAAATGTGGATTGACATGGTCATTGACAGCAAGACATGTATCAGTCAGAGATCAGGAGCTCTAGATGATGATTGCTGACGCGCCATGAACGAGCAGTTATTATAAGCACAATGAAAGAGTTGTGTGCCATACATAACCCTGATCGCGTTGGCACCAGAGAGAAGTAGCGCCAAAGTTAGTGAGCATGCTGTTCAAAAGCTAATGATTGTCATCACATCGGAGCTTATGACGCTGCAGCATCTCCGAGATCGGCACTGCTCAGATGATAACATTCAATGAACAGAGACTGGATACCAATGAAGTGACACTCTGAGATTACCTGCCAAACCTGAAGATCAAAAATATTTGGCAGTGAAAAGGGCTGATGAGAAAGTCACGGTTCTTAGTGCTGACCTCAATCTCTTTGGCCGTCTTGCGGTCGTGGCATAATTATGCGACATTAATGAGATATGTGCCTACCTACGAGGTATCATCAGTGCCATTCTCAGTTTCAGAAAGACTAACAATAGCATAGTCATTGCCGAGCTAGAGAAGAAGGTAGACATAAAGGCACATCTTCCACAAACACAACCAGTCAGATATCTAACACGCACATATAACGACGAGCACTGGTGAACGAAGTCTTTTGTGGGGTGGCGAATAGGATTCCAATACTACAGCCTGATTGCCGTGCCGCTAGGTCAGAATGGATGTCGAGGCAATGCTGTCTTCGACCAATACGTCACCCTCTCAATAAAAGCAGTAGCTCAGGTACATAAACAAGTACATATTTCTGTTTACATTTCTCATGTACCTGAGCTACCCTAACACATCAGTTAGGGGCTGACCTGTACAATGCTTTGCCCCCTTTTATGTAATGACAATGTGTGATTGAAATAACACACTCTCGTGACAAGGTATGAGCATCAGACCCGTTTAGGACAGATTAGAAAAGAACATGAGCTCGAAAATACCAATTAGAAGGATGTGATGCCTTCATATGTGCTGTCTGCTCAACGGCAAAAGGGGTTGGAGGGAAAGTCAACGGTGTCAGACATTAGCTGTTCTGCCACAAGGAACAGAGTAACTGAAAACCTATCCCACTAAATCCCACAACCTACAACAACAGATTAAAGGATGAAACTACATGCTTTGCATGAAGGAAAGCACAAGTTTGAACCTCTAAATAATCTGTTTATGGTAGGTCTGAAAGGTTCGAGATGGTGCAATGGTATCTGTGCTCTTGGACTCCTGAATTGTGCTCCTGTGATCCAACACCAGATGCTCTTCCAAAAGTAACAGTCTGTCATTGCAAGATGGCAGCGCGTTGCTGAGCTGATCCCGCCTGTAGAGCGAACAACATGACTTACACACAGCACACACATTTCCCGCGTAACTATTTTAAAGCATTCTGACCAATGCGCATCAGTTTTGACATCTCTAACTCCAAGTTAAACACAAGGACTATTACAATCAATGCTGATGTAATTAATTTTGAGAACTACGACTGAGAATTCCATGTTAAGCATGAAAACTATTACAATACACTCTGACCAAAGTGAATTATTGTCGCCATCACTTGTCATCATTATCTGACAGCGTCGCATTGAATGACGAGAAGTTATCCATATCCATATTTCGGATGTGCTGTTTTAAAAGGCTACGTAATGCGTGAACTAGAAAATATTTTCTTATCTGTTTGCTATCCAAAATTATACCAGTGTAATAAAAAACCACTTCTTCATCTGGTGTCAGAAGATCTCGATCTGTGTTAGTCTTTGACTCGTGTGCTCCCATGGCATAGAATGATTTCTGATGATTGTACACATTCCGACAGATAATTGTAATACGAAATCAATGATGTCTCAATGATGAAGACCGGTTGTGTCTGGACAAAGATATTCACATTTACGTGAATTTTACTTCCCCGAAATTTTAGTAGCCCACAGTGGCTGACCATGGCCCTATATCATTGGTTGTATGGTTTGAATGATACCACAATGGACCTTTCCGGTTTTAGCGTTAGGGTTAGGGTTAACCCTAACCCTAACCCTCGCCCATCTCTAGCTAAGCTCCACCCACACATCGCTGATTATGACGTCATACGAGGTCAGATGATGGATGGGTACGGTGGAAAGGTGAATTTGAAACCACATACTACTTTATGGTACTCTAGAGGGTCTATACTAACGCCCACTCAAGTCAAAAGCTTTCTGTAGGGTGTACCATTTTCCTTTATTACCCTCTTACGGGAAATGGCTCCTGAACTAATAATAATATTTAAAAAGCAATCACAGATTGCAGACCCTCGCCACCCCACCCCCCACCCCCACCCCCACCCCCGCCGTCTTTGTCTCATTGCAAAATGTATGTAAATAATAAGACACGCGTTTGGGTGTATTAATCACAGCTGGTTGAAGATTGCTTTTACTTTGATGTACGTGATTTACGTACGTGAAACATCAGGGCAAACATTTATAGACCATGAACTGCGGAGATAATAATAATAATAATAATAATAATAATAATAATAATAATAATAATAATAATAATAATAATAATAATAATAACAAACTATTTTATAAGACGGATTAAGATATTATATTCAAATCCAGAAAGTTGTTGAGTGGCAAAGGTTTGCTTGTTATGAATATTACATAATGGATAGGGCTGGTGGGTTCAGATGACCGTATTGACTGGATTGTTATCATCGGCAGTGTTAAAGAATCACTTTCCTCTTTGCTGAGCTAGCTTGTATTAAGAGTTGCATATTCGTGACCAGCTTTAGTACACACACACGCACGCACGCACGCACGCACGCACGCACGCACGCACGCACGCATGCAATGCACTAAGCATTGGATCGCTTAGTGCATTTATGGTTATATTTAATTTCATCATCTATAGCTAAAAATACTATAAATTTCAGCAAATTTCCCAAGATATTAATTTTTCTTAAGGGTAAAGAAATGAAATATATAGAGAACATAATATTATAATTCTATTTTTTAAAAAGATTTTGACAAATGTTAGCAATATTCACGAGACCTTAAAACGATAACTTGGTTATTAACACACTCAGTTGTGACGCTCTAAGGCGTATTTACACTAGAGAGCTAATCGGGGTTAACCCTATACGGATAATTTGCTAATCCGAGAGGAAATCTCTGCTGCCTATAAGCCACAGATCTCATCAAATTACTTTCAAACTACGCAGCAGAATACATATATATTGTCGACCCAGGGGCGAGTATGCCATTTAAATTATGTTTCCCTGTACTTCTAGGTTGCCCCATTTTTGCAATTTTGAAAATATGTGGTGTTGTAAGCTATACAGTCTACAGAATCCTTGTAAACACCAACTCAAATAAAGTAACCCTTATCCCTCATATTAGCAAAAAACGGCTTCTGTAGTGGTTTTGAGAAATGTCCATTTGCAGAACAAGAGATTATTTTTGAAAATTTACTACTGTAATAACTGGACCGCAGGAACGTGTCATTTTCGTGGCCTGTCTTATAGAAAAATTTGACCGTGTTTGCAATATTCAAATACAAAACCGGTTTAAGCAAGTATGCTATCGCTAATTGTGAAAATACGGCAATACATAATTAATATTATAAACGACAATCTTTATTGACCATTAGTCGTTAAATAATGTACGTCCCGATCATTTAGAAATGATGATCTTTGTGTGAAAAAAATGTGCAAAATATAATTATTATTCCTATTATTGTACTATCATTGGCTTTAGTGTATTTATAACATTGGTTTCTGCTGCTGTTGTACCGGTTAGTCATGATCAATTGTTATTACATAGAACCCTTTCACCAGTAAGATCTACCAATATGTCAAATTTGAAAACAACCATATAATTAAACTGTTGAATATTTAGAAACTGAATTGAGTAGAGGTAGCCACATCTTTCGCGCCAAATGAATTTCACAATATTCAGCGTAATATTTCTTGTATCATAGCGGTATTATGGTGCATGATATACAGGGATGAATGTGTTATCTGTATTCAGCAGAGGCTATGGCTATACTTGATTAAGATGCTGAAAATGTTGAAACAAATTATTGAAGGGCCTATTTCTTATACGCGGATGGAGATTCAGTCGGTAATCAGAAATAAAAATTTCAATCTACAAATAAATACATGGTTTACAAAATAACGCACTTAATTTTATCCCTTGAAAATAGCTGTTTTCATTAAGATATTAAAGCTGATTTTAATCTTATATTTTTTAAAGTGAGTAAGTTTGAAACTAGTTTCTCAGGAACAAAATAATGCCTCTCATAACTTTAAAGCAACGATACAATTGAACTGCTGAATGCACACGTTTTGAAAATGATAAATTTGGAAGTTATTACTTATGTAGGTGCGTCATAATACAGGCAAATTTGTTTTAAAATTTTGTGAATTCGATCAAATAGTTTATACATTATAATTAATTTGTAATATTGAGTAAGTATGATTTGGAATGGCTGATAAAGGTGGCACGAGATGCACAAATACTGAAACCTGAATAAACATGTCAAAATTCAGTAACAGGCGAGAATCAGCCATATGGGTAACACAACATATTAATTATCATATGACATATTAAAAGCTACATGTCTATGTCATACGTCATAATTAATATATTGATCTAGCATTTGATAACTGGAGAAAATCAATCAAATCAAACAGCACAGCTTTCATTACATAGCATATATGGCATGTAAAGATATCTCTCTGATCTGATCGATCGTCTCAAGTTATCAGATGTTAGATCAATTCGCAGTAACAATAAATACATTAAATATTATAATGTACTAAGAGAAAATCAAAGCCACAACCTTAAGCTTGCATTGGAGGGCGGTTTATACATGTAGTAGATGACACCTAGAAACTACCGTTATATGTTACATACAAAAGACTTTTGATGACCTTCAAAATGACCTTGATAGATTTTAACAGATACTAATAGGCCTAAACTTAAGGGGTCAAGGTCACGTATCAAAGAATGTCTAGGGCAAACTTAGTCTGTGTATGTAATCCCCTGCACTTATCAACGATAAAAGGATAACTCGATTCGAAAGACCAGATATGACTAAACGAATAGAGGTGTCCTTTGATTGCAGACAGTATTGACTACTAGTGGATAAAGATATTCGCTCATTAACTCTAATAGATTACTATTTGATGTCTCGACCGTCACCCGACAGCATTGACACGTCGATATTTCAAAAGTCCTTTAATCATTATCAATCATGCATGGGGCGTAAAACTAAAGCTCGTTTAACGTTTCACACCAACAATGTTTAATAAACACTAGACATGCTAGAGACATGTGTACATCTGTAAAATATGTATATTATTGAATTACTTCCGAGATCTCTCAAAATGGTATTGCACTAAATATGACAGTGTCGATTTATCATACGTTTTATAGTAACACGTAATAATTTCCGCCATGATCCATTGACTGTAATCAACCTTCGTGATATCACAAATTATCAATACCGACACACACACATACACACACACACACACACACACACACACACACACACACACACACACACACACACACACACACACACACACGGGCCCTCCAAATAATTGAATGAATTAATAATTAATCGCAATACAAATATGGAAGAAAAGTTAGACTGGGCAAGTAAATAGCCGTTGCATAAACATAATCATAATGCAACCGTAGATAAGGGGGGGGGGGGGGGGGGGGGGAGATGACTTGCAGGAAAAGTTCTGTGAAATATGATTAGGAGATGTTGGAATAGTTCGTGGAGAAGGTTTCTATGAATATTACACCGAATTATGTCCGAATCAACATTTCCGATCATAGATTTATAACGTGACAAGCGATGGAGACCACTGGAACGAATAGACTGAAGAAAATTCAGTCACGAGGACTTATAAATATGTCACGCAGTGAAGGATGATCCTGTGAAAAGGTTCAGTCACGAGGACTTATAAATACGTCGCGCAGTGAAGGCTGGCTGATCCTGTACACACGTTCAGTCATGATGAGCTATCCTCGACATGTAACGACGTCAGATTATCTAGTCAATAATATACTGGAATCGATACTTTAACACTAGTGTTCCATAGTTGATAATGAACATTGCATATGGCCGAGCATGACTATCAACACTAAGTTGATGAATAGTTCGATATTACTGAAAACATGATGACATCGTTCCAAATGATGTAACTTAAAATGGAACACGAAATCCTGTAGACGGCGTCAATTCTCGGCAACATTCTTAAGATGATACCATTATAGTTGAAGCAGCCTTAGCAGGGACCCAGGACACTCTAAGCACTCGCTTCCAGGTATGTAGGGAAGGCTACACACAATTCTGCGATATAAATATAATTCTGCAGCACAGTTCAGCCCACGCATCCGCGGGTGCCAACCACATTCACTCTATATACCTTGAAATAAGATGTCAGTCATGATGTCATCGTCAACTTGAACCTGCCCTGAGTGTCCGTCCCTGCATTTATAATACCGCCTTGCCATCAGTTCACTGAGGTCTGACACTTCTTATACTCTACTGCTCACGAAACATGGCGTATTGGCAGTGAGGATGAGTCGCGTATCTTAACGGTCAATCGGCAAACACTACTAATTTTCTACACAAATTTCCGCAGTGCGACCATTTTCTTTGAGACTTTCACGACGACTAATTATCACATGATCGTTATTGCCGACCAATCAGAATCCGCCGAGACAGCTGTTTCCATGATAGTCCAGTCAATCTAAGAAAAGTCGTATGTGAATTTCTGGCAGTAGATTTATGGCGAAGAAGCAATGGAATATTACCAAAAAATATCTAGCAAATTCGGACGGTGGGAAAAATATAATTTTATTTGTTATAACCCGCACTCTTTTGCGTCGCGTTTATTAGTGATTTAATGAGCGGGCACTTTGACCTTACGGGCGCCAGCTCAGAATTTAAATCGGTAACTCTTCCTTTATGCTCCCCTATATCATATTATTAAACTGGCACACTTATTTAGCATTATGTTAGGTGTAAATCTATGCTTTATGAACGTTCATTTGTACAGCAGTTACTAAAATATCTGCCATGCTACAGGATTTGGAATTTTCTTCTTACGCGTTAGTTATAGTGTAGATCCCGCGTACTTAGTCTAGGAGAATCACAAGCGGATATTTTAAAATGACATACTGAGCTAAGATTTCTATCATTTCATCGTGTCGTTTTCCTTTTCTGACATTCTGCCGTTAGTATGAGTATCATGATCAAGTTATTAAATTATGTTATAACATAGCAATCTATGCTGGCATAAACTTAGGTTGGTGTGGTAGGTGATAATCCACACATTTTTGGTATATTATTCATTAATATATACAACCCTTATTTTTGCCTGAATGCAATGTATTTACATATACCAAGACATACATTTTTCAAATTTTTCGTACATGTGTGAGCCTGAAATAAATCTATCTTTCAGTTATGACATCTTAAGCAATAAATTTTATATCTAGCTTACCCGGTCTTTAGCGGGTGTGAAAGCCACAATAACAAAGACCATCACCACCACTGTCTCGGTGCTGCACTCTACATATTATACATATTATAATGTTCATTGCTATTACTTGATTAAGCGATGTTGGTCCGCTTGTC
This sequence comes from Chaetoderma sp. LZ-2023a, assembly GCA_034401795.1. Lineage (NCBI taxonomy): Eukaryota > Metazoa > Mollusca > Caudofoveata > Chaetodermatida > Chaetodermatidae > Chaetoderma > Chaetoderma sp. LZ-2023a. The sequence goes on along the minus strand of CM067370.1, from coordinate 34,341,540 downwards.
ATGAACTAGTGCAGTATGTCTACGACCACACCGAACAACATAATCAAATGTTAGATGGCATAACAATCAAATCAAATTTGAACCACAACAGTGTTTAATGTGTGATTACATACCCTGATACACATTCACTTTAATGTAATGTACCTGGAGTGGTATCTGTTGTCAATTCTAAGCACTGAAAGACAATAATTTACCAATTCTTATTGCTGAAAAAATAATATTTCTACCATGAAACATGATTTGTTACTACTTCTGAACACTGAAGGATGATATGTTGCCAATTCTGATCATTGATGCATGGAATCTCTCAAATGTAATGCCATGAGAGATGACCTTTTACCAAACCTAACCACTGAAAGATAACCAGGGCCGTATTTAGATATGTGGGGCCCTGGGGCAAAGAATGAGCGGGGGTGGGGGTCTGGGGGTCCTCCCCCAGAAAATTGTGTACATCTAGGTGCTCTGAGACGGCCAGAGAGTATGGTGAATTATGGCGCTTTCTTTCGTTGTAAAATTATTTTATTTTGCAAATTTTCGTAATTAACACTGTTGCCGAACACCAAACAAGAATTGTGGCCCCCACAAATATTAGAATAGAATTATAATGCATGATGAAGAGTTCTAAACTAATAAAGTTTGCTTTAAATGTCCTATAACTTCCAAAAAAGTGCATATTTATTTTTCATTTTTAAATTGTGGGGGCCCCATGCTTGTGGGGGCCCGGGGCTTTTGCCCCGCTTGCCCCCACCCCCACTTAAATACGGCCCTGAAGATAACGTTTACCAATTGTGAGTGAGGAAAGTTGATTTTATTGTCAATTCTAAACCCTGAAACAATAATTTGCCAATTCTTAGTGCTGAAAAAAATATTTCTGCCCAGAAACATGATTTGTTACTTCTGAACACTGAAGGATGATATTATGATAATTCTATTCATTGATAAATAGAATTTCACAAATGTCATGTTATAAGAGATGACCTTTTGTCAAACGTAATGCCTGAAAGATGACATTCACCAATTGTGAGTGAGGAAAGTTGATTTTGTTGTCAATTCTAAGCCATGAAAGACAATAATTTATCAATTCTTACTACTGAAAGTTCATATTTCTACACCTGGAAAATTATTTGTTGCCACTTCTGAACACTAAAGGATGATATGTTGTCAATTATGTTCATTGATGCATAGAATTGAACAATTGCCATGCTATGAGAGATGACATTTTGCAAAACCTAGCACCTGAAAGATAAGATATACCAATTGTGAGTGAGGAAAGTTGATCTGTTATCAATTCTAACTACTGAAAGCTAAAAAATTATATTTCTACCCAGAAACATGATTTGTTGCCATTTCTGAACACTGACAGAGGGTATGTTGCCAATTTGGATCATTGATGCATGGAATTTCACAAATGTCATGCCATGAGAGATGACCTTTTGCCAAAAGCTAACCCCTGAAAAATAACATTTACCAATTGTGAGTGAGGAAAGTCGATTTTGTTGTCAATTCTAAGCCCTGATACAATAATTTACCAATTCTGTGCTGAAAAAAATATTTCTACCCAGAAATATGATTCGTTACCACTTCTGAACACTAAAGGATGATGTGTTGCCAATCCTGATCATTGATGCATGGAATTTCACAAATGTCATGTGATGAGAGATGGCCTTTTGCAAAACCTAACCCCTGAAAGATAACATTTACCAATTGTGAGTGAGGAAAGTTGATTTTGTTGTCAATTCTAAGTCATGAAACAATAATTTACCAATTCTTAGTGCTGAAAAGAATATTTCTGGCCAGAAACATGATTTGTTATCACTTCTGAACAGTGAAGGAGGATATTATGGTAATTCTATTAATTGATGAATATAATTTCAGAAATGTCATGCTATGAGAGCGATGACCCGTTGTCCAACCTAATGCCTAAAAGATGACATTCGCCAATTATGAGTGAGGAAAGCTTGTCTGTTGTGATTTGTTACCACTTCTGAACACTGAAGGATGATGTGTTGCCAATCTTGATCATTGATGCACACAATTTCACAAATGGCATGCCATGAGATGGTCTTTTGCCAAACCTAATCACTGAAAGATAACATTTACCAATTGTGAGTGAGCCAAGTTGATTTTGTTGTCAATTCTAAGCCATGAAAGGCAATAATTTACCCAATTCTTAGTACTGAAAGATCATATTTCTACCCCGGGAACATGATTTGTTGCCACTCCTGAACACTGAAGGATAATATGTTGCCAATTCTGATCATTAATGCATGGAATTTCAGAAATGGTATGCCATGAGAGATGATCTTTTGCCAAACCTAACTCCTGAAAGATAACATTTACCAATTGTGAGTGAGAGAAATTGATTTTGTTGTCAATACTAAGGCATGAAACACTAATTTACTAATTCCTAGTGCTGAAAAAAATATTTCCACCCAGAAACATGATTTGTTACCACTTCTGAACATTGAAGGATGATATTATGGTAATTCTGTTCATTGATATATAGAATTTCACAAATCTGAAAGATGACATTTACCAATTGTGAGTAAGGAAAGCTGATCTGTTGTCAATTCTAAGCACTGATAGACAATATTTTACAAATCCTTAGCGCTGAAAAATGATATTTCTACCCAGAAACAAGATTTGTTACCACTTCTGAATACTGAAGGATGGTATGTTGCCAATTCTGATCATTGATATATAGAATTTCACAAATCTGAAAGATGACATTTACCAATTGTGAGTAAGGAAAGCTGATCTGTTGTCAATTCTAAGCACTGATAGACAATATTTTACAAATCCTTAGCGCTGAAAAATGATATTTCTACCCAGAAACAAGATTTGTTACCACTTCTGAATACTGAAGGATGGTATGTTGCCAATTCTGATCATTGATGCATGGAATTTTACAAATGTCAATTCCATGAGATCACCTTTTTCCAAACCTAACCCCTGAAAGTTGAAATTTACCAATTGAAAGTGATGAGATGCAAATTGGCAATAGACTATAGAGTATATACAGTATATTTTATATTCACAACCCTTCCGCCTGTACTGCTGATCAGTCACCTTGACATTCACTATGAGAGGCTGTCCAGGATCCCACCTCAGGTGGTCAGCTGCTACATGGAGGGCAATTATTTCCATTTTGAGGTTGGAACAGAGGGACCCACTGCGTACAGAGATGGTTTCAGAAGGTATTCCTGTGTGTTGGCTGAATACTCCACTGTCTCTTATAGCTCTGGTAGATTTTTGCTGTGCCAGGGCATTGTGTGTGGCATCAGTCTGTTCTTGTTCTCCAGTGAATGCAGAAGCGCTGGTCCTTATTCTGACATTGAGTGGCTCTGGAAACGACACCTGGTGTGTCAGAAGCTCACAGTGATCTAGACTATTTGGACTACACCTAAATTCTCCTGGCATTTCTTCAGCTGGTCTTGCTCTGTTGCTTCAGTCAGCTCTTTGTTAGAACCTGCAACTTCATTTGGAGAGGGTGATTCATGAGTCGCTTGAAATTTTCATCATGTATTGAGTGTGCCAATCTGTGATAGGGTACTCTCTCCAAGCATGAATGAGAAGATACTGGATAAGGTCTTTGACTTCATTGACGTCTAACCATCAATCTTCTGCCCACTGTTATAACTTATTCACGCCCACCCACCCCTGTATTTTATAGCCTGCTTTGTTGGCATGCTCCACATTGCCCGGTCGCCAGTCGACAAGTGTCCATTATATAGATGTATCCACTCGACCATATTTTGGCTGTATACCACTCCCAGTACATTACCCTTAAGTGAAATGACTGTATCAGGGTATTTAAATGCACATTAAACACTGTCATGGTTTAAATTTGATTTGATTATTAAGCCATCTAAAGGTTGATTGTGTTATTCTGTGTGGTCGTAGACGTGTTGCGTTAGTTGTGGGAAGGGGTCTATCGCCGCTTAATGAAATAAACCCCATGAACATTATAATATGTAGGGTGCAACATTGAGACAGGTGCGATGATCGCGATTGTTTCTTTTTATCTCTCACACAAGCTAAAATCTTGTAAGCTACAGATATAAAATTTATATAATTCCTTAAAATGTCATAATTGAATAATAAATTTAAATCAGGCACACACAGTATGCTCCAAATTGCCTACATTTATTTGAAAAAATGTATATCTTGGTATCTGTAAATACACTGCATTCAGCCAACAATGAGAATTGTATGTATTAATGAATAATATTCCAAACTTTGTGGCTTATCATCTATCACACCCAACTAAGTTTACGTCATCATAAATTGCTATATTATAACATAATTTAATAACTTGATCCTGATACGCCTACTAACGGCGGAATATCCGAAGAAGGGGAAAACGACACGAGGAAATGACAGAAATCTAACCTCAGTACATCAGTAGAACTTTTAAAGTATTCGCTTGTGGTTCTCCTAGACAAGAAAGACGGGGTCTACACTAAAAGTAACGCATAAGAAGAGAATTCGAAATCCGGTAGCATGACAGATATTTTAAAAACTGCTGTACAAATGAAAGTTCATAGAGTATAGATTTACACCTAATATAACACTAAGTAAGCTTGCCATTTAAAATTGGATATGGGGGAGCATAAAGGAAAACTTGGTGATTTAAATTCTGAGCTCGCGACCGTAAGGGCAATGCGCCCACTCATTAAATAAGTAACAAACGCGACGCAAAAGAGCGCGGGTTATAACGAATAAAATAATTTTTTGGGATACTTTGCCGTTGCTTCTTCGGCATAAATCTATGGACAGAAATTCTGTTGCAATTTTGCCGAGGTCATTTCTAAGATTGACTGGACTATGACGGCGATCAGAAATTATCTAACTACAAGGTTAATGGGGAATCATGCTAACTCGGAAATACCAGTTTTCGCTTACTTGAAAACCAATAAATAAAAGTTCAACTAGCCTGATTTAACTATTATTATCTATTTTAGACAACAAAATCAGACACACACCCACCCACCCACCCACCCACCCACCCACCCACACACACACACACACACACACACACACACACACACACACACACATTGCACTTAAACAAATGTATTAATTAAAATAAAAACCTACGAAATATCTCGATTTCCGCCGTCTTCCCTGATGAGTGCGAGCGAGCAAAATAATATTGTCACGTGGCCTGGTGCCAACCAGTACCCCCAAGATGCATCTTGTTTATTTCAGGTATAGAACTGAACGAAATGGATCCCTGTCTCTTAATAATAAATGGGAAAACTCCCAGCGTGGTCAACATATATGTAGTGAGGGAAAACCTGTTCATAGATGGTCAATATGACCATAAAACTAAAACCAAACCATCTTCATGCGGGAACAACACACAGGACAACCAAACCTACATCATCATGTTCTACACCAACACCAACATATGATATATATATAATTTAACATCGTTCGTGTTCTTATAAACAAAGCCCAAGAAAATGACAATAAATACATATTTCATAAACGAAATACACATTTGAACAAAATGCAAAATGATAAGACTTTTAGCAGATAGCTAATGCAGGGTCGAATAAGCTATCATTATCAGTGTATTTTATATTCCACTGCTATTGGAAGAGACACGGTGTACAATTGATGGACTTCATATACAAAACCTTCGGATATGTGGGGCCAGGTAGACTTAATTACCCAAGACCGATAATTTTAAGGATGGGCTGACTTTGAAATAAATACAGTAAACTTGATTAGTACTTAGCACCCAACCCTTCCCCCCACCCCCCCCCCCCCCCACCCCCTTCCATGCCACATGTCCGTACCTCGTCTATATAACCTGAGAATCTACTCGTGTCTGGACAACCTGATGCGATCTGCAATGCGGCATGGCTTCGTTTTATGTCACCTTAGAATAAAAAGAAACCTCTATATAACATCTATCTGGCAAAACAAATACCATAGTGTAAAGCATATATCTAGAACAGAGATCGGATTTGTCACTCAAGTATATGCCGTCATAATCAATTAAGTGACACATATGCTGACGTCACAATAAAAATGAGTACTGAATTACGAACCTAGCTCCGTGAAGCTATCAATTAGAATTATTCAACATTTCCGTATGGGGTGGGGGTGGGGGGAGGTGAATATATATATATATATATATATATATATATATATATATATATATATATATATATATATATATATATATATATATATATATATATATATATAAAATACGTTGATGACACGCTCTAGCAATTTCAGCGATTATGACCAGTATTGCAACTGTATTTGCGAGCCATTAGTGCACATAGTATTGGCTAGTTCCCATGGTAATACAGTATTTACGCAGCACATTCTTCGTGAGCATCTTACCTACAGTCAGTTCGCTGTCAATCATTCCATTAACCGTAATACTGAATTTCCCGTTACCATAGCGATATTCAACATCTTTCCAGGTGCCAGTCTGAAAGAAATAAATGCAAGAACGTGGACAATTGTTTTACCCGTGTGTGGTGGTGTAGATGGTCGTGCAGGTGGCCGTGTGTGTTCTCACTGACCAGAGTAGATGTGCATATCGCATAGTGCTTTATAATTGACATGCAAATGTGTATGCAACAAAATGCGATTGCGTGACAAAAATTGATCTTCGTTGCGAGAAGCGCGCATGCGTGAGTGTTCGCGCACGCATGTGGGTACATGCGTGCTTGCGTGCATGCGCGTGTGCGTGCGTGTATGCATGCATCTATGTGTGCGTACGTACGTTCTGGACGGGAAAGATCACCATAAAGTTATGCTATCTATTTATTTACACACGCTCAATAATTCCTCTTGTCTTTCTCCATATTAGAGGTATAAATTCGTCCGTCATAGACAGCTGTGTAAGTTAACCATAATAGGCTGAAATACTGATTAGGACATAGAAATTGCCCAAATTGCTTACATTCAGCTGTGACGTCTGAAGTTTTTGTCCGTTCTGCCTCGTGACCACATTCGCCCTCGTAATGCCTATTGCTCTGTCCAGCGATACGGACACGCTGCTGCTGATGTTGCAGTCTGCGTTACTGACTAGCGATTCAAGTTTGCCGGTTCCGCCATCACGTAGCTCTAAATATTTGAATCGAATCACGAATTCATCACCGAAATCATCGTTCGCAAAACGCCAGATGATCAAACGACCTTAGAAAGAGAAAATCATAATAGTATAGACGTAATAGTTGTTTTAGTTTTGCTATTTCTTTTTATTTTAACATTTTTTCATGTTGTAGATATACATTAACATTGCTTAGCCCAAGCAGTTCGGGGAAAGGGAGAGGGACAGAAAGTTGATTGTTTCCACGTTATCAGCATCATATTCCTAACAAATTTCTCTTTTAACAGTTTCCATTAAAATTAGATTTAAAACATTAACTTTTAAACAATATCATTTCGTACAGTATTGCATGAAACAATAATTGTAATCCATCTTATGATAGTTGTAATCGATACGATATAAAATAATACATTTAAATTTATATCTGGTACAATTATTTAAAACCACAATATAAAATATTAGAGTTGCAAACGAACGCTTTAAGTGCTGCATTATATAATGAACTATGCAATACTATTTAAACATTAATGGCGATAATAGGCGCATTGATGTAGATTTAAGTTTCAAGTTTGTTTTATTACTCCCAGGTCACAATGTGACACATGGGGGGAACATTTACATGCAGTTGTATTGAGTAGGAATCAGTACACAGCTATACATTATTCTCAGTATTATAACTATTATTATCATATATCATCATTATTATAAATATTAAAGATATTAACGACAATTACAGTCTGAGTTAGAATTTAAACTCATGGCGCAAAAAGGTTGTTATATTACTAAATCAATATATTTATGTTATTAATATGTAGTAGTAGTGTGACACGGATCGACCGGACGGGTTTTTTTATTTAAACGTATTTTATTGTAACACTTGCACAATGGGATCGGGCACAAGTTCTTACAACTTAAATTTACCCTCTCCCTACAGAATTATTATAAGCAGCCAATGATTGAGAACACTAAAAAGAGGTGAGAGAGAAACAATAAATTAAGAGAGAGAGAGAGAGAGAGAGAGAGAGAGAGAGAGAGAGAGAGAGAGAGAGAGAGAGAGAGAGAGAGAGAGAGAGAGAGAGAGAGGATGTAAACAGATTAAAAAAGAATAGGAAAGAAAAGAACATCTCCTTCAAACACTTTCAATCCCAGCCAATCTGGGTACGAGCCGCCCATCCTGGAATCGTTCCCATAAGCGCACACCCCTGGGTAGAGCAATAAGCGTGTATAAGCCTATACTAGAGGCATCTCGTCGTGAAAACGACTAGTTCGTAAGAACACGTAACTAGTGCGCCTGCTCAAACGATTCCCGAACGTGTGCGTCGAGAATGGAGGCGAGTGTGCACGTTTAGTGTACCGAGTCGGTACTTGTAATATCTTTAATTCGTATATTTCTCGTCGTTCTTGGTAGCAATCAGAACCAGAATTTGACGAGCTTTTTAAAACTGTTTACCATTTTAAAATCGGTTCAGAAATGGCCGAGTTATCGAGGATTTTCCCCGTCAAATTATGCTCAAAATATTTCAATAACGTCGTAATCGCGTATATATACACCTGTGCAAAAGTTAAGCACCACCTTATTTTTACGCACATGCGAGGGTATATTCATGCGCTATGAAGAAAGCAATAGCATAAACATTTATGTACCCATCCATCTTAGTGCAAGAGGTAATAATGCAACTAGAGGAATGCTGATTATGATGGTGGGGAAACACTGTATGTTTTTGTTTGAACTTGAAAACGAGGCCTGAATATGGTTACGTTGACACAACTGACAACTATTGCCCTACAGTTGACACACGTGGCTAGATTGTCATTAATGGTGTCTGAAAACGAAGTTTAACATCTGTGCACGAGTTTGAGACTGTCATTATTAATACCGGGTATATCCACCTTGTGCCTGGATGACGGCCTGGACACGACGTCTCATGCTGGTCACCAACCGACTGATACGCCATAGTGGTATTCGTTGCCATTCAAGATGGAGTGCGTCTGTTAATTCCTGTAGGTTCTGCACAGGAGGATCCCTCCTTCTCACCATGTTTCCCAGAATGTCCCAGATATGCTCAATAGGGTTCATGTCAGGGCTCCTTGCTGGCCATGGTAGGGTTTCGATGGCATTCTGGCGGGGGTATTCATGCACAGCTCTAGCACGATGTGGTCGGGCGTTGTCATCCATGAATATAGGGTGGGTTCCAGGTGCATGACTTACAAAATGAGGGACCACAACTCTATCTAGTATGGAATCTTGATATCTTTGTCCATTTAGTGTTCCAGGTACAGTCAACAGATCCAGCTTACACTCAAATGAGATGCACCCCCATATCATAACGGAACCTCCACCAAATGGAACTTCTTCCATGATGTTACGTTGGTCGTATGCCGTGCGCCTGGACCTCCATACACGAGTTCGACCATCTGTGGCATGAAGCAGGAACCGACTTTCATCGGACCAGTGTACCCGTCTCCAGGATCTCATGTTCCAGTGTCTTCTTTCGTTGCACCACCTCAGACGCTCCTCTTTGTGGTGTGCAGTGAGGAGAGGACGTCTGACAGGTCTCCTAGCTTTCATGCCAGCAGCATACAGTCTCCTTTTGACGGTAGACATTGGCACTCTATTGCGCATTTCCCATTGCTGGCTGAGCACTCTGCTGTTGGTGAATGGATATCTCCTAACAAGGCGTACTAGGGCTCGATCATCACGGGCAGTAGTCTTCTTCGGTCTTCCAGATCTAGGCCTGTCCTTCACCTCGTTAGTTTGCCCATGTTTTGCAATCAAACGACTGATTACAGTATGGTTAATGTTCAGCTGTCTGCCAATCTCTCTGCATGACATACCAGTGGTATGCATGCCTATGATTTGCCATCTCACACGATCACTTAACCTTCGTCTTGCAATAGCGGTTCACAATCAAGAGCTAATTCTCTCTGTACAAATAAACCACGGTCATGAACACAAAATTCCTAATCTTGTCGCCTAAATCTGTATGTAATGTTCTGCACCTCAAACTGGACTTTTACATAACTGAACACGTGTGCTGTTTCCCGCCACGCACGGACATCAAGCGGCGTGAAGTCATGCATGCATGTGCATTTCGTACTTGGAATTATGTCAGCTAACGCGGGGACAAAAAGTATGGCAGCCTAGTTGTACCATCATGTTTCTACGTTCTATTGTTTTTGCTGGTGCTTAACTTTTGCACAGGTGTATATATACATAGCTAGATACATAGTGTTGTGTGTGCATGTGAATTACTACGCCACTCTACGTCACACTACACATCTAAATAATAATAATAATAATAATAATAATAATAATAATAATAATAATAATAATAATAATAATAATACATAGATAATTGTGTATACGTCACGGCGTGCCAGCCAGTGTAAAGGGGATGAAATCCAAAGATCAGGAGCATCGTCGGCGTGGAAGCCGAGGGCCGAGAGCTGTCCGGAGGTGTGGACTTGACTAGTGGACCGGAATACCTGCGGATAACAAGGATACAGAACATCCCCCGAGGTTCCTCGCGACTTGCAGCTCACCCACACGTAAAAGCAGTTCTCGGCCAACCCGCACGACTAATTTTTATACGCTCCCGGACGGCCATCCGGGGCCAATGATAATCTAAATTATGGTTCCCGTACACGACGACCTATAAGCGGAACTTTTCTGCGGGAGGGTCTTCGGACCGGTTATGTAGATTTCTACATAATGTAGAGCAGCAGTGTCTCTTGGTGGATGACTCGCCGGATCTGCCAACCACGCGAAAGTGGAATTCAACCAATGTCATGTGATTAATTTTGTAACTTTACGACCTCAGTTAGTAAACTTTGCCAGGTGCGCCACAAGGGCTAAATGACGCACCCCGTACCGTATGCTTACTATGTACATGCATAGACGTATGATATATAATAACCCTATCTGTTAACGGGTTATTCTTAACTTTACTACTCCGTCGCCGAAACGGGAACTTTTCTTCACTACTGTAGAAATTATTGTAACCGTTGTGATGACTGTCTAATACTCTCTATATTGTCCTGAGTTCGTACCGTGTCTACGGGAGCCAGCGTGCGGAGATCACCTGTTGGAATCTCATATGGAAACGTGTCCCGCATTAAAGAACGTGTCGACTCGCGCTACAGACATGTTCACGCCTCAATTTCAGTAGCTCATAATAGCCTGTTCCGTCAATGACCATTAGATAATCAAGTAACTTTACATATTTTGTTATGATGTCATAATTTGTATCCGTTAAGGTACTGATGACTAATAGGTACCAAACCAGTCCTAGGACTGCAATTTATGATTTCTTTATTAAACTGTCTATGTTATCCTTGTTTCCTGTTGGTGCTTAACTAACCGCACTGTATTAGGTTATTGACCTAGATATACTTACTACCTCATTTAATCAAATTGTAAAAACTGTGATATTGTTCTGTTCCATAGGTTAGTTATGTATATGGCAAGTAGCCATCCTGTTCATATGTTTTGTTTATTTTATAGAAAACTTTGGACCGCAGTACGCTAAGCAATACTATACAGCAACAATATACGCATCACTTATCCCCGCCACCAACAATTTTACACTGAGGTCGCTGACCGTGCTCTATATATTAAGCCCGGCATGCTATCGACTAACCTGGACTATTCAGCTCTGTAGGATAGGTTAACAGTGGTCAGAGACAATTTCTTCGTTATGAGACACATAGTGTACGCCTTTTTTCCGGCTGTTGCGGTAATCTAGCCCCGCACACTGGCAAGGTTGTGTAATATTATCCAAATACCTATAGGGCCTCATATTTAATAAGTAATTATCTCTTTCCACGAGCCACTCAGCCGCAAGGCGTGTTAATTGTTTGGCTACCCCTCCCACACGTTGTACTGATCTGACTCTGGGAAACTATCGGAGGTTTCCGAGCAGTAATGGACAAAGTCCGGGATTATATACATTTCCCACTGTATCTTCGGATACTTAATAGTCATATACTTTGCCAAAGAAGGAAAGCACTGCGAAAACATGTAGTTATAATTATTATTATTGATAGGATATATTATTCCCGGCCCACAGTGCACATTGGGCATATTGGAACATAAACCTAACGCAGGTCAATAGTTAAGTCCATAGGATTGGTGACGGACGAGATGCGCATCTCCACCCAACTCGTTGCAGTGTCTGGGCATGATCTTGGAGTCTGCCATGCTCTCACGGGAAGGACACTCGTGGTGGATATTCGTCTCTCTATCTCCAACGGTAACGACATGTCCGTTGTTAAATTTGCTTGTGTAAACTGTAGCCATCGTCCAGTGACGTTTTATGTGGGTATGAAACAGGACATCTGGATTCTTACCCAGTTCAGATGTGTTTTGAAGTAACATGTACGCTACTATCCATGGAGGTAGATGCTTTCTAAAGCGACCTACGGGGAGCGGAACATCTGCGCCTGTGGTATAGTTATATGTCTAATGATAGGTAGGAGTCCTTGCCGCTTGCGGCCAAAGCTAGTTTTCGTTTCTAACTATCAATTGGTAGGTTAGACTGTAGCAGAAGGCCCGCATAAATAAAGCGGCAACTACCAATACAGTATCTTAGAATTGCATAAGACGGGGGACTTGTGAATCCCTCGGGAGTCGCTTGCTCCGTCTTCACGTAAACCAGTATGCATCACATTAATTATATATTTCATTAGGATGGTCTTTTTCCCTAGCATTTTTGTTGAACAAAAGAGTGGCCCTTTTTGCCAGCTCTTTTCCTCCGCTTCGGCGTTGAAGACATTTTCCTGTGACGGAGGCCCGCGCGAGGCACTTGTCTCTCGCATAAGTGAGATTATCCTGTGACGGAGGCCCGTGCGAGGCTATTACCTCTCTCACTATTATGTAGCATCTAGGTGACCAGAGCCCGCACGAGACATGTTCCTCTCATGACATCAGGAATCTTTCTCATCTTCTTTTTATCATGAAGGTATACTAACTTATATTAAGTTAATTAGTGTCCTCATTGTGCGGTTACCTCCCTTACGGGGATAGCTCTGCGGATTTACGACTCCGTGTGGTACCTCCGGCGACCCCACGTGCAAAGTACATTAGCTAGCTCTACGTTATGTATTGTTATTGTATATGCTCATTTACTGTCAAACGATCTACACTTGTTTGATAGACTGTTAATTATATTTTTGATCTGTGCATCATTCTCCATAATTAAATCAACATGGAAAGACATACCGGTGACACAAATAGTTGGGCTGACACTGTACAGGTCAATATCAGCGGCAATGGTCGCATGGCCCCACCGGAACGATTGAGTTCCACCGGCCTTAGGAGCCGGTCTATGTACTACGCGGAGCGGCGTCAAATGGGATCCGGAACCCCACGACTCAGTGCTAACCAGCCCCCTCGTTCTTCGTGCACGTGTAGCGTGACGGGTGGGTATTTCATGCTGGAACAACCAGATGACAACCCGCGAGCTACAGTACCAGTAGCAGTAGTTACAGTATATTGTTTTTACCTAAAATGCCCTACTATCTTTCCTATAAATGTACATAATTTGTTTAGCAGTGATATTTTGTTACTTGATAAAAGACAGCCACACATATAATAGTTAGGTTTGATCCGGAAGTATTTCGGGAGCAGTACTGTTCTATCATTTCGGAAGAAATCACAAAGGAATAGGTAATGGTACTCATCACCTATATCATGTTGATTACAAAGCCTATGCTCCTTATTTAATCCATTCCCATCTCCCGGTTTCTATAGGCAATTTATCGTAAGTAGGGTTCTATATTGAATACTCAGCTAATCGACATTGCGTCAATCATCCGCGTTTTGGCAATAATTAAGTTGAACTTCAGTCAACTTAAATTCCCCCAATTTGTCATCCGATTTACTCATCCTCCTACACGTGGAAGGGTCAATCATCAGTCATATGCGTTGGCTACCCTGGAGACCTGCTTCACCGTGTGGATGGGTGGGTCATAAGCCATTCTGCCCATGGTCTTTGTCTGGCCTGTGCCATTTATATTCTTACATATAAAGATGGTCGTCACAGCGAGCCAAGGTACATGAGCGGAGTGTTAGGTTGAGCTGAGGATGCCCCTAATGTCAAATGATAGAGTTAAATGATAATACAAGTTTGAAAATATCTGAATCTCATGCTGTTTGTCTGGCATAAAGAGATGGTATAGGAGTTTCCCTTCGATGATGTATTAATCTGACCTTGCCAAGAATGGATATGTTTTGTTGTGGTGTGTGTGTAATGTTTTTCTCTTCCCGTAGGTACCCAACTCCTACATTATTAAGTATACCATTGACTACATTTATTCATTTATACTATACATTATTAGTCATTATATATATACGTATAGAGCAGCTAGGAGAGTTTTGTATCTTTGCTATTTAATAATTTCTCCCAATAGGCACTTGTTATGTAATGTATAGTGGTTTCAAGTGGGTATTGAGCCAAATTCACCATGGATTATATACTTTGATGTGCTTCTGTTTACTTTCAGTAGCCTTCGATAAAAATCGTTGTACTTTTTCTACTAATGTCGTATTTTCAGTCATCCAGATTTCAGAGCCGTATGTAATAATTTGTGTAATCATCGAATCAAAAAGTTTAATTTAACAGTTTATAGGTAAGTTCATATTTTCGCATCTCCTATATAGTGAATAGAAGGCTTTTGTAGCTTGCTCTGCTACCTGTTTTAATGATGTTATGTAGCGACAGTTGTAAAATAAAAAAGAGGTTATTCCTAGATACTTATATCTGTCAATTATTTCAAGTATTTCCCCATCCAGGCTAAATTGTAGATTATCCCAACCCCATTTATTGCTTCCACATATCACTATTTTCGTTTTACCCTTATTAACTTTGAGAATCCAAATTCTGCAGTAGTCATTATATGCATTCAGCTTTAATTGTAATTCGGCGCTATCATCGGGCATTTGTACAGTGTCATCTGAATATAGCAGCAGCAATAATTTCAGATACATTTCCATGTTATCTGCTAATATTAGACCTTTACAATTAGCATTTTCCAGGTATTCCTGAAGGTCATTTAGGTAGATGTTAAATAATATCGGGAAGAGGTGTTCGCCCTAACGCAATCCCCAATTGCATATGAACGGCTCTGATATAATGTCATTCGCAGATACGCGGGATTTTATGTTCATGTACATATTCTGAATGACGCTAAGTATTTTCTGATTTATGTGCTCTTTTATCATTTTCCCCCATGATGCTTCCCTCCATACATTATCAAATGCTTTTATCATTTTCCCCCATAATGCTTCCCTCCATACATTATCAAATGCTTTTATCATTTTCCCCCATAATGCTTCCCTCCATACATTATCAAATGCTTTTATCATTTTCCCCCATAATGCTTCCCTCCATACATTATCAAATGCTTTTATCATTTCCCCCATAATGCTTCCCTCCATACATTATCAAATGCTTTTATCATTTTCTCCCATAATGCTTCCCTCCATACATTATCAAATGCTTTTATCATTTCCCCCATAATGCTTCCCTCTATACATTATCAAATGCTTTTATCATTTCCCCCATAATGCTTCCCTCCATACATTATCAAATGCTTTTATCATTTCCCTCCATAATGCTTCCCTCCATACATTATCAAATGCTTTTATCATTTCCCTCCATAATGCTTCCCTCCATACATTATCAAATGCTTTTATCATTTTCCCCCATAATGCTTCCCTCATACATTATCAAATGCTTTTATCATTTCCCTCCATAATGCTTCCCTCCATACATTATCAAATGCTTTTATCATTTTCCCCCATAATGCTTCCCTCCATACATTATCAAATGCTTTTATCATTTCCCCTCCATAATGCTTCCCTCCATACATTATCAAATGCTTTTATCATTTTCCCCCATAATGCTTCCCTCCATACATTATCAAATGCTTTTATCATTTCCCTCCATAATGCTTCCCTCCATACATTATCAAATGCTTTTATAATTTCCCTCCATAATGCTTCCCTCCATACATTATCAAATGCTTTTATCATTTTCCCCCATAATGCTTCCCTCATACATTATCAAATGCTTTTATCATTTTCCCCCATAATGCTTCCCTCCATACATTATCAAATGCTTTTATCATTTTCCCCCATAATGCTTCCCTCATACATTATCAAATGCTTTTATCATTTTCCCCCATAATGCTTCCCTCCATACATTATCAAATGCTTTTATCATTTTCCCCCATAATGCTTCCCTCCATACATTATCAAATGCTTTTATCATTTCCCCCATAATGCTTCCCTCCATACATTATCAAATGCTTTTATCATTTCCCTCCATAATGCTTCCCTCCATACATTATCAAATGCTTTTATCATTTTCCCCATAATGCTTCCCTCCATACATTATCAAATGCTTTTATCATTTTCCTCCATAATGCTTCCCTCCATACATTATCAAATGCTTTTATCATTTCCCCCCATAATGCTTCCCTCCATACATTATCAAATGCTTTTATCATTTCCCCCCATAATGCTTCCCTCCATACATTATCAAATGCTTTTATCATTTCCCTCCATAATGCTTCCCTCCATACATTATCAAATGCTTTTATCATTTCCCTCCATAATGCTTCCCTCCATACATTATCAAATGCTTTTATCATTTTCCTCCATAATGCTTCCCTCAAAACATTATCAAATGCTTTTATCATTTCCCTCCATAATGCTTCCCTCCATACATTATCAAATGCTTTTATCAATTTCCCCCATAATGCTTCCCTCCATACATTATCAAATGCTTTTATCATTTCCCCCATAATGCTTCCCTCCATACATTATCAAATGCTTTTATCATTTCCCCCATAATGCTTCCCTCCATACATTATCAAATGCTTTTATCATTTCCCCCATAATGCTTCCCTCCATACATTATCAAATGCTTTTATCATTTCCCCCATAATGCTTCCCTCCATACATTATCAAATGCTTTTATCATTTCCCCCCATAATGCTTCCCTCCATACATTATCAAATGCTTTTATCATTTCCCCCATAATGCTTCCCTCCATACATTATCAAATGCTTTTATCATTTCCCCCATAATGCTTCCCTCCATACATTATCAAATGCTTTTATCATTTCCCCCCATAATGCTTCCCTCCATACATTATCAAATGCTTTTATCATTTCCCCCATAATGCTTCCCTCCATACATTATCAAATGCTTTTATCATTTCCCCCATAATGCTTCCCTCTATACATTATCAAATGCTTTTATCATTTTCCCCCATAATGCTTCCCTCCATACATTATCAAATGCTTTTATCATTTCCCTCCATAATGCTTCCCTCCATACATTATCAAATGCTTTTATCATTTCCCCCCATAATGCTTCCCTCCATACATTATCAAATGCTTTTATCATTTCCCCCCATAACGCTTCCCTCCATACATTATCAAATGCTTTTATCATTTCCCTCCATAATGCTTCCCTCCATACATTATCAAATGCTTATCATTTCCCCCCATAATGCTTCCCTCCATACATTATCAAATGCTTTTTTCAGGTCAATGAAGGCGCAGAATAGTTTTTTTCTTTTATTTCGATATAGTTCTTAAGATTACGTGCAGAGCGAATATATGGTCGGTCGTTGAATATTTCTTTCTAAATCCCGCTTGGTTTTCTTGCATTGGGTTGTTTTGTTCCAGATAGGTGTCAATCCGTGTACTTATAATACATGTTAAAAAGCTTAGCCAAACAGCTAACTAAGGTAATTGGTCTATAGTTCTGCGCTTCAGTTAGTGGAACTTTACCTCTATAAATGGGTTTAACTATTCCTTCTCTCCATGACTCAGGTATGTTACCAGTTTCGAGTACATAATTAAAAAGGGCGTGATAAATGGGTAGCATTATATGTTCAGTTGATTTAAGGTATTCATTCGTTATGCTATCCCCTCCCGCTGCTTTGATTGTTTTAAGTGATTGTATTATTGCCTTGCTAATTTCAGGTTTCGTAATTTCGACATTTTGTAAGTCATGTATAGGCTGCTCTGTAATGGACTTTATGTGTGGTGAGCATCATCACCCTGCATTATGGATGTATAAAAGTTATACATATCATCGATATGTGATCATACATGTGATTTTATTATTTTCCAATATTCGGGTGTGTTGATTCTATGTAGCTTTTCTATTCTAATTTTAAATGTTCTCTTGTTTTCACTTATTGCTTTGTTCATCGTATTTTTATACTGTTTGCTGGCTTCGATTAGATTTGTAATGCTTGCGTCTGTTTTCTTTAGCCGATGCTCGTTTCAACATTTATGGTATGTTTTTCTCGCCAGTTGACCATCTTTATTGGACCAGCGTCTGTGCGTTTTGCCATTACTATTGTTTTGCTCACTATTTGTTAGTATTCCTAGAGCGCTGATAGCAGCTTTTCCAAATAGCGTTGCTATGTTTTCGACTACCTGGTTAACATCAATGTTAAAATTCAATCGATTTGTTTGACAGCTCTCAGTTTTAAAACGGAGGTCTATATACATCTAATTTTCTAGCACCTTTTCTACAAAAATTTGAGATTTGTCAGATTTCCTTCTGGCTGGTCGGGTTTTGATTTGTTGGTCACTGACCATAGAGTTGTTTGTGTTACAGTTTAGACCCCTATTAACATGGGCAGAGCGGGTGTTTGACTTCTAAGGCTGCATGGACATCTGACAGTAGAGGGGAGAAGTCCATAAAAGCAAAATCTTTGACGTTTTCGAGTAGCTTATAGGATGAAATTACATAATCTACAACGCTGCTGTTCTTGCAAGTCAATTTTCCTAATCCCTCGTCTCCCCTTTTCTACCGTTATATATATATATATATATATATATATATATATATATATATATATATATATATATATATATATATATATATATATATATATATATATATATATATATATATATAATTTTATTGACGCACTGGCAACGCGCGGCTTCAATTTCTATGTGCTAACCAGCCGACAGTCATGCACCCATTAGTTTAATTTGTTGATCACCATCTCCCGGTCTGGGGATCGAACCGCCATTCTGCAACTCCGCATAGCATCAGCAACCAGACATCTTTCCACTGGACCACCGCGCCAAGACTAAAATGTCAAGGTTAGGCCGACCAGCTTTCACATGTCTGATATACTGACATGCTGACGATTCATATGGGACTATCTGTGAATGCACCTGTAATTTTATTTTATTGACGCACTGGCAACGTGCGGCTTCAATTTCTATGTGCTAACCAGCCGACAGGCATGCACCCATTAGTTTAATTTGTTGATCACCATCTCCCGGTCAGGGGATCGAACCGCCATTCTGCAACTCCGCATAGTATCAGCAACCAGACATCTTTCCACTGGACCACCGCGCCAAGACTAAAAGTCAAGGATTGGCCGACCAGCTTTCACATGTCTGATATACTGACACACTGACGATTCATATGGAACTATCTGTGGATGCACCTGCCACGATTCAAACTTTGGCTTTTACGCCTATGTATGTATGTATGTATGTATCTATGTATGTATGTATGTATGTATGTATAGATTTATATAGCGCCCTTTCCAGACTTAACTGCTCAAAGGTGCACAATGATGACATATATGCTCTTCTAAATAAATGTGTTTTAAGTAAGGATGTTATATATACACGGGTTGCTATACTTACACATATCTATTAGTTTGTGTCCATATGGATACATTTTGTTTGTATCTTGAGTTGTTCGGTTATCTATCGGGTTTATCTGCATAGCCAGTTCGTCATCAGTTTCAGCTTGGCAAATATCTTTAAGCACTTTATCAGTTTCAAGAATTTCATAGGTATTGCCAATTTTAGCATTAAAATCCCCTATAATTATAAGTGAGTCAGTATTTGGTAATAGCGCGGTGACGCCTTTTCTATAGCGTCTAGTGATTCGACAGAGGAGAACTTTGAATCAGCCGGTGGTATATACACAGCTCCTAGTATTATATTATTTATTGTCTGGTTATAGTATTTATCTATTTGTATCCAGATGACGAATTCATTGCTTGATTTTAATTCCCTAACGAGGCCAATTATATTATTGTTTATGAAAATAGCAATACATCCAGACTGTTGTTTAGCGTTAGTGCTTATTTTGTGTATAATTGTAATTCAACAAATGCCGCCGCCACCGCCCCCGCCGCCGCCGCCTGCGCTGCCGCCACCGCCGCCGCCGCTGCTGCTGCTGCTGCTGCTGCTGCTGCTGCTGCTGCTGCTGCTGCTGCTACTACTACTACTACTACTACTACTACTACTACTACTACTACTAGCATGTAACAAAATATATTTTCGATATTTACCCGTGCCATCAAACTTTGCTGCGCCGCGCCCTGTCGGTGGTTGTGGTGGGTTTTGATCAATGCTCACGCCACCTTCCTTGTACACGGCCACCTTATGAGAGCTGTGGTCCTCGAAATTAACATCAAATGGCAAATAGATTTCTGGCAGACATGCTGAAATAACAATTACGATCTAATGTTTGTTAACTAAACGGTCCCAATTGACATTTCCAGTTTTAGCTATGCCCCGCCCATCACTATAGCCAAGCTCGACCCACACCTCGCTCGTATTGGAATCGATCGACCAATGAACTCCTATCAATTTCCAGAAAACTATACAGGTAGGCTGTTAAATATTTTGAAACTAATTTGACTGGGTGCTGTTACTGCCTCTGGCAGCAACAGCGTCCAGTTAAATTAGTTTCAAAATATTTAACAGACTGTTTATTAAATAGCAAATACATACAATTCGTACAACGTGTCGGACTATTAAGCGTTAAAGACGGGCTATTTAGCCATCCTTCACACCACGTAGTTGATTATGATGTCATATGATGGATACATGAACTTGGAAAGATCCATTATTAGCAGAATTATGAAATCACCAATGACTCGTAAATGAAATAATGATGTCTATAAATCCTTCAAGGAAAACTCATGTCATTCTATACTAGCCATTCAAGTGATAAAATATGCCACTCATACAAAATGTATTAAGGCGGCCATGATGTATTTTTCAATCAATCAGGCAAAACCTCCACTTTTTGGGTCAATCTATATTTTAGCAGTGTGGTATAAAAACAATCATACAGGTAAGCTGCTAACTATTTTGAAACTCGCTTGACTGGAACCTGTTGCTGCCTTAGCTATCAGTCAAATTATTTGCAAAATATTCAAGACGATAGTTACTACATCATACAGAATGCGTGGCATCTGCGCCTATATTACATCGCAAACTATCCCTTAATGAGAGAAAATGGCGGCGCCTACAGTCTAATTCTAACGTGATGTTCAAATCGATATTATTGTGAGATAAACAAAGAAACATATCTGCAAATGATCACCATAGAATCAATGTGACGAAATCTATCATTTAAGATGGGAGTAATATAATACTTCTTATTAACTAACATATTTCTATGTTTGTTTTGAAAACATTTTGACATATTTTTAGCTGTACTGTGATACCGCGGCGTTAAATGGGCATCTGGTGTACTTGTCCTGACGCAGCAGTATTTGGATTGGATCGGTGATGACGTTCAATTTAACCAATTTGCCATAAACACGATCTTCTGAAAATTACGTGCTGTGTGCGTACGTGTGCGTGTGCTTATTTTGGTCTATATGTCCGCGGGAAGGTGTGCGTGTGTACGTACCATCTGGAGCAGGTGGTACGAATCTGGCGAATAAGCTGCATTCGCACGTGAGGTAAGAGAACGTGGTACCAGGTGCGCAGTCCCTTTGTATACGTCTACCATGTATAGTCTGCCAGAACTTACCAGGAGATGACGCGTCCGACCATTTGTCACAAGCTGTAGTTGCAAAAAAATATACATACGCACGACATACAACGATTCTTCTTCAATCAGTACAAGTAGGCATATGTGGGTCAAGAGAACCGCCTCCCAATATTATCCCAGTATTCTCTCAGAATACATCGCTATGGTTATTTTGCTTACTCATTAGCATCTAAATAAAAAATCTGAATATGTTGCCAAAGAGGCGACGGTCCTTATTGTCTATGTCGAAAACTAACCGCGGTGATCTCATCAAAATCTGGTATTTGGGAGTTTGGGAAACAATTATTTTGAAATCCATCCTTTCCCTTTAATTTAATTTGATCAATAACCACCTAAAATGTTGCTTGTAGTTTTCTCTTCAATTTCGCATCTGTTTTATGCATATCGATTGAATAATGATGTCGATAGTTGCCAAAATATCACCAGTTTTGAATGCTGCTTAAGATCTGACTACAGTACAGTACATACCCATAAATAAGTTAACGTTTCCAAACGAAAAACAAAAACATGACAGTTAGTTTAATTTTGAACATTATTTAAGAAATGCACTGTTGAATATTTTGGACATATCTAGATTGCTTTAGGCACCCGTGTCTTCTAATCCCATTGTGCTCAACATATTCAACAGTACGTTTTGATTTGTAAATACATAAGTTATTTATGGGCTATACTGTACATTGTTGTGATTAACAACACACTTATAAATGAATATGTTTGTACTAACAGCTTGAAAAGTGACTAATAGATAGAATATGACGGAATGTTCATATATGGCATGATGTGTTATTACTATGACAACTGACAAAAAGCAATTATGGGGAAGTAAAAATGTAAAATGAACTTAACATCGCATCTAAATAATGTTTCTTCTAGTGGCTTCTGCAATTTCATAGATGTTTTATACAAACCAGTTGATTAGTTATGTCATCAGAGGTCAAAGGAATATTTTTGTGCTAACGCCTTAGAAAATGAATTACAGACACCATCTGGCAAACCTGCGCGGTCAATACGTTCATTTACTGTTATTGTAATAGGTGACAGAATCTAGGAAATATGAAAAGCATATGAACATATGTGAAATTGTAATGGAGTCTGCAAGCAATAATTCGAGTTGTGATTTATTTCTAATCAATGAGAAAAAATAATGGTTCTCCAAGTAGTTGATTCCCATGTCCAGAATTACAGATTTTAATCCTAGAAAATGAGGATCGTGTGTTTGGTGGTGGATCCTGAGGGGTGCATAATTATGGTGGTTCCGCTGACCTCCAGACTATACTGGTCAATGTAATCGCAGTTGATGTCTTTTTGAGATTATAGTCGTCGCCGCCGCCGCCGCCGTCGTCGTCGTCGTCGTTGTGAGCTATGATTGTGGCAGGTCGTCATACCTGGAGGGATAGAGCCTGTGTGTGCAGGGGGACAAGTATCTCCACAGATTCTAGATGGGGTACAACCAATTCCCTCGATATACGACGCTCCACTACTGCAGCACCGGATCCGCCATGTATGTCCAGCACTGCATTGCCAGTATGCAGCGCAGTTTTCGCTATGCGCGTGGTTCTGGATACTTCCGGCCCGACATGGATCTTAATACAATGAAAATAAACAAAATTACTGCAATGCAAATGTCCAACAAAGATAGTAGCATAATCAGCAATTCAAATTTCCAGAGTACCCACCCATCATATGACGTCATAATGAACTGCGTGATGTGTAGAATGACATCATAATGAATGACGTCGATAAGTACGTCACAAACACATATTTGAAGACGGTCTATGCGTTGTTGTACAAATTGTTTGCTCTTACTATTTAATAAATATTCTGTTGAATATTTTGAAACTAATTTGACTGGGCGCTGTTGCTGCCATAGGCAGCAACAGGACCCAGTCAAATTAGTTACAAAATATTCAACAGCTTCCCTGTGTAGTTTTCAGGAAATTGATAGCTAGGGCATTCGGGGATCGATCAATCCCAGCACGGCGAGGTGTGGGGTGGAGCTTAGCTAGTGATGGGGCGGGGCATGGCTAAAAATGGAAAGGTCCATTATGGCCCGGCAACAGACCTGAAATTTCGTGCTGTTGGTGCAATGGCTGAAAAATATTCAACAGATTTCCTGGACAGTCACCCTGAATTTGGGATTCTGATAACTCACAGTTCAATGTATATAAATTGATTCTAATACATGTACAAAGTGGGTGGAGCGTAGATAGAAAAAGGCGGGGCATAGCTAAAATGGGCAGAACTTAGATAGAAATAGGCGGGGCATAGCTAGAACTGGATCCCTGTATTGGATGCGTGAAGGGATGAATGGATGACAACATGACACTATTGCATCACAGTGTATTTATGTGTTCGTACATTTTACATTTAGGGACTGTTAATGGCGGTTGTTAGTCAAACTGATTCCTCACTAACTTAGTAGTACGCATTAATTTAATTTAATTATATCTGAATTATAAACCAAATTTTGATCTTCATATGCTCTGTATTGAAGCCTTCAGTCTTTTCGTTTAGCGCCGCTATAGATGAGATATCAGGCACATGGCCACCAGACTGTATATATCTCTACCAATACCACACTGGCTTCCTATCACTACTACTTTCAGTGTAGGGACCTTATCATTTCAGGTTAAGTTTTGTGATTGGCACCATATATGACATACAGGTTAACCATTGCGTTTAATTCTGTTAGTGCTATCGCGCGGAACAGGTTCCACGTGATCACAAAGCTTATAACATTAAAACACGCCTGTACTAAAAAAGTAAAAGTATACAATGTCAGCAGTTCTATTTTCGAGCATTCTGGTGTGTGAAGCGTCAATATGCGCCTTGAAAAGTAACTGCCTTCTGCCAATAACAGTCAAGTAAAATTATATTAGTCAGTCGACCAACATGGTTACAGCGCAACCACAGTCCTGGTTATAGGCATATAGAGTTATAAAGTTACACATTATTTATTCCAAATGTACAAGGACTATGCCTATAGATTCACCTCTGTACATTGGCTATGGTTGCTATAATGTCAGTGTGTTGTCAGTTTAGAGTTTTGTATGCGGAAATAGCATCACGTGTGTTTGATATAGAAGGCTCGGATGATGTTTCTTTAAGCTGTTTCTTGGTGCTAGGACCAGAGAACCAGTATTCAGATTTTATGCTTAAATCTCTGTATGCGATAATGGACATGTTGTCAAATAAGAATTGGCTATGAAAGTATGCTTGGTATGTGAGCTTGACATAGTTGTCTAAATACAAAAGTAATAAGTGTTGTTGTTAACCTGTCAGTGGCACATCAAACGTAGCTAGCTGCACTCAGATTAATCCAGTTTAGCCATGATGAGTGAAATCGCTTTGAAATATAGGCCTATTAGCAGAAGTTGATTGGTCAATAATTGTAAGTTTCACATCTCGAATAATTACAGAAGATATAATTTATGAGATATTATGCAACTAATGTGTTTCTAAGGTCTTCAATGATTTGTTGGAAATTGTCAATTATTGGCCGACATAGTAGCAATGACTGATGGCTCACAAACTGTCCAGTAATTCACTAAATAAAGATTGATTGGTTGTTGATAGGAATTTAGATGAATGATACAATTTGCACTTTCTCAGATATTTCCTATAAACTGTAAATCGAGGTCATTGTTAGTGCTTGAAGTAATAACATACACTGTTATTCTTACATAGGCAGCGTTGTCAGAACTGTCGGCAGATCGACAGATGATTTATATGAGTTGTGAGTCACAACTAAAAATATATTTAACCTGTTGACAGTAATTGCATTCCTTACCATTGATGCAGTAGACCTCATTAGCTAGTCTACATGTTAGCATGCCCTGGTCCCAGAATTGCCCGTGTGGGCATGGGCGGATGTAAGCTACAAGTCTGCCACCAATGAACACACACTGGTAGAAATTAGAACAACTCACTGGGTCCCGGTTATAGCCTACTCCATTTAGGAATCTGCAATCATCGCATAGATCTAAAAACAGAAAGAACATAAAAAAAACCCATTATTTTGGTCGTCTTGAGTAGTAGTAGTAGTAGTAGTAGTAGTAGTAGTAGTAGTAGTAGTAGTAGTGGTAGTGGTAGTGGTGGTGGTGATGGTGGTGGTGGTGGTGGTAGTAGTAGTAGTAGTAGTAGTAGTAGTAGTAGTAGTAGTAGTAGTAGTAGTAGTAGTAGTAGTAGTAGTAGTAGTAGTGGTACTGGTACTGGTAGTGGTGGTGGTGGTGGTAGTAGTAGTAGTAGTAGTAGTAGTAGTAGTAGTAGTAGTAGTAGTAGTAGTAGTAGTAGTAGTAGTAGTAGTAGTAGTAGTAGTAGTAGTAGTAGTAGTAGTAGTAGTAACGTCCGCGGCGGCTGCGGTAGCGGCAGCAGCAGTAGTAGTGGTAGTAGTTATTTCCTAGTTTTCGAACACACCGACAACACGCCGTCTTCAATGGACCTTTCCGGTTTTAGCTATGCCCCGCCCATCTCTAGCTAAGCTCCACCCACACCTCGCTCGCGTTGAGATCGATCTCACCATGACTATCAATTTCCAAAAAAAGCTACACAGGTAAACTGTTGAATATTTTGAAACTAATTTGACTGGTTGCTGTTGCTGCCTGCCAGTCAAATTAGTTTCAAAATATTCAACAGCATATTTATTAATTAGCAAAAAATTACAAAGACAATTTATGCAACGTGTCGGACTCTGAGATTTGATGACGATCTATATGGAACCCTTTGTGACGTAATAATCGTGACGTCATAATACGCGCGCTGAGCTGATTATGACGTCATACTAGGTCAGATGATGGATGGATACTCTGGAAAGGTGAATTACTATGCTAACCCCGACCATGGAAACGTACTTGCAAGTTTAGTTTGTTTATCACCATTTCCCAAGTCTGGGTTAGCATCAGCAACCCAGGGATCTTTCCACTGGACCACCGCACAAAGAGACAAATCCTGGTTTAGCGGACCAGCTTTCACACATCGTATATACTGATACACTGGCTAAGACACATGGAACTATCTTGGGGATGCACATCGTAGGGCATGTCTGCCCAGCCCTCACCATCGCGGCACTGGCAGTAGTATGATTTTCTTAGTTTCTAGTTTTCATGTCTTTAAGAACCAGAATTATTTGGCCTCAAAGGCATGAGATCTCTCCAGCAGAATTACATGCATTTAATCCTTACCTTTTGGTGGATCTGTTGCTCTCGAAATTGGTGTGGTGGTCATTGAAGTACTAGTAGTAGGTGCTGTTGATGTTATTGTTGTCGTTGTTGTAGCTGTAGTCGTTGTAGGTGGTATTGTTGACGCTAATACAAGAACATGCATAAAAGAACTAAGTACATGCATTTCTTCTTATTCCTGTCTTTTCAAAGTAAAGATTTCTAGCAATTTCATTGGTAAATGATACCCAGTTGAAGATTTTGAAAGCATTATGACTGGGAGGTATTTCCGCCTATGACAGCAACAGAGCCCAGTCAAATTACTTTCAAAATATTCAACAAACTGTTTATTAAGTAGTAAAGACATACAATTCGTACACTATTTGTACGGACTATTCAATGTTCATGACGGAGCTAGATACGTCAGTCATTGTGAATTTTGAATGTGACGTCAGCCTATATGTGACGTAATTGATTATGACGTCATATAGTTGAGTGACAGATCGGATCTACCCATTTCCCAATAAGATTGCAAGATACATCTCCTTATAAGAGATTACGCATACATCAACACATTACGTAGATGATTTAACCCTTTAACACTCAAATCAGCCAAAAACGGCTTCTGCAGTGGTCTTCAAAATATTCATTTGGAGACCAAGAAAATACTATTTTAGAAATTTTACCACTGGAATGACTGGTTCGATAACCGAGCCGATCATTCCCAGTGGTAGATTTTCTAAAATAGTCTTCTCTTGATCTCCAAATGGACATTTTCAATGAGAAAATTTAAATTTTCTTGAACAAATTCGAGGGTTAAAGGGTTAAGAAGACAGTTTAAAGCAGACATCTCTGTTATAAAACTAAACATATATTGACTATATCATAGCTAAATAAAATCCACTAAGTGCTGCTCATGGGCTGTGTTTGCCTAGATAGTGTGGGGACTTGCAACGCCATGCCTTGTCACAAATGGATGAACAGCCATAATGGTCAGGGTAAACACCCACTTATCATTTCAATCCACATGCTTGTGATGGACGGATTCACGGTCAAATAAGACTCAGGCATTGAGTCAAAGAGGTGTGATATTGTCTTTTCTAATCCATAGTTACATTAATTTATCTGAGATTACTTACTTTCACAGACCGCCTTGGAAATGTTAAGCGTTAATTCCAGAAGGGCCTCAAAGTTAGCCACGTAGTACACGTTGTTGTGCTTAGATATCGATTGGAGTTCGCTCTGGACCACAAATTCACCTACACCAACTGCCATCATCTCAATCCCAGCATCCATTGCTAACTGAGCGGCTGCTGCTGTTCTGTCAGGATTCTTTGACCTGTTTGTCAAACGTTAGAAATTATTGAGACCAAACATGATCATACACAGTGGAATCTGCATCATGCGACAACTTCCATAATGCACTGCGCGTATGTCACACTTTAGAACATATTTCTTGAAACAAATCTCATATAAAATAGGGCGTACCTTGTGATACAAATTGTGAAATTATGTTACAAATCTCATAGAGCTATGACGTGTCTCGGCTTATAGCGTGATTATGGTGCCACATCCCACATTTCTCAAGACCTATGGCATGTACTCTGAGTCAAACACCACATTGTTTTGGTTTAGCTTAGCTTGACATCTCGTACAAAGTATTGTTCATGAGATAAATATATTATCGTATGCGTGCGTGCGTGCGTGCGTGCGTGCGTGCGTGCGTGCGTGCGTGCGTGCGTGCGTGCGTGCGTGCGTGCGTGCGTGCGTGCGTGCGTGCGTGCGTGCGTGCGTGCGTGCGTGCGTGCGTGCGTGCGTGCGTGCGTGCGTGCGTGCGTGCGTGCGTGCGTGCGTGTTTGTGTGTGCTACACGCGTTTTCATTTTAATGAAATACATCTCAGAATGTACGCTTAAACAGGCAAAACCAGTTTGCAAGCATCCCCCAAAAAACGAAAAATTTCAATCGTGTTTAACGTCTACATATCAGGCCTAGTAACAGGAAAAACATCGTCGCTTCATTTCGTGGTATTATCAATATTTTCATGTTTGAAAACGTTCTAACACGTCTTTTAAAATATTTAACAAATAATGGGTTTTTTCCCATCAGCGGTTACCTGCCATCTGTGATAATGACGACAACTTTCTGTGCAAACTCACGACCTTCAGTCGCCATAATACGCCGTGCCAGGTCTATGGCCTTGTCCGTGTGGGTTCCTAGGATAGAATTCGCATGCAAAGAATAATATATAGTCACGCGATATGTCCTGAAACAATTTGTTTGAATATCAATATATTTAAAATAATTTTCAACAGGTTTTATATTTAAACTCTAGCAACCACGTTTTTGATAATTTTAAATGGAACATGTCAGGATGTTAAATATCAGATTAATTAGTCAATCGATTAACTGATTGACAAATTGTTCAACCCGCGGACCAAATGGCTGATCGAATTACCGCAGGAATGACCAAGGAATAAAAATAGTAAGTCAACCCCGCTAATACCTCTATTTTAATTTAAACGTTTGTCAGTGACTTATGTGGAAAAGAAGCTCATCTTCGTGTTTATGCGTTACATTTTTTCAGAGATGTCGGATTGTTATGAGCGTGACACTATTCTCTCTCCCATAGTATGGTCTGTACGTTCAACATCTCTAAAATATTACTTACTGTAGGCAATTTCACGAAAGAGAAACATTATGTTTATATTGTGCATTAAATTGTTCGGTAATGGACCTTTCCAGTTTTAGCTGTGCCCCTCGCATCTCTAGCTAAGCTCCACCGACACTTCGCCCGTGTTGGGATCGATCAATCGATCCATGAACTCCCTAACTACCATCCATGAACTCCCTGACTATCAATTTCCAGAAAACTATACAGGTAAGTTGTTTAATACTTTGAAACAAATTTGACTGGGAGCTGTTGCTGTCTATGGCAGCAACAGCGCCCAGTCAAATTAATTTCAAATTATTCAACATAATATTTATTAAATAATAAAGACAGCTATAATGGATGGATACACTGGAAAGGTCCAGTGAGTTATCAAATCCTCATCAATTACATTGTGAACAAAAGTTCCCGGTCTTAGTTCTGTGTGAAAATTTAAAAGGTCTAAATCTCCTTACCTTCGCGTTCATGTGTGAGTTGACCAATGGCTTGTACAAGTCTCACTCCGCTCTGAGGTGGGTTCAGATGTATCACTTGCATTGCGGTGCTGAAGGCAATCACGCCCACCACAAAGCCCTCATCTTTGTCCAGGCCCACGCCATTTATGATCCCAACTGCGAACGCTTTCTGTCGCATGAAGTCCTGACCGAACAAACTGTCAGAGCCGTCTATGCAGATTATCAAGTCGGTCGGGGTTTGACATACTGCATCTAGATAGAACGAATGAAACAAACACATAGATATGGCAACAGCTTTTAATTTTCTATCTTTAACATTGCAATGGACCATCCAGTTTTATCTATGCCCTATCCATCACTAGCTAAGCTCCATACACGCTTTGCCCATCTTGAAATCGATCGATCCATGAACTCCCTGAATACCAATTTACAGAAAACTATACAGGTAGGCCTAAACTGTTGAATATTTTGAAACTAATATGATTGGGTGCTGTTGCTGCCTATGGCAGCAACAGCGCCCAGTCAAATTAGTTTCAAAATATTCAGCAGCGTCTTTGTTAAATAGTAAAGACACACTTTTCGTACAACAAAACATAGTCCGTCTTCGATTAAGTGTTCGTAACGTACGTATCTACGTTATTCATGGCGTCATTGAGTATGGAGTTATCCATCACGCCAGGTAGTTGATTATTACGTCATTTGATGGATCTATAAACTGGAAAAGTCCATTACGTAAGTACAATCAAGTCATGATTCAAGCTGCGGGTGTTAGCTACATTAGGTCATTTAGACTGTTCTTCGATTTTAGTTGTGTCTTTTCATTCGCGACTTGTAGCATCGTATAGGCGCATCCTAACTTACATGGAAATGTTAGCGCCTCTACTCAACAGTTTCCAGAATGCCTTGAAAGCAATGCTCCCTGTTATACTACAATAAGCAACCTCGATTGAGCTACTGAGAAGAGAAGTTCTCTTCACTTCTTCTTCATTCGTCTCCTCTGTTTCAGGTGGGTATGTATATGTTAACTCCGTTTTGACTTAAATACATAACGAGGATTGTGGCTTTGAACACGTGTGTACATATTAAAAACAATTCATCCTATTCTGGTCTTTGAACAACGCCTTTCCACAGACGACGTGGAAGACTGCATGCTCATCGCACTGCTAAATACACATAGGTATAATAAAATACTTACATAAGTATAATAACGCACTTACATGTATGTATGATTACTGTATTCTGCGGCTGTAGTAGTAGAAATATCCTACAGCTGCAATCAGTCCTTCTTCGCTTTTGCCCACTGTGTCTTGTCCTCAGCCGAAATACTTAGCTTCCTCAGGTCCATTCTTGACTTGAGTGTACCGAGTCCTGCTTTTTTAAGTCACATCGTAGCATGCTTAGCAGATTTATGCAATGACGTCCTCTCCTGGCTTTTTATTTGCTGGCTCCGAGTAGGGCGAATTCCAAGGATCTCTGCACTTGTGTCTCTTCTGGCATCATTAGCACATGGCCAAACATGGACCATCTTTGCTTGGGCGACTTTTACAGACAGCGTCGACATATTGCACATCCTGTATAGTGCATCGTTGGAAATTATGCTGTCTGGCCATCGGTGGCCAGTAATGGTGCGTAGATGTTTGCAAATGGAACACATATTATTGGTAGTTAGTAAGCATCTAGGTTTTAATCATTATTACTGGCGCAATCAGAGATGACATTCCTAGAATGGATGGATAGGCCTACCTTATTTATGATGCTTATAAAGAAATTGAGTCTTGGGTCAATCATTTAGGTAAACACATGTATACTTGCCAAACGCATTTTTCGCAAAGGAATTGCATACAATAATTGTACCCACAATCCCACACATCATTGACCCCCCCCCCCCACCACACCCCATAAAGCCGATATACGGTTCAAAGCGGTTTGGAAATTTACATCGCCACCTGCTTAATAGTATGCCCTACACTCGCAGACTTACCTGCACCCTGTTCAAAAGGGAAAATGTTGCAAACCGTTTTGTTAAATCTGCCAACTGTGACAAACCGCAATTTTGATATTCATTAATTCATCAAATATGCAAGCCGAAGAAATATGTTACGAGTTTTCATTTTAGTTAGTGTAATTTTGACTCTATGCAAGTCGATCCAATTGGTCTGAGTGACCATATGATTTATTCACATTGTATTATAGACAAGGTGAGGTTTAAATGGATTCTTTGTATGCATTTCTGCATATTTACATATGCAAACACTGCAAGAAACAAATCGTTTGTAATGTCCGAAAAGCGCAAGGCCGCACGCTCTCCCGCTCGCCCTCACTTATTTCCGGTCAAAAAATCATGGCACGCTGTTCGCCCTGACTTACAGAGGCATACTAATATTCTTACATAGGTATAATAATATTCTTACATAAGCATAATAATATACGTACATAGGTATAATAATAAGAATCTACCTACCTGTTGTCACCTGTGCTTGGCAAAGCATGACGTCACAGAAGATAAAGCTTAACCCTAAACACACAGTAGCTCCTAGCATCTTTTTACCATCCATTACTATAGACCGTCCTCGGGTATTCTGAAATTTACAAGAATCGGATAATAATATTAAACACAAAATTATTACTTTAAATATCGAACAGCTTTTCACCTGAAACATAACACGCGCGATGATGTTGACTTGTGAGTTATCATGCTGGTTATTCAGGTCTGTTAATCACCACACCCGCTGTAGAGAGTGAGAATGCTGTTGTAGAAAGATGTTGCTGTCTATCGGCGCACCAGCTTTCCGCAACACCATTCGCAAGGTTAATACAACTTTTCAATATAGACACGCTCTTGCATAATGCACCTAACGGCTTCAGCGCAGAAACATATATCTGAACAATGAGATGGGTAAATCCTTATGTAGTTTACTTATCATAAACCGCGAAAACAATAATTAGCAGCTATTTTTACGTAGCCTATAATACAACATATCTGACATGCAGTTATATGTCGTCAAATACAGGAATTTTTTTTCTTAGTCCTATATAATACAACATATCTATCATGGTCGTCAAATATATGAATGTTTTTCTTTTCAATTTAAGTTTGCATATTTTCTCAAGTTCTTCTGTCGCACACCATGTGAAATCAATTGAATCAAGTTTTATCAAGTTATTCGAGCTGTATTGAATTGAGGTCAACTGCAGCCTGTTAATGTTTTGTCTATGGGAATGATATCTATGCAGACGAATAATATAGTTCCCGCATAAAACGGCTGGAGCCAGTATTCTACACATTACATTAGCGAGATTTAGAGATTAATTACGGTCGTCCTGTAATAACGGGAAGATGGTATTTCATCTGTGCCTGACTGCCGACTTGTCTGCATCTACGACCGCCCAGTCACCTGCCCATCCGCCCGCCCACCCTCCCAACCGCCACCCAAGGGCCAGTCCACATGCCTGCCCATCCACCAATGCAGCCTCTTGCCCGCCCATACGCCAGCCCGCATTTATGCTCATTCTCTGCCAACCACCTGCTTGCCTGTCTGTCAGATTCAGATTCAGATTATTTTATTTACACCCAGGCCACATAATGGCATATGGGGAATATGAATTTACAGAAATTATAAATGTTATGGCGATCAGACATTATATATCAATTCATAATTACATATTTTCGTATTTATCTAGTTATATAACCACTGTTTGTACTTTCGGTAGTAGTAGTAGTAGTAGTAGTAGTAGTAGTAGTAGTAGTAGTAGTAGTAGTAGTAGTAGTAGTAGTAGTAGTAGTAGTAGTAGCAGTAGCAGCAGCAGCAGTAGTAGTAGTAGTAACTTAGAATTTTTATGAAAGTTACAGTTATTATTTACACGTACTTCATAATTAGTAATGACAGAATTATTACTGTTATTGTACCGCCATCTCAATAACAAAGTACTAAAAATTATAGTGGTCATATTGTGGGGTCATCAGGATTTAGATTATAATAAATATATAATAACTGATTATAAAAAATGTCAGATTGGTATTCTTAGAAATGGGTTATTGCTGTACATAACGTAGTAATTTTTTTAACTAAAATACAGAACAACCTTATTTTCAACAATAGACAATTATATTCATTCATATCGCGACAGAGACTATTTTGGGTATTCACCACCGGAGTGACTTGCTCGATAACCGAACCAGTCATTGCTGTGTTAAATCTACAAAACAGCCTCTCATCGTGTTACTCTATAATTTTTCTACAATTAGGTTTCTTGTTATTGCTTCTTGGATAGCCACAGTGTGGGTGCAACAAACTGGTTGTTAAGGCAGGTGGTTGTTTGCATTATGTGATTTTGGCGTCAGCTAAAATGTAACGTGTTTTTTATGACATCAGATACTTGGGTAACAGACGGGTCAGTTCTTAGTTGGTTTAAGGGAAATCTTTAAGAGGACCACATTATAACGTTACACTATAACGTTAGCCGACAGCTGACGCATTTCTATTATGACATCAGATACTTGGGTTACATAGGGTCGGTTCTTAGCTAGCTTAGGGGAGATCTTGAACAAAGGCCGGCAGGTCGTCAGTAGTAATGGGTGGGGCTACGCGTTATTGTTCTTCCCAGCAGGGGGTCTTCGAGAACAATGGGTTTTTCACGAGAACAAAAGAAAAGCTTGCGGAATGGAATGTTGAGAACAGTGGCGCACAGAACGCCACGCATTCTAGAGAACAATGACGTACAGAACGCCACGTTTTTCTCGATAACAATGACGTACAGCCGCACACGTTTTTTTGGATTTGTAACACTCTGGAATGTTCTATTATTTTGAATTAGTTAACCCTTAAAAGTTTAAAAGTTGTGTATTTTACGTTTTAGCGTAGTGGCGGCGCTCCCCCCTCCCCCCTCCGTGGTTATATACCGTTGTAAAAATAATAAGAGAGTAATGTAAAAGAATAGAGTTTAAGAGGTGGTATGATAATGGAGGTCGTATGAGGTTGAGGATGTATGAGGAATTACGGTATTGCTGTATATTTTGAAAATAATTTGACTGTTTCGTCGCTAACGTTATTAGTAAACTGTAGAATATTTAGAGACTGCCTGTATGCTGTTACTGTCTTGGCAACAGCTACCAGACAGATTAGCAACAAAATATTAAAAATAATCTTGTATTAATGATATGTTCGGATGGAATGGTAACCAAGACATGGTGGTGATGGATTGGATTGTATCCTGGGTTAAAAAAAGTTAACCCTTTCACCGATGAATATATATCTCATTTTCATCGATACCATACAGGAAAACTGTTGAATATTTAGAAAATAATTTGACTGCCTGTGTCAGTTGAGGCGGAATGTTATAGTATTCCTCCTCAGTTGATATTGCTGGATGATTATGAGGGCGATGCTAGCGTACTTGTTTACAAGGTATGCATGATGTACGAATATTTTGATAATTTGTTGCTGAATATTTTGATAATTTGAGTGGTAGCTGAATATTTTGATAATTGGTTGCTGAATATTATGATAATCGGTTGCTGAATATTTTGATTGGTTGCTGAATAAATTGATTGGTTGCTGAATATTTTGAAAACGATTTGACTGTATAAATTTTAATTTCTTATTAGGCGATGTTAGGTAAGAGAGAGGTGGTCTTATAACGGAGGTTGAAGGAGGAGGGAGGAATGCTATCTCGGACACCCTCTGCTAGGGATTGTTCTCCGCGCATGAGCGACTTT
The DNA here is from genome assembly GCA_034401795.1 of Chaetoderma sp. LZ-2023a. Classification (NCBI taxonomy): domain Eukaryota; kingdom Metazoa; phylum Mollusca; class Caudofoveata; order Chaetodermatida; family Chaetodermatidae; genus Chaetoderma; species Chaetoderma sp. LZ-2023a. The sequence goes on along the minus strand of CM067370.1, from coordinate 34,305,606 downwards.
ATTCACCTGGTGGTCCTTTAAGAAAATGCATAAAGGTGGTCGCTCAAAGAGGTATCACGAGGGATGAGGAGGATGGCTGACGTATGCTAGCATATTCGCCGAGGCCACGTCTTGCGCGATATCTCTGTACGAATATTTTGAAAATAATTGATTGTAAGCCGCTGGTGGTTTAGTCACCATTAACCTCCTCCTCGGTTTAAGTCATTTTAAAAATGGCAGTCATTTAATTATTAAATTTTCAAAATTGTTATGGAAATAGTCATCATTGACGATCGATGTTGTATAATATTATATAGATAGTTTTATCTACCATATTTATGTCTTTAAAGCGTCAATCATTTAATTATTAAATTTTGTTTAAATATGAACAAACTCCCAGTCATTTAATTTTCAAAAAATCAGAGCGTTGCGTTACACGGGTTATATATATAATTTTATCTTACGTGTATAAGGCGATTCTTTAAAGTGGAAGTCATTTAATTATTAAAATTTCAAAAATATGAGCAAAATGTGTTCCCCAGTCATTTAATCTTCAAAAATCAGACACGTACACAGTAATTTTTCCTATGCTATTATATAGATAGTGTTATCTATCATATTTATGTCTCAAAAATGGCAGTCATTTAATTATTAAATTTTCAAAAATATGAACAAAATGCGTTCCTAGTCAATGGCAATGCATTAATCGACCACGAACAATAGCATACAGATGCCCATTTAGAACAGTAGCATCCATCGACCACTTTTGACGGATCAGAATGTGTGCTTGCATATGCGTGTGTGAAGAGGGTTGTTGTGTGTAAAAACTTTATTATATTATTTTATTTTTTGAACAGATAAAGAGTTCTTTTTCAAATGATTTGTGGGCCCTGAAAAGGGCCGTGTTTTGAGATAGGTCTCAGTCTTCGCAGATCCGCACAGGCATGGTTGTCAGTTTGGTAACAAACTGCGTCATGTTTGCTTTTTGTATATCAGTCGGAGTATCACCGATTACAGGACACCCATGTGGATACTGTTTGATTGGTAATAGACAATAGCACTCCTTGCAGGTGTACACCATCTCTTTAGGTTCTGTTTTCTTGATCATACGCCTACAAACCCTCTCGTGTTTCGACCATCGGCATATGGTGTCGCGGATGTCTGTGGAACACCAACGACACCGCACATACCCAGTGTCTGATCCGTCAAAGTTTGTACAGCTGGCCATTTTAGCCAAATGTACATTAACATTTACATTTATACCACATCGCTCTACTACAAAAAAAAATACAAGGAATATCACGTGAGATGAAATCTGACTGACTAAGGCTACCTAACTACTCTGCAGTTAGACATCCAACCACTTTGCGATATTTAAACTGGAATGAGAAAATGGATTGAATTTGTACCGTTTATAGGAATATATGTACTGCGCCCGCAAATCCACAATATGCGCCTGCAAATCCGCAACACGCGGCCCGCATGCGGCGGCACATGTACGCATGCATTTTGTCATGTATGCGTGTTCAGGCATGTGTATATACGTGTTGCCATCCGCAACACGAGCCTGCAAATCCGCAACATACACCCGCATGTGGCCGCACATGTACGCATGCATTTTGGCGTGTATGCATGTTCAGGCATGTGCATATACTTGTTGCCATCTGCAACACGTGCCCGCAAATCCGCAACACATTTTAGCCAAATGTACATTAACATTTACATTTTTACTACATCGCTCTACTACAAAACATGTAAGGAATATCGCGTGAGATGACTAGTGTCCTATCAAAAACTGTCGCTTACTGGCCTCCATATAATGACGCATACATGCAGGCAAAAATCTTGGATATGTTCATGGGCTAGACGCGATGGATCAGTTTGTTGAATGGTTTATGCGCATAAAAATCTGTGCACGTTAAAAAAGTATCCAGGGAAATATGTTTTCTCTGACCACCTCGTTATTGTGCATAAAGCATCTATGATTCGCTTTTAATTCTTCAATTTGTATGCAAATGCATTAACCTTCATCTAAAACCCTCAAACATGAAACTAAGCGGCTTCCTACCAGTCATTTAATTTTTTTTAAAGAGAGCAAAGTACATCTCTATGTGGGTAATATATAGCTAAGCCAAGCGATGTTGTATGCATAATATTATATAGATAATAATCATGCATCTCGTATTTAAGGAGTGGTCTTTAAAGCGTCAGTCATTTAATTATTAAATTTTAAAAATTGTTATAAAAATGGTGGGAACAATGTCCACCGTCGTCATCGTTGATGAATAATGACGAGCACCCTTGTATCGTTTAACGTATTAGGTGGTCGATGCGGTCCCTCGTGGTTGTAGTAAAAAAGTATTTTGAAACTAAGCGGAATTGTGGCTTACTATGTCAAATTGTCGCATTGAACAGCACTTTTTTAAAGAGTTTGTGCGCACGAAGGCGTTAGTGCGAATTGTAGCTTCATATGTCAAATTAGTATCAAAACTATTCGCTTAAACTACCAATGCGCCATGATTTAGGTTTGAAAAAATCAGAAAATAACATCTCTGGAATGAGAGTAGGGGTGGTCGCATAACTGAGGTCGAACGAATGAGGAGGAGGAGGGATGAGGTATACTAGCGCGGTGCTGCCTGGCACGAGGGATGAGGTATACTAGCAAACTTGTTTACAAGGCCTGCAATGTGCGTTGTACGAATATTTTGAAAATAATTTGACTGCGGTGTTAGCAACAACTTACTATCAAATCATTTCCATGATATTTAGTGAATATTTTGAAAATAATTTGACTGTCTGCATCAACTTTTGCTCCAATCGTTTCCAAAATATTTTGCTAGGAAGTAGATCCCTGGAATGTCTGAAACACCTCGCCAGTCAGCCAGTTAAAGGTAATAAAACTAGGAAAAATTACCATGTCCAGGTACACACAGTATGAATGCATTATGAGTACCTAGTCAATGAGACCCCCGACAACAAAATAATATAGTTGGCTAACCATTGTCTAGACATTGCGCCCGCAACCACCTACTACCAATACCGACCATCATCACCATCACCACCACCATCACCATCACCACCATCACCATCCCTCTATAACCATCAGCACCAACACCCACTAAGCACCACCACCCACCACCAAGCAGTAACCCCACCCCATTATCTACCACAACACCTATTTTCATCAACCGCCAACCCCACCACCGCCACCACCACTAAGTACAACAGCACTCCGATTTGTATATCGAGGGATGTGGGGGGACCTGGCTGGGCAGCTACAATCATCAAATCAGCACACGCATAAAGAACCAATGTTTTATTTGTATCCATATTTTTACATTGAAGTAAATATTACATATGATAAAACATATAGTTGCTGTAGCATAAACAAATAGTCAATGTTATGGAGATCCATTTTATCGATGACTGATTCCTTATGGATCAGATCCATCACCGTCAGAATCATCATCATTATCCTCAGCATCTAGATGGTTCCTTATGTACTTCTTGATCAGAAACTCTTTTTCGAAAAGCTGAGAAGACTGCTTCATCATATGCGTACCCCTCGTCGATAAAATCTTTAATTTCCTGACGAATTATTTTAATGAGCGTAGAGTTCTGTAATCTTCCCGACTGGAGCATTATATCTACACACTTTGTAACTAAAGCATCAGCATATACGGAAATAGGCACATTGCCTACACCATTTGGGTCTGTGTCCACTTCACCATCCTCATCTTCTAAACCTGATTGTTCAGCGTCTAAGACCTGCTTAATATTTTGGAATATGGTAAATAGTTCCTCATTGCCTATGGCATCTTTTTCATCTTCACCTTCATCTTCACTCTCAGTCTCCGCTGAGTCGTTACCGGCTTCACTCTCCAACTCCACTGGCTCATCATCGTCACTATCCATCTCTGTCATTTTTTCATCTTCACTGTCTAGATTTTTGCTATCTTCATCATTATGGAATCGGATCTTATGCCGCTTCAGGTCATTTGACCTATTAAAAGTTGAAGCACATTCAAAACATTTATGTCTCGGCATATTGATTATAGGATAAATCTAGCAAGTATTCAAGTTACAAGGTTCTTCAAAGAAATCTGACTGCCTAACTACTCTGCAGTTACACGTCCAACCACTTTGCGATGTATAAACTGGAATGAGAAAAGGGATTGAATTTGTACCATTTATAGGATTATATGTACTGCGCCGCAAATCCACAATATGCGCCCGCAAATCCGCAACATGCGCCCGCAATCCACATCATGCGCCTGCAATCCGCAACATATGCCCGCAAATCCGCAACATGTGCCCGCAATCCGCATCATGCGCCTGCAATCCGCAACATATGCCCGCAAATCCGCAAATGCGGCCCGCATGTGGCCGCACATTTATGCATGCATTTTGGCATGTATGCATGTTCAGGCATGTACATACACTTGGTGCCATCTGCAACACGCACCCGCAAATCCGCATCATGCACCCGCAAATCCGTAACATACGCCTGCAAATCCGCATCATGCGCCCGCAATCTGCAACATATGCCCGCAAATCCGCATCATGCGCCCGCAATCCGCAACATACGCCCGCAAATCCTCAACATGCAACCGCAATCCGCAATCCACAACAAGAGGTCGCAATCCGCAACATACAGTGGTGGTGGTGGTGCCTAGTGGTTGGTGGTGGATGTCGGTACTGGCGGTGGTGGTGCTAGTGGCAGTGGTGTTGAAGGTGGTGGTGTTGACGCTCGTCGTGATGGTTGTGGTTGTTGGTGATGATGATGGGGGTGGAGGATATAGGTGGGTGGTGGGTGGTGTTTGCTGTCGCAATGTCTACACAAATGGTTAGCCAGCAGAGCCAGTCATTCCGATGATAACTTTTCAAATATAGTCTTCTGGCGTATGCATGCGCACAAGGGCGCACACCGGTGCATGCACGCACGCACACAAGTGTACAACGTATAACTAGCAGTAATGCGTATTAGCACATGTGCATACGAGCGAGACCTTTATTAAATCCTCATTGACATACCCTCTCCAACCTATATGCCATTTTTTCAAACACAGCGCTCTCACACATTCCGACCACAATGTTTAGACAAGTGGATAGCTGTCAGAGTCAGTCATTCCGATGGTAAATTTTCAAAAATAGCCTTCTCTAAGGATGCAAGTATGATTATGAAGAAATTCGCTATGGGTTGGCGGGTGCGTGGGTGGTGGTGGTGGGGTTAATGCATGGTGTTGGGTGTAGGTCGTAGTGGTGGAGGTGGTGGTGGTGGTGGGTGTTGGCGATGATGATGGTGGTTGGTGGGGTGTTTACTGGCGCAATGACTAGACAAATGGATAGCCTACAGTGCCAGTCATTCCGATGATTAATTTTCAAAAATGGGTTGGCGGATGCATATTGTTGGGTGTAGGTCGTAGTGGTGGTGGTGGGGGTGGGTGTTGGTGATGATGATGGCGGATGGTGGGGGGGGGGGGTGTTTGCCGGCGAAATGACTAGACAAATGGATAGCCTGCAGTGCCAGTCATTCCGATGATTAATTTTCAAAAATAGTCTTCGTTTGTACCGCAAATATGAATATGAAAATTGACATTTTCTTGAAGAAATTCTGGGGTTAAAAGGGTTAATAGCGTCCATGTAATGACGTAACACGAGGTGGTCGCTTATGGCAGGATTGAATTATATAGTAAAAAACATGGTTATAACGTATCACTGCTCTGTAGCCACAAGGATATATTTATATTTGTAGTAAACGGCCATCTATGATTATGCTACTACGCTCAAAATGTTGCTCTTAATTGTCGTATCTTTAAGCGTCGGTAAACAACAATAGCCGTGGGCGGGTTCACGCGTTATTATCGATTTATAAAAAACTCTCGTCGAGGACATTGTATTATCCCGTGCTTAGAACGAGACGGGTGGTACATTCTTATAGTATTCCTTAACACATGACATGTTTGTATCTCGATTAAAGATTGATCTTGGTGCTTTAACATTCTTTCGTTATTAACACGTGCCGTGTTTGTAACTCGATTAAGGACCGATCCCACGGCTATTACGACAGTAATGGTTAAATCATACACAACAAATAATCTTTTTATCACTAGCACGCTCGACATGTACTCAGAGACATAATGACTACATTTTAACCATCGTGCAACATCTAAAACGACTGACATTATTGCAATATTAAGCATTTAAAAACAATTTGTGCGTAATGACGGTTAAAAGTCAAAACGTTTTCAAAATATTCAGCAAAAATAATTTACTAATAAATTAACGTAAGCGACGAAACAGTCAAACTATTTTCAAAATATACATCAATATCGAGCATTGGCCTAATTCCTCACCCCTCCTCAACCACATACTCCCTCCTCCTCATCCTATGTCCTCATTTACCAGACCACCTCTGAAACATTATTGCAAATGCAATATTAAGTATTTAAAAACAATTTGCGCGTAATGACGGTTAAAAGTCAATCAAAATATTCAACAAAAAAATAGTTTACTAATAACGTTAGCGACGTCAAATTAATTTCAAAATATTCAACAGTTTACCTGTATGGTATCGATGAAAATTAGCTATATATTCAGCGGTATTAGGGTTAACTTCTTTTTAACCCATAATACAATCCATCACCACCAAGTCTTGGTTACCATTCCAACCGAACATACCATTAATACAAGATTATTTTTAATATTTTGTTGCTAATCTGTCTGGTAGCTGTTGCTAAGACAATAACAGCTTACAGGCAGTCTCTAAATATTCTACAGTTTACTAATGACGTTAGCGACGAAACAGTCAAATTATTTTCAAACATCAATACCGTAATTCCTCATACATCCTCCTCCTCCTCCTCCTCCTACGACCTCCATTATCAGACCACCTCTTAAAATCTATTTTGTTACTAATCTATCTGGTAGCTGTTGCTAAGACAGTAACAGCTTACAGGCAGTCTCTAAATATTCTACAGTTTACTATCAGACCACCTCTTAAAATCTATTTTGTTACTAATCTGTCTGGTAGCTGTTGCTAAGACAGTAACAGCTTACAGGCAGTCTCTAAATATTCTACAGTTTACTAATAACGTTAGCGACGAAACAGTCAAATTATTTTCAAAATATACATCAATATCCTACCGTAATTCCTCATACATCCTCAACCTCATACTCCTACGACCTCCATTATCAGACCACCTCCTAAACTCTGTTATTTTACTATTATCAATACCAACGCTACTGTTCTAAATGGACATCTGTACGCTATTGTTCGTGGTCGATTAATGCATTGCCATTGACTAGGAATGCATTTTGTTCATATTTTTGAAAATTTAATAATTAAATGACTGCCATTTTAGAGACATAAATACGATAGATAACACTATCTATATAATAGCATAGGAAAAATTACTGTGTACGTGTCTGATTTTTGAAAATTAAATGACTGGGGACCACATTTTGCTCATATTTTTGAAATTTTAATAATTAAATGACTTCCACTTTAAAGAATCGCCTTAAATACGCAAGATAAAATTATATATATATATATATATATATATATATATATATATATATATATATATATATATATATATATATATATATATATATATATATATACAACGTAGATCACTATAACCCGTGTAACGCAACGCTCTGATTTTTTAAAGATTAAATGACTGGGAGTTTGTTCATATTTAAAAAAAATTTAATAATTAAATGATTGACGCTTTAAAGACATAAATATTGTAGATAAAACTATCTATATAATATTATACAACATCGATCGTCAATGAAGACCATTTCCATAACAATTTTGAAAATTTCATAATTAAATGACTGCCATTTTTAAAATGACTTAAACCGAGGAGGAAGTTAATGGTGACTAAACCACCAGCGGCTTGCAATCAATTATTTTCAAAATATTCGTACAGAGATATCGCGCAAGACGTTGCCTCGGCGAATACGCTAGCATACGTCAGCCATCCTCCTCACCCCTCGCGACACCTCTTTGAGCGACCACCTTTATGCATTTTCTTAAAGGCCCACCAGGTGAATAAAGTCGCTCATGCGCGGAGAACAATCCCTAGCAGAGGGTGTCCGAGATAGCATTCCTCCCTCCTCCTTCAACCTCCGTTATAAGACCACCTCTCTCTTACCTAACATCGCCTAATAAGAAATTAAAATCTACACAGTCAAATCGTTTTCAAAATATTCAGCAACCAATCAGTTTATTCAGCAACCAATCAAAATATTCAGCAACCGATTATCATAATATTCACCAACCAATTATCAAAATATTCAGCTACCACTCAAATTATCAAAATATTCAGCAACAAATTATCAAAATATTCGTACATCATGCATACCTTGTAACCAAGTACGCTAGCATCGCCCTCATAATCATCCAGCAATATCAACTGAGGAGGAATACTATAACATTCCGCCTCAACTGACACAGGCAGTCAAATTATTTTCAAAATATTCAACAGTTTACCTGTATGGTATCGATGAAAATGAGATATATATTCATCGGTGAAAGGGTTAACTTTTTTTAACCCAGGATACAATCCAATCCATCACCACCATGTCTTGGTTACCATTCCATCCGAACATACCATTAATACAAGATTATTTTTAATATTTTGTTGCTAATCTGTCTGGTAGCTGTTGCTAAGACAGTAACAGCTTACAGGCAGTCTCTAAATATTCTACAGTTTACTAATAACGTTAGCGACGAAACAGTCAAATTATTTTCAAAATATACAGCAATACCGTAATTCCTCATACATCCTCAACCTCATACGACCTCCATTATCAGACCACCTCTTAAACTCTATACTTTTACATTACTCTCTTATTATTTTTACAACGGTAGATAACCACGGAGGGGGTGGGGGGGGGGCGCCGCCACTACGTTAAAACGTAAAGTACACAACTTTTAAACCTTTAAGGGTTAACTAATTCAAAATAATAGAACATTCCAGAGTGTTGCAAATCCCAAAAAACGTGTGCGGGTGTACGTCATTGTTATCGAGAAAAACGTGGCGTTCTGTGCGCCATTGTTCTCAACATTCCATTTCGCAAGCTTTTCTTTTGTTCTCGTGAAAAACCCATTGTTCTCGAAGACCCCCTGCTGGGAAGAACAATAACGCTCAGCCCCACCCATTACTACTGTCGTCCACCAACCCACACACACCCTGCCTGCTCATCCATCCGGTTGTCCATCCATACATCCAACTGTCTGTCTGTCCGCCAGCTCCCCCTACCCTCCGCGTCCTGTGTATGGATGCTAAAAACTGTTGATCAAAAATTGCTCAAAATTAAAACAACAATCGTCATTACCGTGAACGTGGATTTCCAGATTTTGGCCCTGATTATATTCACAAGTCGACTGAGATTTCTGACGTATCGATATCTCTGGACGGTTTGGCCCAAACTTCAACACCTCAAAAGTTGTGATCGTTCTGTAAGAGTCCACAAATTTTAACCGTGACTCGTAGATAAAATAAGAAAAATCAAATCAATACCACAAAATTCGAAAAATCGAAGAAAATATTATCATGGTCATCCGCGGCGAAAAATTGATAGCTAGATTCGTTGATATTTCCAGCTACAGCTAATTTTCTTCGTAACAATCATGAATGATTGATAAGCGCTCCCGGGGATCTCTGATTGTACGATTCAAATCATGCACGCGAGCTCATCACTAAGACCATTCACGGTTTAACATTCGGTGTTGCTTTTCAAGCTCCTAAGCTTTGCAGTGACATACCAGGTGCAATATCTGTAGTTTTATGAGACAGCGCTAACCCCCTTTGCGTCAACACCGCCTCAAAGCGCTTACAATACTACTTTTAATAATTAACCCTTTTAATTTCCCAATACTTTTAAAAGAAAATTGAAATTTTTGCTCTGTAATTGACCATTTGCTAGCCAAGAGAAAACTGTTTTTTGTAAATTTACCACTGGAATTTAAGAAAACGTTTTTAGGAGGTGGGTTTTGGCGACTCGCGGATTAAAGGGTTAATGGCAAAGAGATCTACATTTTCGCTCAGTCAGAGTCCATTTGCAGGCTAAGAGAAGACTATTTGAAGATTTGCTACTGGAATGACTGGCTCGGTAATCGAGGCAGTCATTACAATGGTACATTTTCAACAATAGTCTTCTCTTGGCCTGCAAATATGCATTCCTCAAGAGCACTACAAATGACGTTTTTGCCCGCTTGACCATTAGAGGCTTACGTTGACACAGGAGGGTTAATGACTGCTGGCCTTATTGCTGCTGTAAGTCACCTTCCGGAGTGACGTTACCAGACGATTGATGAGGCGAGACTTGTCACCTGAAGCTCCTTCGACACGTAACTTCCAAAGGTCCGTCACGAACGTCAACGAATTGTATATATCCACGGCAAATTTAGAAATTAATACACATTATGTTGCAAATTTTGAAAGTAATTTGTGTGGAAGCTGTTGCTGCCATAGAAAGCATCATCTCCCAGGAAATTACCTTTCAAAACATTCAACAGCGTATATGTATAATTACGATGAAATTTGGATTCTGGGAATACAGTGTATGTAATGGACCTTTCCAATTTTAGCCATTCCCGGCCTATTTCTAGCCAAGCTCCGCCCACACCTGGCCCGTGTTGGGATCAATCGATCGCTGCACTCTCTCGTTCTAAAGACCTCTACGGGTTAGCTGTTAAATATTTTGAAACTAATTTAACTAGGTGCTGTTGTTGCCTATGGCAGCAACGGCGCCCAGTCAAATAATTTTTCAAAATATTCAACCGCATGTTTACTAAATAGCAAAGACATGCACTGATTCGTACACCGTGTCGCACTATCACGCGTTTAAGACGGACTAAATCGAGTCATTCATGCTCTAATTGATTATGACGTCATCATACACGTCACATAGTTGAATATGACGTCATATGACAGATAGATAAACTGGAAAGGTCCATTATATTCCAACAGCGTAAAAGGTCGACGAAGCTTAGCTTCAAATGGGCAAGGTAGCGCTTTTCGTGTGTCCTCCTATTCGGCTTCGCATGTCTGCAAGGTACGCGCAGAATAACATATACTTCAGCTTGCCAGTAGAGAGGAAGCGTTTTCAAATGCTTTCTTCAGCGTCAAGACGCAATTTCTAGTAGAGGCATCTATACCTAGCTAAGCCCCGCCCATTTTAAGCTACTCTCCGCCCACTGTGTACACATGTGGGAATAGACCTTTCCAATTTTTGCTACACCGCCCATCACCTAGCTAAGCGCCATTCCCGAATGCCATGACTATTTCTTTTCCTGAAAACTATGGCAGCAACAGCGCCCAGTCAAATTAGTTTCAAAATATTGAACAGAATATGTATTAAATAGTAAAGACATACAATTCGTACAACAACGCATAGTCCGTCTTCAATTATGCGCTGTTGACGTACTTATCTACGTCCATCATGACGTAATTGATTATGATGTCATTCTACACGTCACGTAGTTGATTATGACGTCATATTACGGATGGATAAACCTGGAAAGATCCATTAAAATGATCATATTCACAGCAGAATGGTTCAAAATAAAATTGTTGAAATTATATACAGTGTGTGCCTAGATGTATTGAAACGGAAATAATTTTAGCATATGATGATTCCTTTACTTAAATAAATTAATATAATTTTTTGTTGTCAAATTGAATTAGAGACACGAGTCTATAATTCAAATTTACAAATAAAACTACGAAATTTATTTATATGGAACTATCCGATATGAATTAAATCATCATATGTTAAGATTTATTTCGTTCCATTACATTGCGGTAAATAATTTAAGTATCCAAAAGTATACAATTTCAACATTTTTATTTTCAAGCATTATGTTAAGCTTTACGGGAGCTGCAGCCGTGAAGCGGGTAGTCTCCGTCACGAAAAGCCATGAACGCTAAAAGTTGTTGTCTTGGCGACTTCCATATGAAACCCCCAGTTAGTGTAATAGCAAATGTTATTTATAATCAATAAAACAGTAAATTACTCGCGGATAATTGATATAAATATTTTACTGTAATTATACTTTCTCTGACCTAGTGAAAAGGGTTTACATGAAAGCTTTATGATAAAATTTGAACAATTTATTATAACATGCAATAATTTTACGTTTTTACAATAACTTCTCTTACCTGCTTAAAGTATAAATTCAAAATAAATTCTAATGATTTAGTCCGCTAATTTATATTAATAGTGGCCCATCCATATATGGCGCTCGTCGTCAGTTCCGCGTAAGCCAGTCACGCACGCACGAGGAACTAAAAATAACACGATTTTAATACGACATCTGAAAGTGGCAATTGTCGTTATACAAATTCACATGACATTGTTATACTTAATTCTAGTAAACGGAACCTAGTTTTCATATATAACTCATATTATTCGAACATTACACATTGACACTTTGAGGTAAATATTATGCCTGCTCACAAGAACACCCCTCATGGACGTTTGACCAGCATTCAGTCAACGTCTGTAGATTGGAATCGTCCAGATCTGCACTATTTGGTCAGTGCATCCCGCCTAACATTCGTCGGCATATATTTAGGGTGAAATGTAGCAGCAACATTAGTGCCTGGGGACCAGTAGAAGCGGCAATCTAGCTCAGTTCAGGTACTCTTAATGCACGTGGATGTAACATTGATGTTAATGTTCGCACGACTTGATAGATCATATAGGCTACAGCTAATGTGGGATAAAAACGACCAACAAATAAATGCATAAATCTAGATTAATCTGCCAAAGCTTTTAAATTCTATTTTCGCCACTTTTTCACGTGGCACATGTGTGTCATGTTGAATATGACATGCTAATAATTGATGAAGATGATGATAATGATGATAATGATAATAATGATGATGAATTGAGTTCCCGTTCTTATGCATTGTTGCGGTTGTAGCGCGTGCATCTGCACGTCAGCTATCATCGCTCACGCACCGTTTCCGAGTGTAGGGCCCTAGTTATTTCTGACAATGTGCCATTGAGAGAGACAATTAGTGATTAATGGGCCAGATAGATTTATTAACCGATGTTAATTAAGTCAATGACGGCGGTACAGATAAATTAAAGGTACATGCGAACGCTGGACACCATTGTTGTTATTTGCTCGTTATTGTGATCATTATTGTCTGTATGTCTCACTTGCATGTGTACGCGCGTGTTCGTATGCATGCTCTCCCACCTGTCTACCTGTCTGCGTGCCTGCCTATGTGCGGGTGCATATTCATTGTCTAACCATTATTGTTGCCTGTAATTATGCGTGCATTCGTGCTATATGCCAGCAGCCGCAAGCAGCAGCTATCAGCCCCCATATCCGTATGCCCCCGTGTCCGTATGCCCCCGTGTCCGTATGCCCCCGTGACCGTATGTCCCGTGTCCGTATGTCTCTGTGTCCGTACGCCCCTGTGTCCGTATGCCCCCGTGTCCGTATGTCCCTGTGTCCGTATGTCCCCGTGTCCGTATGTCTCTGTGTCCGTATGCCCCCGTGACCGTATGACCCGTGTCCGTATGTCTCTGTGTCCGTACGCCCCTGTGTCCGTATGCCCCCGTGTCCGTATGTCCCTGTGTCCGTATGCCCCCGTGTCCGTATGTCTCTGTGTCCGTATGCCCCCCACCCCGTGTCCGTATGTCTCTGTGTCCGTATGCCCCCCCCCCCCCGTGTCCGTATGTCTCTGTGTCCGTATGCCCCCGTGTCCGTATGTCTCTGTGTCCGTATGGCCCGCGCTAAAATGTGTGACTTATGAGCTTAACCTTTGGTCCAGGACATGTTTATGAGCTTAATAATATTGTGAGCTTAAGCTCAAAATATGACACAAAAAATGCAAAAAAATCATGCTAGTGGGTTTATCTGTAAGAAAAACTATTGATTAAAATACATTCATAATATGTGGATTCATCAACTGTCCATCAACTGTCCATTGCCATGGACTTGTTCAAAGGAGTTGCGTCCCTTACACTAATCGCATTTCCCGCCTTTTTGTTTACATAAGCTCACAATATTTTTAAGCTGGAGGAGTGGGGACGCCATATTGTATTTGACTGCACTGCAACAGCCGAGCAGGTGAGTTCCACAGTGCGTGCGGGTGTGTGTCTGTGACTAGTCGTGACTATAATTTACCTATGACTATAATTTTCATAATTTTTAATTTTTTCTTAAACTAGAAAAACTCACAATGTTTAGACAGTTAAGGAGCTCATAACCATAAATTTTCAGAATTATTTTGTTAGCTCACAAGTTTGTACGAAATTAAGCTCATAATAAGTTAAGCCCACAAGTATTAAATGTTGGTCCGTCCGTGCCAGTATGTCTCAGTGTCCATATGCCCCGTGTCCGTATGCCCCCGTGTCCGTATGTCTCTGTGTCCGTATGCCGCCGTGTCCGTATGTCTCTGTGTCCGTATGCTCCCGTGTCCATATGTCTCTGTGTCCGTATGCCCCTGGGTCCGTAAGTCTCTTTCATTAAGAAACCAAAAAAATGTGGCAAATCTGATTGTATTTCTTCTTCTTCTTCTTCTTCTTTTCGTTCGCTGATCATACCGCCATTGTATTTTATAAATAAGAATCATATTTTGCACGACTAAAATCACAAGTTCTCATGTTAAAGCAAAAAATGCGATTACTGTAATAGGCCTATATTTGTTATAGCTTTATATGTAGAGGTTAGAACGAACTGATCAGTGTCTGCGTCAATGTACGTGGATGTAACTAATAATTTAGTCCGATACACCTGGCAGGTATGATAATTACTCTATTAATTACCTTACTGAAGTGTCTATTCAATTAATGTGACAAATGAAGCAATTAATTAGCGAACACTTGAGCAAGAGATGTTAGACAAAATACATACACATTCTAACCTCATCTTTGACAGGGTGACAAATGGCTTATCTCAGCGTTGTTGAAAACGGCAATTTGAAGAGAGAGGCAAACACATATTTCTTTTGAATATCGATATATGCTGTGGTTTGGCGGAAAACAATTTTCTGTGAAAGGGTGGGAGGGGGCGAAGGAGGGATGGTCGGAGGGAAGGAGGAATGGAGGATTGGAGGGAGAGAGATATGGAGGGAAGGGAGGTGGGAGAGAGAGAGTGTGTGTGGAGGGTGAGGGAGGAGGGAGGTGAGCGAGAGAGGGTGGGGTGGGATAGATGGGGAGAGGGAGGCAAGGAGGGGGGGGGGTAGCAGACAGGTAGGCACGCAGACAGAGGGACGGACGCAGGGATGGACGGACGGACAGACAGACGGAGGGACGAACTGACGGGAGGGCGGGCAGTTAGGCAGGCAGGCATGGATGCGGGCAGGCAGGCAGGCATGGATGCGGGCAGGCAGACAGGCAAGCAGGCAGACAAGCAAACCCCTTTTCAATACCCTCTTCCCTTATTCCAAGGTGTGTAAATAATGGTAATCGACCATTTAGCAGCAGAATGGTGGCTAATGCATTTACTGTGTTGCCAAGAAACAATGAGTTACATTTCTAAATTGACACATATCACTGGCCGCTCAACAGTTTAACCGCTATCGCCGAGAGTCGACACGCTATATGATCGTTAATTGCATAATTCCGGAAATGATGTGTCGATAACAATTTTTTTAGACTGCTTCTGGATTATTAATATCATTTTTCATGTACTAGTTTTCTCCACTCAACCGTGCAATGGATAGATCCGATCTGTCACTAATGTATATGGCGTCATAAGCAATTGCGTCATTTGTAGGCTTACGTAAAAATCAAGATGCATAACGAGCTCTATCTAGCTCCGTCATGAACATTTAAACGTCCGTCATGTGTACGAATTGTATGTCTTTTTCATAAATTTACAATTTATAAAGAAAAACATTATGTTACATACTTTAAGACTAATTTGATTGGGCGCTGTTGCTGTTATTAACCAGTTAAATTAGTTTCAAAATATTCAACATTTTTCATGTACTATTACCTTGAAATTGGGATTGTGGGAATTCTGGATTCAAAGTATATAAATCGATTCCAACACGCGCAAAGAGTTGGTGAAGCTTTACTAGAAATGGGCGGGCATATCTAGCAATGGGCGGGCCATAGCTAGAAATTGGCGGGATATAGCTAGAAATTGGCGGGGTATAGCTACATAGGCGGGATATAGCTAGAAATGGGCGGGATATAGATAGAAATGGGCGGGGAATAGTTTGAAATGGATCCATTAACTCAAACATGTCAAATTCCTTAGGATGCAGGAAATATATTGTAAAATATTTTGAAACTGCTATAGCACAAAAATGTTGCTGTATATAATTGGTAACACCAACTTCCACTCAAATATCTCCCACTATATGGAATTGCTTGTCACGCATCCAAATTGCTATTTGCTTTCAAGCAGACTCGAAGGACACATGACGATAGACTTGTGTCCATTTATCTTGAGGCAAACATTTGTGTGTCCGAGTTTGTCAACCCCGGTGTGTTGACGTGTCTCGCCAGGTTCCTCTCGGTGTCTGAAACAATGCCCCGATATAATAAGAGCTGTTCATTGTGTAAGCCTTGTCGACGTTCGTCGATATCAGGTTCCTCTCGGTGTCTGAAACAATGCCCCGATATAATAAGAGCTGTTCATTGTGTAAGCCTTGTCGACGTTCGTCGATATTATCCCACCCAATAGGAACACTTCCATTATCTGGGGATTCCCACCGGCAAACCACCGGCTATATAGATACTGTACGACTTAAAATTTGCTAAGGATAACATACAACACAAGACAAGTATTGTGCACATGGATTTAAATCAGAATCCATACATCCTTGCCTACATTATTTTGCAATTATTAACACAGAAAAGCAATGTCAGGTACTGCGCAACCAGGTGTAACAGGCGCAGTGGCAGATGTGACTCTGTAGTCTGTGGCATACTGTGGGGGGAACTGCAGCCATGTACCAGTGAGTCGGCTAAGCGTCATAGTCAGGCTTTCCTAGCTATTTAGTATGGTACAGCACATGGCCACCCATAGCACTGATCATGGCCTGGTATCTTCTTTGTACTCTGCCAATCAAAGGTCGGAACCTAATTTACGGATTATTGGCGCACTCCTCTGACAAAACCTGGAAGCTGGTCGGTTGGTCCAGTCGAACAGAATTGTCTGTCTGTATAAGTTCCCGAACATGTTCAATTGCATGGAAGTCTGAAGACCGAGCCAGCCAATCTATTCGCCCGATATCCCCGTTTTACAGGTAGATGTTAATCCTAGATATACTAGGCCAGGCCAGTTGCAATGAGGATGAGCTACGACTAGTGAGACTACTGCTTGCGGACACCAAACTTGGAGTACGAGTCAAGTCAGTGAATTCTGTAGAGTTCGAGACATCAATCAGCTCCCCACAGGGAGATGGTCTATCTCCGGTGCTTTTCACCTGCTACCTTGCTGCCACGTTGAAATCTGTGCGGGAAAGTTCCATAAGACCAACCCCCCAGTGTCAATACTGGGTATGCCGCTAGAGATTGAATATGCCGATGATGTGGACTTCATAGACGAGGAAAAGAAACCCATTGACGAACTTCTCCCAATAGTTGCAAGCAAATTAAAAATTGAGAATCTCTTTATGATGAATCCAAAACAGAGTTCACTCATATATACCGATCTACAAAGCAGGAAACTAAAGAAAATGACGACCCACTTCGTGGCGGCGAACCATGGAGGAAAAGTAAAAGCCTGGACTCACTGCTTTGCAGTACTGCTGACATTGCTGCACGATGTGTCATGGGGAACATAGCTTTCCAGTCCTTCTGGAAGCGAGGGATTCGTAAATCAAAGATGCCCTTGATAAAAAAAGCTACGGTTATACAATGCAACCCGCGTGTCCTTGATGCTGTATAACTGTAACAGCTGGGCAGCTCCAAAGGCAGCTTTAGGTAAACTTGATGCCTGTCGCCGCAAACACATACGCACCATCACTGGACACTGATGACCAGTCAATATAATTTCCAATGATACGCTATACAAAATGTGTAATACGTCGCCGCTGTCTGTAAAAGTCGTCCAGCAAAGATGATCCATGCTTGGCCATGTGCTAAGGATGCCAGAAGAGACACGAGCACAAAGAGCCTTGGAATTCGCCCTACTCGGAGCCAGCAAATAGAAAGCCAGGAGAGGACGTCATTGCGTACATCTGATAAGCGTGCTACGAGGTGACCTCAAGAAAGCAGGATTCGGTACACTCAAGTCAAGAATGGAACTGAGGAAGCTAAGGAATTCGGCTGAGGACACGACAAATGCGAAGAAGGACTAAGTGCAGTTGTATACAGCTGCAGAACACAGTAATCATACAGGTTAACCACCCTTGCTCTGTGTGCTCGCGCATTACATTCATTCCGAATGGCCTCTTGCCCTACCATATTGCACACATATATTGCACCACCATAAGGCCTGGCAACTAAGGGATGGGATAAATTCGTCCTTATATCTTACGCCAGATAGATATCTGTTCTGGATGCAGTAGAGGTCCGTATGACCACAACATCAATGCCACCACGCACCATGACCGAATCTCCACCATAGCGGTCATGTTCCACCACGTTGACATCGGCAAATCATTCATTTTGATCTCGCTATACACGAGCCCGCCTATCGTAAGATTCCAACCAGAATCGTGACTCGTCTGTGAATAAGGCAACTTCACACTGAGCATCCAGTTGAGATGTTCAATGCTCCATTCACAGTCTCACCAAAGGGTACCTTCACAGCATGTGGGCGGGCCCTCACACCACTGACATGCAGTCTGTTTCTAACAGTCTGAGTGGATATCGTCAACCCCGTCGAGAGTCTAAAGTGATTTCGCAATACTGTAGCATTGGTGGTTCTGTTCCGACGAGCAGAGATGGCAAGGAACCTGTCCTGTCGTTGTGTGGTAGCCCTCGCGCCTCCTCCACCATAACGTCTGATCATTTAGCTTGTCTGCGATACCGACTCCATGTCCTGGAGATGATGACACTCAGACTTACTCCTGGGCCAAAAGCTACTCTTCGCTGCGTCCATCCACCTTGCAAAAGACAGACGCTAGAATCAACTTCCTGGTCCCCCCCAAAAAAAAATCGCATCTGCGGGGCATTATTACACACAGAGTATCAGCAGCTTGCTTCAAATACAATGAGATAGATGCTAACACTGCGATCCTGGATGCCAAGCAAATAACATCACACACAAAGACATGATAACTCCGTGTTTCTGGACGCTAGCCAAATCCTATAACACAGAGAGATTCTAACTCTGGGGTCGTGGAAGCGAGACAGATCATATTGCACACAGAGATTCTAACTCCGGTGTTCTGGACGCTAACCAGATCTTGAAACACACAGAGATCCCAACTTCGGGTCATCGACGCTAACCAGATCATATTACAGAGACGATTCATGAATCCATTTCCGCACTCATTCATATGACGTCATAATCAACTACGCGACGTGTGTGCTGTCGTTATAAGCATGACGTCATGAATGATTCGATTAATCCCATCTTTAAGCTTAATAGTACGACGAATTATATGTCTTTACTATTTAACAAATATTTTGTCGAATATTTTGAAACTAATTTGACTGGGCGCTGTTGCTGCAACAGCATCCAGTCAAATTAGTTTCAAAATATTCAACAGCTTGCATGTATAGTTCTCTGAAAATTGATAGTCAGGGAGTTCAGAGATCGATCCCAACACGGACGTGATGTGGTTGGAGCTTAGATTGAGATAGGCGGGGCATAGCTAAAAGTGGAAAGGTCAAACACAAAATCTATCCAGAAATAACAAAGTATCTGAGCTGTAAATATAGCTAGGAATGTGATAACTGTATTGTACCCTTGATACAAATGCAGTAATAAAAGCTATAGATGAGGCTTGGTTACTACAACCCTAATAGGTTAGCTTTAGCTGAGTTAGGGAGAAAGGTTAACCTGTATGGACTAAGCTAAGCACAAAACTTATCCTGAAATAAGTGCTTGGGCTGAAAATATGGGGAGAAATGGGATAAATGCATTGAAATCTTGATGTGAATGCAGTAACAGAGTTATACATGATGTCTCGTTACAATAACTCTGATTGTTTAGCTATAGCAGAGGTAATTAGAAAAGCTAACCAAAACTTCTAACCATGTGGACGACGTAGACGCTGACGACGCCACCGACGCCGCAGACGCTGTGGCGATGTCATAAGCTATTCTGTTCTTCGAAAAGTCAGGCTAAAATGGTGGAAATGAGTTTTGGCCATGAATTAAATAACGATTAGGTAACGTAAATGGAAATGACCGAAAATTAATATTAATTTTCGGTCATTTCCATTTACGTTAACCAATCATTATTTAATTCATGGCCAAAACTCATTTCCACCATTTTAGCCTGACTTTTCGAAGAACAGAATAGCTTATGACATCGCCACAAATAAATATAATAAGACACGGAGTTAAACTCGCGAACAGGTTAACTTTTCTAGTTCGTTCATCTACTGCTAAACTCGCAGGGTTATAGTAACCAAGCTTCATTTATAGTCTTTTACTGCATTTCTATCAATAGTACAACACATTTATCCCATTCCTCACTATATCTTCAGCTGAGGGACTTTGTTGTTTAGTGTTAAGTCTTAGGTTTACCAGGGCTTAGTCCTTACAAGCTAACCTTTCTGATTAGCTCTGCTACAACTAAATTATCAGGCTTGCGGCAACCAGACTTCATATATAGTTTTATTCCTGCATTTATATCAATATTATCCCGATCCTTCCTATGACTTCTGCTCAGGCAGGTGGCTTTTTCAGGTTATGTTTTGTTTTACTTTGACTTTGTCGATAATTTAGGTATGTTTTTATGATTTCATAAAACAGTACATTCAACAATTCATGAACTGAGCATGTATCCTGCGTGGGTTCTGGCTGTGTATGAGCAATCGCTTTTATATTATATATTGGTTTATCTAAAACGCATTATCAAATATGGCGTTGTGAAGGCTGTAGGGCCATAATTTTAATCAATTCTCACGTTCCTAATACACGCTCGATCTTAACATGCCCTGTTCAGCCGGATTCGCAATGTCTATGCGAATCCGACCACATATAACTCTCGCAGTGAATATGAACATTGGTTCCAAGATTTAAATGAAAATCTAAATAAAAAGCAAACAATGCAATATTTTATTGCGAGATGAGACAAGCCTCTTTACGATATCTCCATTTCCCGGAACGGAAAACGCAAGTCGTCTCCCATTATCTAATTCCCCAGAGGTACGCTATTGGTCGCTCAACACATTGATCGCTAGAATATCCATTCTCCACGGTAATATAGGGCAATTCTCCTGAAAATGGATCAACTGGTACTTTTACCATTCTTTTGTCCAGCATTCACATTATGTAGCTTTGATGATAGACGACATCGAGCCCTACAAGGGCATATGTACTTTTCTATGCTTTTCAGAACATTTTCTACTAGAAATTTCTCTTGACATGCGCCAAAAATGGCAAAATGTTTGTTCCAAGGTTAAAGGTTTTGGAATCATGATTAATACGTTTGGTTAAAGTTATTGGAAACTCAGATCAAAACTGTTGCTATTCTCTCTCGAACATGTTTCAAAATTAAATAATAGCCTAACTCTGTTATTTTAATGTGCTATCTATAAGCAATTTATTTGTACGCACTTTCCATATAATTTAGGTCTATTACATTAGCTGCACCACATGAAATAGCAGATTGGCAAAACATCCAGAAACTAGTGGAATATGTTTATTCTGAAGGGACATACAAAAGGTATAGTCAGAAACAAGTGTTGTTAAAATCTCAGATCAAGCGTGTGCGAAAAAAAGAATGTCAACCTTCAGGAAGAGAAGAGGGTTTGTTAAAATGTTTATTACGTTATCTGCATTCCTCAATAACTACGTGCTATACCTGCTATTTAAAGTATGGGACACTAGATATGCGCGTTTTGATCCCCTGGACAGAAACATATGTTACTTGATAACGGCCATGGCTCTACAAGTACTCTGGCACAATAAAACAGTTTATTACGTTCTGTGAATTACGTTATCGTGTCGAGTGCTGTAACTTCTAGTGGTGTACATTATTACGTCACTCAAACACTTACTTTTCACATTCATACAGTGACAGTGGACATATATCTCGGCAAAACAAGGGAAATTCATATTTATAACAATGTATTTTCCTAAAATTATATAGATAGTTAGTGTAAGAGATACATTTAGTATAATGTATTGTACTGAACTATATCAGTCATCTGTAATTAGACTTAACTATTGCTTATGTATGGACAAGCTAATACTACCTAGATTTGATATCTTTATAAGTGATAAAAGCAACAGGCTATGCTAAAATACCATGGATATAATAACGTAATCAACGCAGATAACGCGACCAACATTGTCAGACTATTATATGAAGCTATTCTGTTTCAACGCTTATTCGAATGTTCATGTATAGATGTACCATTAATTTCCCCATTAGAAATGTTTGTATTATGATTACACAGTAACAGTAGTCCACAAAACATGACATCTGACTTCTGATGGTAATTGTGGTATATTTATTTATGTTTTTATTCCAGCTATTTATTACACATGTTTATTATATGGCACAGTACACACACACACACACGCACGCACGCACGCACGTACGTACGTACGTACGTACGCACGCACGCACGCGCGCGCGTACGCACGCACGCACGCACGCACGCACAACTGTAATACACATACACACAGGAAATGAGAGTGTACGCAATTCGCTATGGCTATGATTTAGTTACCAAAATACACGAAGAAATGATAACATGACAGACTATTTTAATTTATGCAACTGGTTTTAGAAGCAAAGAAAGTGTCATTATTTATGCATAATCAGCATATATTTACATGGAATACATATCAGCAAACATTACAACTAGCATATGTCTGGTTATGGACCCACATATACACAGATGTCTCTACAACATCTGCCATACGGATAGAGGAGGGATTGTCCTCAGTCTTAGAAATGGAGAGGGCCGACGCAAATTTCTCTAGCTACAGGGAATTCATGAATCCATTTCTTCACTCAATCATATGACGTCATAATCAACTACGCGACGTGTATGCTGATGTCATAATCATGACGTCATGAATGATTCGATTAAGCCAGTCTTTAACGCCTAATAGTCCGACACGTTGTATGAATTGTATGTTTTTGCTATTTAAGAAGCATGCTGTTGAATATTTTGAACCTAATTTGACTGGGCGCTCTCGCTGCCATAGGCATCTGTTAATGGGCGCCGTTGCTGCCATAGTTAAATTAGTTTCAAAATATTCAACATCGTACCTGTATAGTTTTCTGGAACTTGATAGTCAGGGAGTTCAGAGATTGATCGAACCCAACACGGATGTGGTGTGGGTGGAGCTTAGATTGAGGTGGGCGGGCCATAGTTAAAAGTGGAAATGTCCATTACTCAACAACTTCAAGAGAGATTCTCAAAACCGCTGCTGAAACTGTGATAAAGGATCTAGTGCAAACGGCATCTTGTAATCTTAACAATCATTCTCAGTAAAACATCCCTCAAATATCAGAGAAATATAGACCTAAACGATCTATCTAATTCACGTCACATCTTAGCCCCCATCGTAAGTAGAGTCGTTATTCAACGAATTCCATCTCACTGTACGTCCCAGGCAATGGAACCCCCAATAGGTTTGCCCAAAACAGAGACAGTCCACCTCAGACTGATCGTACTATCACATACGAAGAAGCCAAGCTCATTATTAAGAGCATGTACGACAACAGAGAAAAGAGTTCTGCAGACCACCCATGATAGAAGGACGATGGGTAGTTTCAACTCTCCCGAGAGGACCACATGATCATTTTCAGGCTACAGCCTGGACATATCTGTCTCGAAGACCGCGTATGTTCAATGTGTTGGAATTTGGCAGCACAGATATGTGCACAAAAACGCATGTATTCTAATGTTATTCTTAAACCATGCGCTAATTATGTTCTCGTTTGGTTGTAAAATGAGACAGTTCAGTAGTTGAACACACATTGTTATGTTTATAAATTGGAAAAGGTAATAACCATGTTTATGACGTTGCCCTGCATCTGGATAAAGTAATAGATATACAGGGTTTATGTATTTGTTCACTATTTTATGACATGATTAGAGGTTTATAGGGTGGGCGATCACGTGATTAAATCTAAAATCGCGATTTTGTTTGTTTTAAATCGTGAATTTATATGATTAAAAAATAAATAATCTAATAATCGTTAATATCTTCTATTGCATAAAATATTTCAAAACCTAACTTTTAATTGCTTTTTAATGCGATCGTTCATGAAAAATGACATATTTCTTAGTGAATATATGTTCATTTGCAGGGCAAGAGAAGCCTCTTTTTAAAAATGTATGACTGGAATGGCTGGCTCGAGAATCGAACAAGTCATTCCAGTCATACATTGTCAAAAATAGCCTTCTCTTCCCCTGCAAATGAACTTTTCCTAACAACATCGCAGCTTTCGTTATTGATATTCATTGTTGTTATGTCTTGGTAATTTTTACCCAAGCTTATTAATCGAGTAGTCACGATTATTTTTTAATAATCGATCGCGATCACGCAACGCAATAATCGTGCAAACCTAGAGAAGTCATCCTTCAATGTGTATCATTTAACTTTCTACCTGTACAATTAGGATGATAACATCTGGTAGAGATATAAAATACGTATACTGCTTTAATTCGAAGGTATAATTGAAGCTTATAAGACGATGATCATCTTCACGTGAGCAATTCACAAGGACACTTTATTTATTATTGCGTTATGACATAACATTGGGTAGTATGCCATATTAGGTGCAAATATTCTGCTTTAAATTGCCCATGAAGTTGACATTCTGCTGTGTTTCCTGCGTTATCTAAACATATCGCTTTAATTTTAGGTAATTGTCCGAGCAAGTATGCAATATACTTGGTATGAAAAGTAGATATGAGAGAGAACAGCCTTATTTGCCAAGCAAATATTAAGCCAACTACATAAATTAAAAGAATATGGTATTATTGGAATAACATGTGTTGAATGTCGGTCTATTTACTAACATTAATATCATTTCAATATGGAAAGAAATAACCGGGTTAAAACGCTAGATAAAACAAAAGAAGCCATTATCCCATTCAGGACGAAACCGGCCAAGACCGGCATCTGCAGGGGTCTTGAGAAATGTCCATTTGCAGGCCAAGAGAAGATTATTTTTGAAAGTTTACCACTGGAATGACCGGCTCGATAAGCGATCCAGTCATTCCAGTGGTAAATTTTCAAAAATAGTCTTCTCTTGGCCCGCAAGTGGACATTCAATAAGTAAATATTTTAATTTTCTTATCTAATTCAGTCATTAAAAGGTTAAATTACGTCAATAGTTTTTTTGTTTTCCGCATCAATGACATTTACTTAGCACTCATAGTTATTTACAGATACGTTGATATTATATTTACTTAGCAAATTGCATAACATCGAGGCAAATGCAGTGTATAACGTAATACACATTGGCGAATTTATGTGAAACGAGCCATGGAATTGACAAATTCTTATGGAAACTAACACCAAATGGTGTTGACAAAGATTGCTGATCCATTATCAGTGACATCATTGCGTTCTAATAACACTAAATAAAGACAGAATATCAAGAATATTTTTATTTTTGAAAAATGAAATTGTAATTGGTCCATTTTCAGGAAAATTGTCCATTATATGAAGCAATTTGATTATTTCTGGAGACATTTTCGTGAAAGAAGTTGATAGATGCTGGACGGTTAGGTTTACTACCATTAATATATTTTTGGTTTGATGCTAATATTAAGTAGGCCTAATTTATCGTCACAAAAGATTAACGACTCTTAACTCTAAGCAGGTCTTAATTAGAATGTTTCCAAACCTCAGCATTTTTATATTTCTTTTCTCTCAAAATCATTGATGACAAAATTTTCTAAAATTCCAATTTTGCTTCAGGCTTACAAATTTATGCATGAGGAGATACAACTCTAGACACTGCCCATCATTAGGTAACAATGTCTGCACGCGAATCGTTTCATTTTAGACTAAATTTAGCAAACGCGTGATGTACACAAGTTACAATAAGTATAGTTCGTTGAAATTACATTAAATTATGAACGAGATTAATTTCCTTATATTGAAAAAAGGTGCGTAGGCCTGCTAGATCCGCATAAAATGTCCTCAGATTTGTAGCGAGTGACATTGTATTTGATTACGCCTACACCTACACCTTGAGGTACCGGTATGCAAACATCTACGCAATCGTGATGTTATTAAAGCTATATTCAGGCACATTATTTTCAAAATAAAAAATATATATCTTTCGTTGAGCAGCGTCTACAACAGAGAGAATTCATGCCATTATGATTCACCCATGCTATACTGATTCAAGTACAGATATGGACGGTGTTTAACACTTTCATGACAAGACCGGTCAAAACCGGCCTCAGTAGTGGTCTTGGGATTGTCCATCTGCAGGCCAAGAAAAGACTATTTTTGAATGTTTACCACTGAAATGACTGGCTCGATAACAGAGCCAGCCATTTAAATAGTAAATTTCAAAAAATAAGGGCCTGAAAATGGACATTCAATAAGTAAATATCTTAATTGTTTTAACAAATTTAGGCATTAACCCTTTAACACTAAAATCGGTAAAAAAAATTTCAGCATTGACTGGTATGATAATCGAGCCACTCCTTCCAGTGATACGTTTTCAAAAATAGTTTTCTCTTGGTCTGCAAATGGGCATTTTCTATGAGAAAATTGCTCTTGAATAACCGAGGTTTAAGGGTTAAGGTGTACTCCAGTATTCCCAAGCCGGCTGAAGATTAACCTCTTACACGACGCTATGGTCGTATAGTCCGTGGGCTGGAGTGGCCCACCTGAATACGCCCCCCCCCCCCCACTAATTGACGAAACTATATTTTTCTAACAGCTTTCGATGTCTTCTTTAAGATTATGTATGTTAACATGTGATAAACTGGGACTCAATATGGTTTTTGATGGGTTATATTAGAGCTAAATCCCACAGTGAAGCAGACCATATTAAGGGGCATGGGTATTAAAAACTGAGATATCTTTTTATAGAATCATTGTAGATTGGTGATTGACCACTCAAAATGTTGCTTATAGCATCATCTACGATTGCATATGGGTTACATGCAAATCAGTTTCATAATGAGATCGGCAGAGGTCAAAAGGTCACAAATATTCTCCACAGCATAAAATCAAGCAACTGTATGCTGCTATCACTGACTAAGCACCGCTAAAGGAAGATTCTAGTCTTAACAGCTTAAGATTGATTAAAAGGCACCATTTGGCAAAGATAATGAGTAAAAGATTACTCATTTAATAGAATGTTGTTACTATGACAACTGACAGAATAACCAATTTTTGAGAATCGATGAAAAATGCAATCATTGTAAACTAAACATGAAATGAGCATATCATCGAATCGAAATTGTGTAGAATTATTGCTATACATATAGCTGGATCTTATATGCTAATCAAGCAACAAATACTGCATCAGGAGTAAAAAATCAAAGAAGTAAGATGTAATTAGAAAGCATTTGATCAATAACAGAATATGCCACTGTAAAAGAGTGTCTAAGAATGTCCAAAAAGGCATCGGAAGATGTTGGGCAGAAATAAGCCATAACGAACTTTGATCTAGGCGTGTGTATGAAAGCTTAGCCTATCATATGGAAATGCCCAGCCTACTACAAAGATCACATAATTATGATTGGTACTTTCCATTTGGCATGCGCCTATATGAAAATCATATAGGAAAGAAGATGAGTGGATCTGGATTCACTGAGATTCTACTAGAATCTGGCCTGATGTTTTCTGGATCTATTAAAGGTATGCTGTCTGGTACGAATTATAGTCGGGCCATCTACTGCAACAAAGCAATGGCTGAAGGTCTTGAACGATGGCTACTCTACAAATACCATTCTACGATAGGGTCCAATTATTAGAGAATTTACCACCAAATTCATTGGCAAAAGTAACCACATTATTGGAAGTAAGAACCAAAGAGAAGTTCGAACTATTGTCGAATGATACAGCATATCATTCATATCTAAATGACTACTCAGACATGCGACTGCGAGTTAGCAATGCCAAGTTAGGTAAGACTGCCAAGTTAGGTAAGACTGCCAAGTTAGGTAAGACTGCCAAGTTAGGTAAGACTGCCAAGTTTTGGTTATCTGGTTGCTGTGGTCGCTCCTAAATGCCGTTACGACAAACAATTACAATCTGTACGGAACATGTCGCAATCGAATGGCCGACCTGTTCTTTAGGTTTGATGGGCAGAATTATGCAAGGTATCTTACCTACTTTTCTGTTTTCTTGGCAAGCAAAGAAGAATCACACCCCGGAGCAACGGAACTGATTAAGCTAGGTGCTATAAATTGTGTAAGATCCGCTGTGCCTGGAAATTTGTGGGCAGTATACAACACAATAGAGGAGACATTTATGAAGCACGCAAAATCGCATGCATTAGCAGGAGGAAGCGTGGCTGGTGTATCTGTTATCTTGAATAACTATGATGCACATCGACGTTGAGGGAAAGACGGCACATGAACGAGCAAGAGATGTGGAAACAATGCTCCAAAATGGAAGATATGCCAGACGAGACAGATAGGAACAATAGACATAGGGATGTCCGACCTTCACTGGTACGCAAAAGTGAGGCAGCCACTGTAAATGTAATGAAGTCCGTAGAAAGCTTCATGAATCCTTTCAGTTTCGATTAAAATGATAAGCTGTTCCGTTTTGGGGCTGGTGCTCCTGCACCTACCGATATCCAAACTGATATCATGGCTCCTGAGTCAATTGGGAAACTGGTCAAAGAGACTTTTATAACAGAGAGACTTGAAAGGAATACAGAATTATTTGAACCAATAAAAAAGCAAAAATTGAAAACAAGCCATAGAATCTGACAACGAAGAAACAGACACAATTAAGGGTTATTCTCTATTGTGCTTATACAACAAAAGAGGGCTATGCTTTTGTGCGTATCAGACGTTCACCTAGCGATGCAGTTTTAATTCTCCTGTACTATGCCCAAATCATGAAGCCACACGTATTATTTGATACTAGTTCTGAAAACAATCGAAAGCTGTTGGACATTTCAAGATTGGCTAAGTATTTTACACCGCTTTACTGTTCTGCCCTTTTGGGTCTTCATGCCTTCACCAAATGTGATACAACCATTAGTGAGTCATGTGACATCACAGAGAATCTCTTTCTTCAATTAGAGGATTTCACCTGCGTAATGTACAAGATTACTCCCATAACAAACGTTGACACACTTCGTTTCTCAATGTTAATGGCAAAATGTGGTGATGCAGAGAAAATTATCAATCCCAAGAAAAACGTTGACTTATCCACTTTACCTCCCCCGAGAGTTTGCCTCCGCGTGCACATAAAGCTCGGGTTACCTATCAGGTAGCTATTTGGAAGCGATCCCATGCACCAAAGACATACATCCCTGAACCCACTGAGAATAATGGCTGGACTGTATAGATGACCAGTGACTCGAGCCAAGTGGTGTGATTCGATGATATGCTCATTTCAAGTTTTGTTTACAATGATTGCATTCTTCATCGATTCTAAAAAAGTGGCTATGCTGTGAGTTGTCATAGTAACACTATTTTATTAAATGAGTAAACTTTTACTCATTATATTTGTCAAATGGTGCCTTTTAATCAATCGTAATCTGTTAAAACTAGAATGTTCCTTTAACGGTGCTTGGTTAATGATAGCAACATATAGTTGCTAGATTTTAAGCCGTGTCGAAGATTTGTGCCCTTTTGACCTCTGCCGACCTCATTATGGAACTGATTTCCATGTAAATCACATATAATCATAGACGATACTATAAGCAACATTTTGAGTGGTTTATCACCAATCTAGAACGATTCTATCAAAATCTACTTAATTAATTTACAATGAATGCATTTTTCATCGATTCTCAAAAATTGGCTATGCTGTCAGTTGTCATAGTAACAATAGTCTATTAAATGAGTAAACTTTTACTCATTATATCTGTCAAATGGTGCTTTTTGATCAATCTTAAGCTGTTAAACCTAGAATGTTCCTTTACCGGTGCTTGGTCAGTGATGGCAACATATAGTTGCTAGATTTTAAGCTGTGGCGAATATTTGTGACCTTTCGACCTCTGCCGGTCTCATTATGAAACCGATTTGCATGTAACTCATATGCAATCGTAGATGATACTATAAGCAACATTTTGAGTGGTCGATCATCAATGTACAATGATTCTATCAAAATATATCTCAGTTTTTAATACCCCTACTCCTTAATATGGTCTGCTTCACTGTGGGTATTAGCTCTAATATAACCCATCAAAAACCATATTGAGTCCCAGTTTATCACATGTTAACATACATAATCTTAAAGAAGACATCGAAAGCTGTTAGAAAAATATAGTTTTGTCAATTAGTGGGTGGGGGTTATCCAGGTGGGCCCCTCCAGCCCACGGACTAGTAAATACGGAATAAAGGAAATAGTGTTAAGGATTGGCACTTGCGTCACGGGGAAATATATAGCTTCCCAGTCCTTCTAGAAGCTGTGGATTCGTAGATCAAAAATGCCCCTGACAAAAAGACTACGGTTATATAACGCAACATGCATATTCTTGATGGTGTATAACTGCAACTGATGGGCAGCTCTAAACAAACGTGATGCCTGCCACCGCAAACATCTCCGCACTATCGCTGGACACCGATGGCCAGACAGCATAATTACCAATGATGCACTATACAAGATGTGCAATACCTCGCCCCTGTCCGTAAAAGTCACCCAGCAAAGATGGTCAATGTTTGGCCACCATGTACTAAGGATGCCCTACTGGGAGTCAGTAAAGGACACGAGAGGACGTCATTGCATAAATATGTCAAGCTTGTTGCCAGGTGTCCTCCAGAAAACAGGTCCCCTGTACGCTCAAACCAAAAAATGGATCTGAAGAAGCTAAAGACTTTGACAAAGTGGTCAAAAGCGAAGGAACTGATTGCGGTTGTAGGATAGTTCTACTACTACAGCCACAAAATACAGTAATCATACATACATGCACATCGACAATTCACCTTTCCAGAGTATCCATCTATCAATCTGACGTCATATGACGTTATAATCAGTTACGTGGCAACAACAGCGCCCAGTCAAACTAGCTCACAAATATTCAATAGCTTACCTGCATAGTTTTCTGGAAATTGATAGTCAGAGAGTGAGGTGTGGGTGGATCCTATCTAGAGATGGGCGGGGCATAGCTAAAAATTAAGACTTGAAGACTTTTCAAATAAAACTGCAATATTAATCTGGGATTTAATAAAATAAATAATTAAATTTTTTTTCAATTTTATGTATCATTTACGCGCTTCAGTTTTATGTATACGTGTGACGTGAACATAGTCTACGTGCCTTTTAATATTGGAATGTGTGCATGCGAGTGTTTATGATGATCTGTATCCTGTCATGAAATGATTATCAATAACACGCAAATGTTTGTTATAATTCCGGGTAATAAAATGGTTTGTCTAAAAATATCATAATGCGTGTTTTTAAGATTATGATCTTATATTGTTTTGATGCAAAATCCGCCTAGAATTGTACTTGTAGTGAATAATGACCACCCCGCCACCCCCAACCCCACTCCCCCCCCCACCCCGTGGACGTCTCAGACGGGATGCTGCAAGAGATATATGTATTACAGATTTATGGTCCATACCTCGTAAAAATGGCACCACTATATTGTACCGCAGATGGTGTCCACCTAACTAACCAAAAAACTAGGTATTTGCTAAGCTATGCTATGCCTATGTAAGCCCAAATAATATCACGTAAAAAGCAAGTATTTAATTATCGTCTATCTTTTTTTGCCTAAAACTAGAATAGTTAAAACACATTTGGCGCTTGTTGGCATGTCTCTAAAAACGGATTAGCATGTCCCCAGAGAAGGTAGACCCCGTTGTAGTAGCTGCAGGTATATTACACAACGTCTAATTCAGTACGGGATGAACAACGATGGGTAGAGCCACCAAAGCTAGAGGTTATTATTAAATTCCTGTTATAATTGATGTAGAGTTGTTGTTTACACAAATGAATCTTCCCGAATGTATGTAATGTCCACATCAATGTAATTACCATCATTGTAGCAAACATTTAGCATAATATTCATTAGCAAACAAAAATATCTTCATGTCATGTAAATATGACATCGATTATATTTTTTGCAGTTGTACTATTCTCGGTGACTGCACACTCAAAGATTTTGTACCCCACACCGGCCATGCATGCATGTGTATGTGCGTGCTTGTTAGCGTGCGTGCATGCGTGTATAAGTAAGGGAGTGGCTGCATCGTACATGCGTATATCCGGGCCTGAGAAGACATGTGTATTCATACAGATATGATTGTATGGGTTCATAAGCATGTGTATGCATGTATCATCATTCATTTTGCCATTTCCCTTTGAAATCTAAAGAACATATATATCTCTCAATCCTCCTGTATGTTGGTCACTGGATCCGTCTTCCGCCAATCTTTTTATAACCTTTCGATTTTCAGCATTTACCACTCAGATGTGTATGTATTATGAGAGGGTAGGAATGTAGGATGGGAAGACAACCAACCCTCTTATCCCGAAAGATCAATTTAGCAAAGAAACAGTTCATACCATATTAATTGTTATGTTTACTATTTTCACATTAATTTGACTGGGAGATGCTGTTTCTAGTAACATGAACAGCTTTCTGTCAAATTATTTTCAAAATATTTAACAGTTTACAGTCATACAAAATCTTGTACTTCTGAATTTCATTTATGAGCTTCTCTTGATCAATGTGCTCGGGGCTATAATTCTATGCGCTGCTTGATTATTTAGAAAAATGCATATATGCATTGACTACACACGTATTCATATGACACCGTATTTGATTGGGTTATTCTGTAGCCGCAGGGTAAACAAGCATGTTCGTTTCCCCGCTCTGCAGGCGAATTTAATATCAAAATCTTCCGCATCGCTTCTAATGTAGATACAACTACATGTTAAAGTAGAGAGAACAGCCCCAGTGGGGATGCGCCTTTAAGCGCCTAATAGTTCGCCAGGCCATGTTGTACGAATTGTATGTGTTTACTATTTCATAAACACGCTGTTGAATATTTTGAAACTAATTTGATTGGGCGCTGTTACTGCAATAGGCAGCAACAGCACCCAGTCAAATTAGTTTTAAAATATTCAACAGCTTACCTGTATAGGTTTCTGTAACTTGATAGTCAGAGAGTTCAGTGATCGATCGATCCCTACACGGGCGAAATGTGGGTGGAGCTTAGCTAAAGATGGGCGAGGCATAGCTAAAATTGGATTTCTCCATTGTTCCCATATCCGGGTCCAGCATGATCGACAGCAAGTAATGGCGGTATGGGAGTACATTCCTGAGATTCGATGAGTCCGTTCAAATCCACGTCACTTCCGGCGGTTATTACGTGTCACGTTCTCTGCAGTAGGATGACCTCATCTGTCTTTTAACCCCTCTTGTGTCAACTTAAGCCTGTAATGGTCAACTTGGTAAAATACGACCTTTGCAGTGATCTTGAGAAATGTCCATTTGCAGGCTAAGTGAAGAATATTTTTGAAAATTTACCACGAGTGACTGGCTCGGTGACCGAGCCAGTCATTTTAGTGGTACATTAAAAAAAATACTCTTCTAGATCTACAATTGGACACTGGCTAAGCAGAGATTTGAAATTTTCTTGGCTATTATCCTTTTGATGAATGTCCGTTTGAAGGATAACAGAAATCAATTTTTTTGTTAATTTTGTTACAAATTTAATAAAAATTCTTTTTTGAGAAAAAAATAAAAGTTTTCATGAAAATTATTGGCAATTAGATGGTTAATTGAAATAAACAGTATTTTGAGCGCATTAATGCACTGTTGGCACAAGAGGGGTTACATTTAATGTTTATCTGCTTCCAGAAGTTTCCTAGCTTACCGTAAGATGTGTGTCCAGTTGAGATAAATATCAATTCATTGGATTGGGTTGACTCGCTATCTCTCATTACACCATCTCCAAATCACAGGGAACGCCGTCCGCATCATTGTTGTTCGATATGAGACATGCCGCTTTCATCATGAACGGATGGCGATGTGGTGTGGCTTGAACAATGCTGACCAATGTTTTAACTTTCTAAAGAGCGTAGCTATAATTGGCTTTGTGTATAACCACCCAATCCATGTAATGCTTAATATCTGTATTATTGGTGTGTTCCAATGCTTTGTCTCCATTACATCTCACAGTAGCCCGGATGACAGGTATGATAGGAAAGTTAACATAGTGAAACGTTATAGGCACAGATGGTGCATCATTTATTAGTGTCTTCATGTCCTTAAACTGCGTATGGAGCTAAACTCTCTACTTGTGTTGTTTCACGCCTACCAACATGGCAACACCAAGCTAGCTTCAGCCACATAGTGTGTATGACACGTTCCTTCATACTGAGAATATTATAAACATAAACGTATCTCTATCATTTCCAGAAATGAAGTCTTTCTATGAAATGGTTATTATGGATGAAGCTGAAGTATGTATGATTACTGTATTCTGAGGATTTAGTACTTAGTAGAAACATCTTAGAGCTGCAATCAGTCCTTCTTCCGTTTTAACGACTGTGTCTTGTCCTCGGCCAAAATCATTAGCGTCTTCAAGTTCAAGTTCAACTTCACTTCATTACGCTCATGGCCCTCAAATTCCTGATCTGAGTGTATCGAGTCGTGCTTTCTTGACGTCACCTCGCAACACGCTTAACAGACTAATGTAATGACGTCGTTCTCTCATAGGCTTATATTTACTGGTCCGAGTAGGGCAAATTCCAAGGCTCTCTGTGCGGAAGTCTCTTCTGGCATCATTAGCACATGACCAAACCTGTTTTACGGACAGCGGCGATCTATTACAAATCTTGCATAGTGCATCGTTGGCAATTGTGCTGTATGACCATCGGTGATCAGTGACGGTGCGGATATGTTTGTAATGGTAGGCATCGTGTTTTTTCTAGAGCTGCCTTTCAAATAGCTTCGTGTAAATCTGTCACAAGTGCAACATGTGTTTAAATGGCATGGATTTGGCATGCGATGTCGCCCGGCACTAAATAGACATTTTCACTCTATCCATCCATCGTATGACGCCATAATTAACTACTTGACGTGTAGCATGACATCATAATCAATGACGTCATGAATGACGTAGATAAGTACGTCACGACCGCATACTTGAAGACGGATTCTGCATTGTTGTACGAATTGTATGGCTTTAGTATTTAATAAAGATTCTGTTGGATATTTTGAAACTAATTTGACTGGGCGCTGTTGCTGCCATAGGCAGCAACGGCACCCAGTCAAATTAGTTTCAACATATTTAACAGCTTACCTGTATAGTTTTCTGGAAATTGATGGTCAGGGAGTGTCAGTGATCGATCGATCCCATCCCAGCAGAAGCGAGGCGTGGGTGGAGCTTGGCTATAGGTGGGCGGGGCTTAGCAAAAACTTGAAAAGGTCCATTCTCCCGTCTACATTTCTGTCCCGAGACGGTTCCCAACGAAGACTCAGACAATATTACAAGCAACCACTGTGCGCATGTCTGATAACAGTCACCTTTGCCACCAAATGTTGTGTTTGCAGTACAGGTAAGATATCGCTCTGAGTCACTGAGTCAACCAGAATGTCCTCAGCTAGGCTTATCCATATTATTATCGTAATGGTCTCCATATAGTTAGATTATCTTATGGGACAATTTTTGGGCCTTCTACAATCCCTCCTGATGGGATTGCCACTCCCGGGGTAAAGGATTATTCGTCAGATGTGTGGAGAATCATACCGCTCACATTGTTCTGGTGAATGCTACTGCTATTTCATAAACCTGGAATGATATCTTCACCACTTCCGGGCCGGAAGTAAGCACTTGAAGCTTAGTATGAGTCATAACGTAGTTATTTCCATGAACAAAAGAGGACATCATTATCTAAGAAATCATGTAATGCCATCAGATAGATGAGATCATTGTCTAAAAACGTAAATGTAATGTCATCACTGGTTAACCCTGTGAGTTTAAATACATTAATATTACGAAATTATACTGCTAAAAAATAGTTTTCAGCAGAAACGTCGTACCTATCCCTGAAGATATACATATTCTGTATCATTGAATTGAAATATTATATTTTTAGGAAAAAAACCAGGAGACCATATTTTCTGGAGAGCCTGGCTCGTTTACTACTCAGATGTTTATGTTATATCAAGAGATTGTATATGGATATGAAGTGATGATGTTTCCAGTGTCCACGTGTTTAGTGGTAGCATTAGTGAGACCGCGTATAGGATGAGAGGTGGGATGGTTTTATCAGGAAATATTCTATTCCTATTATTTGATCTGTCTGGACAATAATATTCGAT
Source organism: Chaetoderma sp. LZ-2023a (assembly GCA_034401795.1). NCBI lineage: Eukaryota > Metazoa > Mollusca > Caudofoveata > Chaetodermatida > Chaetodermatidae > Chaetoderma > Chaetoderma sp. LZ-2023a. Next base: position 34,269,101 of record CM067370.1, on the reverse strand, counting down.
CCCTTTCTAGTCAATTTAAGTAAACTGTTACGTATGTATCCTGGTAATATTGTAGCTCGCGGGGTAGTGTCGGGCCATTCCGGTGTATTATGTCAACTCGCTGCGCTGCAAGTGCACGACGAATGATGACGCTGGTTAGCATCCGGTCTCGGGGTGACGGATCCCGTACAAAAACCGGATCCTAAAACCAGTGGAACTCAATCGTTCCGGTGGGGTCGTTCGACCATCATCGCGAACATTAAACACAACGGTCTCATCCCAAGAGTTTGTGTCACCAGTATGCCTGTCCATAGCAATTTCGTGATCTATGGACTTACAAAATTTGATTTTGGTGACCTAAAAAAATAAGTCTATACAATGATTTTACCTAAACAGACTGTCAAGTATGCTAGATAAAATGAAGAGCATACGAAAATACAAGACATAGAGACAGCCAGATGAACTTTTAAACATAGGGCTCCCGGAGGTACCACACAGACTCGTAGGTCCGCAGAGGTATCCCCTCAAGGGGATCTCCCGTACACGAGACTTAACTAATTAACTGAATATAAGTTATTATACCTCTAAGCTGAAAGGAAAGAAGATTATCTCGGACGAAAAATCATGTGCCTCACGCGGGCACTACTCCTAGTGCTAATTTGGGTGAGGAGTATTATCCTCGCGTGGACTGTCATCGCTGAATCCTTGCGAGAGGCAAGTGCCTCACGCGGGCCTCCATCTCGGGAAGGTGTCGCCACTGCTTAAAGCGGGAGAAGAGTAGTAGGCAAAAATGGGCCCACTCTGATATTTCAACTAAAATGTTTGAAAAAGAAAAGACCATACCTAGTGAGATTAGGACTATAAGGTTGCGTGCTGTTTTATGTGACGGTGGGACGAATCATTCCCGAGGGGTTCCCACGTCACCGTCTTATGTAATTCTTAGTATGCTGAGTTAGTGGTTGCCGTTTTATTTATGCGGGCCTTCTGCTTTGCTTCACTAGCTTTTAGTTTTTAGAAACAAGAACTATTTTAGGCCGCAACTGGTAGGTATCTACCTGGCTGTTAGACTCGGCTGTCATTGAGAACAGATGCCCCAAGACATCAATACCGAAGACAGCGCTCATACATGTTACTTAGTAAGATCTCCGAACTGGATAAGAACCCGAACATCTCGCTCGGTAACCACATAAAACGTCACATGACACTGGTTACTTTTCACAAAAACATTTTAGGCAACTGATCTATCGTTATGGTGGGGGTAAGAGAGACGAATACCCACCATAAATGTCCTTCCCGTGAGGGTGTGGCAGATCTAAATATCGTGCCCAAACATTTTACGGAATTCAGTAGGGATGCGCATCTCGCCCGTCACCGGGTCCTGTGGAACTAACCATTTAACCTGTCGTTAGGTTTAAATACAAGTTGCCCAGTTTTGCACTGCGGTGCGGGAGGATTGTTCAGCAAATAAAATAATAATTAAGATATGTGTTCGCAGTGCTTTCCTACATTGGCAAAAGTGCTAACTACTAAGTATCCGAAGATACGGAGGGAATGTATGTAATACCACACCCTGGCCATCACCGCTCGGAAACCCCAAAAGTTTCCCATGGTCGTATCAGCCCATGGTGCGGATAGGGATATCCAAACAATTAAGAAGCCACAAGGCTGAGTGGAACATGAAGAGAGACAAAATCTTAGAGCTATGATTCTTGACGGAGTGCGGGGATAAATTATCGCAACTACCGGAAGAGAAGAGTATACTACAGATTTCCTAACGAAGAACTCGTCTCTAATCATATTAAACCTATCCTATCGAGCTGAATAGAAAAGGTTTTAGTCGGTAGCATGCCGGGCTAAACAGAGTTATAGCACGGACAGCGACCTCAGTGAAAAAGTGTTGGTGGCGGGAGAAAGTGCTGCATATATAAATGTTGCTGTATAGTGTTTCCTACGTGCACTGCAGTCCTATATTTTCTACAAATAAACAAAACATATGAACTGATGGCTACTGGCCATATATATATATATATATATATATATATATATATATATATATATATATATAAACTAACCAGAACAATCAATACAGTATCAAATGATCAGAATTATATATCTTCAGTACAGGTTAACGAACCTACTACGGTGCGGTTAGTGAAAACACCTTACAGAAAATGAGAATAACTATAAACATATACAGAAATTATAACTAGTGGTCCTACGATACCTTCTAGTCATCGGGATGATTTATACGGATACGATATAATTAGAAGAGTACATTTAACAGAATAATTAAAATGTTAAGTATAGTTACTTGAATACTCGGTAGCCATTTTTAAGTTTGGATATCGTGTTACTGAAATTGATATGTCATTCTTTGGTTGACGTGAGTTGATGCATTCTCAGAAAGCTCGAAAGTTCCTGCAGGTTGGTTCCCACAAACAGGATTCCCGCAAGCTGCCTATGACGGGAGCGGATCGAACTCAGGACTGTAATCACAATATAGAATGTCTAACGAGTAGTCAGTAAGAGATACAATAGCATTACTGATGTGAAGAAAGTTACCGTACACCGATGGTATGGATGGAAGTTGACAACAACCCGATCACAAGCGGGGGGGGGGGGGGGGGTGGGGGGGGGCGTGTTAGATGCAGATGAAGATACAAAACAAAGCTTAATGGTGCTGGGTACGTCAGCCAGCTCTGAAGATGCACCGGGCAAAGTTTACTTGCTGCGGTCAAAAGTTAGAAGAACCTGCACGACATCAGTGCTGGGACGGTTGAAATACCACTCTTTGGCGTGGCCGGCAGATCCGGCGAGTCATCCACCAAAGAACATCGCTGTCTCTACATCTGTAGAATTACATTTTCAGGCCGTAAAGGCCTCACCGCAAGTTCGTGTTCCGAAGTAGATCTTGATACTCGTGAACAATAATTAGAAAGTTCCAAATTGCTCCCGCAAGTAAGGGGAGTTACAAAATTGCTTTAATGTGGTGGGTTGGATACTGCTAGCTACGGGAGAAAAACCGACAGAAAGCGAGGTGATCTGTGCCTTCTTGATCGTAGCTGGTACAGGTCCAACCTAATCGGCCCCTGGCAGAGGATGCTCTCGATCTCTGGATCGCGTCTCCTTTTATACTACTCGTGACGTCACCGGCGCAAACTCCAACCAATCATCGCCGAGCAACTGCCAATCAGCGCGTAGCTAATAATAGCGCAGTCGAATGTTCTAGAACATTCTAGAAGTTCTGCGCCCACGTTGTTATGACGTCACGCCAATATTTTGAAGATTTTAGAAGGGTTTTCTGTAGATAACTCAGCCATTTCTTAACCGATTTGGAAATGGTTTACAGATTTAGAAAGCCCGTCGAATTCTGGTCTTGGTTAATGCCAGATTCGGCGGAAACAAGTAACTAAGAAAGATTACATGGTACCATCTCGGTACACTAAAAGCGTCATCCCATCTTGGTCGTAAACTACGTGCTCTATCAATAATAGCACCCAAGCGTGCGCATGCGTACTATGCGCTTTAACGAACTTATTCGTTTTTACAACGCGATCTCTCTCATAGGCTCATATACGCTTATGGCTCTACCGGGGGGGGGGGGGGGGGGGGCGTGTTCAGGGAACGAATCCAGGACGGGCGGCACGTACCCAGCATACAATATCGTATAATTATCTATATGTTTGTCATAATTCAATCAAACTCTAAAAGTGAAATATAGTGGAAAATTACAATGGGTTATGTTGTTGTATAGTTTGGGTCCATGTCTAGCATGTTAACTTTGTGGACCTATTTATGTGTTAATCATTCTGCTTGATATTCTTACATCCTAGAGATATTGACGGAAACAACTTGTCGAGTTCTCGCTATACCATACTTTCCTTTTTGACTTAGTCACAAACCTTAGATGCCTTTTTAGTCGACTTATAAAAAGGCGATTATGACGCCATTAATGACGTAGATAAGTACGTCATGAACGCATGTTGTACGAATTGCATGTCTTCACTATTTAATAAATAGTCTGTTGAATATTTTGAAACTAATTTGACTGGGCGCTGTTGCTATAAAAGGCAGCAACAACGTCCAGTCAAATTAGTTACGAAGTCTTCAACAGCTTGAATAATAGTTAAGGCATTCGGGGATCTATCAATCCCAACACGAGCGAGGTGTGGGTGGAGCTTAGCTAGAGCTGGGTGGGCGTAGCTAAACTGGAAAGGTCCATTCTTAACAGTTAAACCTCATTCCATAGTCTGACATAGATGATCTCTGACTTTGAGTATTGAAAAATGTTACATCTATAATGATTAAATTTCAATGTCGCACATAATATTAACTATTATGGATAAATGGAGACTATATTTGAAAACATGATATCACTGTCAATAGGAATACCATTGAAATTATCCGTTGACCATAACCAACCATAATATATCTTGCTCAATGAAGGACTTTGATAATTGGTGAAGATATTGGTGGCACATCTGCCTGACCATGACCTGACCATGATATTACTGTGAATAGGAATAACATCGAAATTTTCCAGTGACCCTAGTCGACCATGATATATCGTGGTCAATGAGGGACTTTAAACTAATGTCACGTATCTGACTGTCACCGACCATGACTTCATTATCAATAGAGATAACATTGACACTGCAGTGGCCATGGGGGGAAAATTGTTAACACGCCGTGTAAGATCTGACCATGAACTGACTACGTTTTGATTGTCAATCATGTCAATATGAATAACATTGAAATTTCTGAATGACCATGGTCGAACATGCTATATCGTGGTCAAGGATGGGGATGAGAATTTATGAAATGTTGTCATATCCGACCATGAATTTACCATGATTTCTTTGTCGATATGGACAACACTGCAATGACCCTGTACGACCATGTTTATGTGGTCACCGGAACCAGGGTTAGTTGAGTAAAAAATTCTTGGTCGACCATGGTCAAACCATGACCTACTATGGTCGACCGTGATATCATGGTCGACAGGAAATCAGGGTAGGGAGGGTGGCCATGCATGATGTGTTGGAAGAATGAATCCAGGTCACCATCTCTTGTTTGACCTGAGATGTACATCCTAGAGAAGAGCTGAGGGTCCGTTTTCATGCTTGCCATTTTCGTTATTGAAAACATTTATAATGGATCTTTCCATTTTTAGCCATGCCCCGCCCATCACTAGCTAAGCTCCACCCACACCTCGCCGTGTTGGGATTGATCGATCCCCCAAATGCCCTAGCTATCAATTTCCTGAAAACTACACAGGGAAGCTGTTGAATATTTTGTAACTAATTTGACTGGGTGCTGTTGCTGCCTACGGAAGCGACAGCGCCCAGTCAAATTAGTTTCAAAATATTCAACAGAATATTTATTAAATAGTAAAAGCAAACAATTTGTACAACAACGCATTGACCGTCTTCAAATATGCGTTCGTGACGTACTTATCAACGTCATTCATGACGACATTCATTATTATGTCATTGTACACATCACGCAGTTCATTATGACGTCATAGATGGGTGGGTACTCTGGAAAGATGAATTAATCCTAGATTAACAAGAAACAAATGCGACACGCTCTAGTTGCGACTTTGGCAGCTCACCAGATTCACTTATCCTAGTTATGAGTCGCAACCAAATTAATGTAGCAGGCTGTGAAAAGGATGTGCACTCTTTGAAAAGAGCGAGCAATCTTAATGTATTTGTTTCAATGTGTGGCGGCCATCATGGATTTTAAAACAAGTGCTATACAGATTACTGCCATTTCTTTTAACCCAGCAGTATTCTACTGGTAAGAAATGAAATCCGTGACGTTTAAAACGTATGCCTAGATACAAAAATTCCACTGCTATGATAATTAAAAGCGAAAATACTATTTTTTCATATTTTTATGGCGGCCATTTTCAATTTCAAAGTTTAAGCGGGAAACAGTTGTCGAATCAAATGTTACCCTCTTTTTTAGCATCAGCGTACCAATAAACGCTTATAGGCAAACTTTCATGTGCACAACTTTTTCACATATCTGCCCATAAACTTTATGTTGAATAATTCCAATCAATTTGATCCAGCGCTATTGCTGTCATAGGCTTCAAACAGCACCCAGTCAAATTAGTTTCAAAATATTCAACAACTTATCTGTCTATTCCTTATAGTGTATATCGTCGTGGAGCGAACAAAAATTGACTAGAATGGGTGAATCTAACCTGCCACTCAAGTTTCTCACCTCCTAATCAATTACGACACATGTAGGCTGACAATTAAACGCTCAAAGATCCTAGACGTACTACGCCAGGCCAGTTGCAATGAAGATGAGCTACGACTAATGAGACTACTGCTTGCAGACACCAAGCTGAGAGTACGAGTCAAGTCAGTGAAGTCTGTATAGTTTGAGACATCAATCGGCTCCCCACAGGGAGATGGTCTATCCCCTGTGCTCTTCACCTGTTAGCTGGCTGCTGCATTGAAATCCGTGCGGGAAAACTCCACAAGACCAACACACCCCACCCCCACACCTCGGTGTCAATACTGGGCATACCGCTAGAGATGGAATATGCCGACGATGTGGACTTTATAGATGAGGAAAAGAAACCTCTTGACGAACTTCTCCCAATAGCTCCAAGCAAACTAAAAATTGAGAATCTCTTTATGATTGAATCCAAAACAGAGTTCACCCACATATACCTATCTACAAAGCATGAAACTAAAGAAAATGACGATCCACTCCGTGGCGGTGAACAATGGAGGAAAAGTAAAATCCTGGGCTCACTGCTTTGCAGTACTGCTGACATTGCTGCACGCTGCATCATGGGGAACATAGCTTTCCAGTCCTTCTGGAAGTTATGGATTCGTAGATCAAAGATGCCCTTGGTAAAAAGACTACGTTTATACAATGCAACCGGCGTATCCTTGATGATGTATAACTGTAACAGCTGGGCAGCTACAAAGGCAGCTCTAGACAAACTTGAGGCCTGCCACCGCAAACACCTACGCACCATCACTGGACACCGATGGCCAGAGAGCATAATTTCCAACGATGCACTAAACAAGATGTGTAATACGCCGCCGCTGTCTGTAAAAGTCGCCCAGCAAAGATGGTCCATGTTTGGCCATGTGCTAAGGATGCCAGGAGACACACCAGCACAGAGAGCCTTGGAATTTTCCCTGCTCGGAGCCAGCAAATACAGAGCCAAGAGAGGACGCCATTGCATAAATCTGCACAGCGTGCTACGAGGTGACCTCAAGAAAGCAGGATTAGATACACTCAAATCAAGAAAGGTCCTGAGGAAGCTAAGGATTTTGGCTGAGGACCAGACACAGTGGGTAAAAGCGAAGAAGGACTGATTGCAGATGTAGGCTGTGTCTACTACTACAGCTGCAGAATACAGTAATCATACATAGGCTGACGTCACAATCATAATTGCCAGTAATACCCTGTCATGAACATTTCTTAAAAGTTTTGAAACTAATTTGACCCGGCGCAATTGCTGCCTCAGCAAACAGCAGCTAGTCAAATTAGTTTCAAAATATTCAACAGCTTATCTGTATATTTCTTCTATCGAGCAAGTCATCTCAATTATAAATTTGCAAAGAAATACTTTCCTTTTACACCAGAGCCGAAGCCCTCGTCAATGAGTTTTTAGAAAGTGTGCTCTTTTGTTTTCTCTCTGTAAGATCAGTCAAAGGACATAAAGGGTTAATATCTCTGTATTCATTTGTCTGTTCACGGTCTGAAACGAGAACAAGTGTTGACGCGGCTATCAACAACGTGTGTTAACAAAGACGTCTCAGACAACCAGAAATTGTTCAATGACGTGATTAGACAAGTACACCCTCCTACATGAAAACTATCGTGCAGAGATGTGACACTCATTGGGGCGTATTTCACCTCCTGGATTTAATAATTCCAATGTTGTTTCGCCATCATGTTATTCATGGCTCTAATAGATATAAGCGTGTATCACTGTGTGGAATTCCTGAATCTAATAATTGTGTACCTCATGGATATAATACTTATGAGTGTGATTCGACATCATGTTCTGTAATTCAACACGGTGCTGATGATAATAATGACGAGAACGACGACGACAATGACGATGACGATGATGTTAGAGGAATGTTTCAGTTAAATCATGATCGGTAATTTCACTCTAGGATGTTCAATATCAGAGAATATTCTTATAGGTTGAGATTATTGAATATATTACAGAATATCAGCCTTCTGAGAGCAAATATACGCCTCTATAATATATTTGAACAAATACTAAACATTATTAACACAGAGATTCAAACGTCGCCTCACGATCAAATGAGGCTAGCCTTTAACCATGACACTTTAGGCCATCCCTTATTCATAGAATTTAAATCTGCATATTCACAACAAAATGACTGAAAATAAAATTATTTAAATTGCATACTTTTAGACGCTTAAACTGTGGGTTTAGATGTAATGAAACGAAATAAATCTTAACATATGATGATATCATTACGTATAAATTAATATAATTTTTTAAGTTGTGAATTTGAATTAGGGACTCTATTCCAATTTCACAACTTTAAAAATTATTTTAATTTATATGATTTGAAATCGTATCCTGTTAGCGATGAACTAACTTCCTGCTTTGCGGTGTTCTAAATGCGACAGAAAGAGATCTATAGAAAGATTACTATATTACCTAGAAAGAGCATTGTACCTAGCTTTGCATTCGCTGGGCGACCTCTTCGTGCTCCCAAAAAAAATTCTTCACTATAGAAATCAATAGGAAACCCCCATATCACCCTAATTCTAAGAACCCCTGTTGCATAAGAATTACTTGAAATTTTTAATCAAATCTAGATTATTTGAAATTCTTCTTCTTTTCGTTCGCTGATTATACCGCCAGTCCTGTAAGTGACTATCGACATGATCATAAGGGTTAATTGCGTGGATCCATGGTTTATTAGAGTGCGCCGTGCGGCCTGGAACCTCCGTCTTCAGCACTCGAGGTTTCTGTCAGGGTTACCTCACCCTTACCTCCTTTAGTCGCCTCTTACGACACGCAGAGGATACGGAAGGTGTATTCTAAGCCCCACCTACAGGGCAAAAATTGAAATGATATTACGTTTTCAGCGAAAAATTATTTATATTTAGATATAATGACAGCCAACATGACTGCTAAAAAAACCTACACAAACATCTGTGTTATCATTAATTTGCCAATGAACAACACTCCTTCTCTGCGGTGGGATAGTGAGCAAATGACTCATCTCATTCTGCACAAATATACATGACGAGTTTCTAACTCATTGTGAGAATCTGGTTAATTATTTTAAACACAATTTGAATGAAAGTTGGTTTAACTAAAGGTAGGAAGAGTTTCAGGTAAAATGTTTTCAAAATAAATATCCTATTTCATATATTTAGCTCCCTTGAAAATATGTTTCACGGCGATTTAGAATGAAATATCTGTGTGTGTTGCTATCCAGAAAGTTGTTGTATTCATAACCCTATTGATAATTAAAGCTGCTGCAACCAGAATGCGATTGCGTCCGTGGGCTTGCATCCAGAAATCTGTTGCAAATAATAAAGCTGTTATATTTATTAACACTTTTGCCAACTAATTACCCGTATCTCATTTTCAGGGCAACCATACAAGAAAAGTGTTGACAATTTGAAATCAATTTTATTGGAAGGCAGCAACGGCTTCCAGTCAAATCAAGATAATACTATTTTTTTTTAATTTACCAGAATAGTATTATCTTGATTTGACTGGAAGCCGTTGCTGCCTTCCAATAAAATTGATTTCAAATTGTCAACACTTTTCTCTCAATTGTTCAGTTCATTTTATTTCAGTGAATCTATTTAGTCCAGTGAACGTTCTATTAGGCCTGTGTGGATTGGGATATGGACGGAGAAACACCTACCCCCCCCCCCCCCCATGCGCCTGAGTGCAACAATAAAAATAATAATAATAATAATAATAATAATAATAATAAAAATAATAATAATAATAATAATAATAATAATACCATTATGTACTAATGATGCTACCAACAATGGGATGACGATGGCAATGTCAATGACAATATCAATGTTGATGACGGCGATGACAATGACATCCGCAACAGATGTTAAGTAATTAGGCCAATGCTGATCCTTGCAAGATAATTGTGGTAATTCTCCAAGGCATAGTAAGAATCATGATGATAACTTTGAAAACAATTTGACTGAAAGTTGTTGCTACTCAGAACAACAGCAACATTCTATCAAAATATTAAAAAAAAAATTGCATGTTGTCTTACGTTCTTTTTTGGAGCCGGCTTCACTTGGATCTTAGAATGAAATTTGCCTTGATATTATCACTACAGTCTTGACAAGTTTATAGATATGACTCCCAGAAATGATAGATAGTGTTGATTTATTGCTGACATTAAGCTACATGAGGGATAATTGCTATTTGCTACTGTCCATGACCTTTGCATATTCAGCATCATTCAATTGAATGCTGTTACAGTTTTTACGCTTTTACTATTGCTGTTACTGATTTTGCTACCACTGGTGTTGCAGTTATTGCTGTCCTTGCTCAAAGAACATTTGCAACATCTTTGAGAATGCAACGTCATTCTGTGTATTTGCAACAGCTTTGAGTTCAGCAGCTTTGTTTTCGCAACAACTTTGAATGCAACAACGTTGTGGATGCCACACATCTCTGGTTGCAAGAATTCTATGAATGGGATATCTTTATAGGCTAATTTAGCAAGTTTTACTGACGCAGTAGCTATATCGGCTATATAACAACTGTTTAATGTGGCGCAACTCGGTTTAATGTGCCAGTTTTTGTTTTTAACAGTACTATGGGCATGGCAACCTTCTTGATACATCAGTGTTCTGTTTATAACGGGTTTATTGTTGCAAGAACTTTCTGTCATTTAATCAACATTAAGACACATGCTTGAAGACAAAGTGTTTTTTAAAGTAACATTTATGTATCTACTTATTAGGTTTGATGACATTTCATCATTGATATAGCAGATATAACTTTTGCAGCCGGATTAATACGCTAAGTTTTATTACTGCTTGAGTGAGAGCGCCAATGTGGTGGACGGTGAATTCAACGCATTGTATAGAGTAGATTAGCCAATGCTCTTTCTATGTATAAGATTTCTATGGGCTTACCGCACAACTTACATATCAGCTGATGAACAAGAGAACGAGAAGTAATCGCCGCACTCCTGAACTGTTACGCAGACAACGAATTCTCGTCATTTTTTCATTCATGGACTTGACACTTTTGTTCAATTTCAAGCCAATAATACAAGAAAAGGCTCCCACAGGCAGCAGCATCTCCCCAGTCAAATTAGTTTCAAAATTTCCAAAAGTATGTGTTTTTCTCTATTCTGAAATAGGTCTCAAAATACTTGCTTAACCCTATTAAAGCCAAACTATCAGAATCCCAATTTCAAGACAATTATACCAAAAAAGCTGACATAGGCAGCAACAGCCCTCAGTCAAATTAGTTTCAAAATATTCAACATGAATCGAATTATCAACTTCTTTGTCCTTCCTGCTGCTGGCGGATGTAAAATGGATTCTATATCCACTAGTCATGGAAATAAACTACACAGTGAGGGCGGGGAGAGGGAGGGGAGAGGAGAGGGAAGCGCCGCTCACTGCCGCAATCAATCGATGGAGTTGACATTTCTTTCTTGCTATCTCTTTCTTCTATCTGCATTTCTTCGCATCTTCTTCCTCTCCTCCTCCTCCTACTTCTTCTTCTTCTATTTCTTTTTTTTTTTCTTTATCTTCTTCTTCTTTTTCTTCTTCTTCTCTAAAAATCTTACGACATAACGTGTGTACGATAGATTCACGGGTGTCTGGATTACGCAGGTCCTACAGAATATTCTTCATTAGGCTGCCTCTACATCTATGGTATAGAAAGTACATACAATAGTAGCCACACGAAACGGAGGTCATCGGCTGAACACGTTGGGTATTAAACAAGTACACTCGACCACCACCACCTCGAACTGCTGACAGCATATGTGCATCCATCGGCACGGGGCCCACATGGTCAAAGAATTCGGTTCCATGATGTGCATTGAGCGTTGGATAATACACGCATAGCCAATATTGTCCTGGCGTACTAGTGGGATTAGTATTTATGACCAGACAAGCTGGACTTTAAGAAATTCTGACTGGTACACGGTCAATTGGAAATACACTGACAAAATATTCTCTTTCTCTAGTTACATAGTCTTTCCTCGGCAAATGTATTAGCTCTATTGTATTAAGCATTTTCTTTTCCCCCAAGAAATCTGTTAAAACGTTTCAAGAGGCGTCGATTTCAATGTTGTTGAAGAATTCAGCATAACATATAATGCTATAAGTTTAAGGCAGATCATCTTTGAACTGGAAAACAACTCACAACGATCCAGATTTTGTCAGAAACTGGTGTCACAAATCTGACAGGTCCAGTATAAAGTCATAGGCGAATAATGTGTAACCATATCTGTAGTCGTTCAGAGTTATAGGATAACCTCAGTCTTTGAACAACGCCCCTGTTCCACTGAACAATGCAAAATAAGCTTACGAATAGAAGACTGGTCCCTCTGTGAAATTCGGTTGAATGTGGTTATTTCTCACTGTCCACCGCTAATGTAACATGTAGTAAATGTGACGACGTTGTGGCGAAAATAGAACGGGTTTTTATCAATCTTGCCATTGTACGATTTGTTTGGAACCATAGCAAATATCACTCATGTAGGTAATTGTCCTACGAAGAGGCTATCTCGATCTACAGACCTGACACTGTTAGGTATGGTAAAATTCGTAACCACGACGCGTTTTATCGAGTAGACAGCCTTCGTTCTACTCAAGATCATTAATTAATAACTCGGACGATGGAGTTATCTTTCAAATGAAAAGGTATGCTTTGTCCATTTTTACCCTAACTTTCTTATTAGTGGCAGCCATACATGAAAACATATCATTAGTTTTTTTGTATTTGAACACTGAGATCTACACCGTTCAAAAGATAACGATCATGTAGGAACACATGTCCGTATGCAATCGCCCCATTAGTTCCACCGGTGCACCGTTCTTGCAAGCAAGTCAATGTGCTTCAAATCATAGATTGGTATCGAGCATGTGATCGAATTCACCAGCGTCATCTTTATGGCACATAGCCAGTTGTAAGTGTGAATGACTGACGTCACTGCCGTAATTAAGCAAGTTCTCGATATAAATATCTTACCATTTAAGAAGACATCAATATGAGATATTACACTATGCATCCAATTTTTAACTGGCACGATTCTTTCCGACTCTGTCTGAGAGGAGAATCGATATAGTTTCTACTTTGTTCTTTGACGCCGTGCTGTACTTAATATCAGGAAAAGTCCAATGACAAATATCTTTCCCACCTTCTGTTGAATCGACTGGAATCACTCTTAGCAATGGTGCTGACAAATGGCCTACTATTCTATGAGAGACTACATTACAGTATATAGGGCCTATACATCAAACAGGGGCCACCCGATGCACCTCCCTGATGATATGTCTGGAAACCTCCGAGAGCGGTAAGCCCTACGATGGCTTTTCCACATCTTATCCCGAATTGAACAATAAGACAGTTCTAATAGATCTTTAAGTATGTATAGTTTTTTTAATGTTTGTGTTTATAAATGTCCACTGCATTCTTCACAGTGTAGAAGCCAGGCGAAAGATAAAATGTTTGGATGAACGGGGCTTGGCTCACTAGTCGCTCGGCGGATGAAGACCTCTAACTCTCTGTAATTCTTTACAGTAGAATATACCGACTATTTCATCGCCAGCATAGTCACTAAGTGTGTATATAATTAGATTCTGACTAGTTTTCACCTTTTTAATCTCAAATATGTCGCGACTCCATTGCCCACGATATCCCTTCTTGAATGGCGTTCATGATCCTCCGCTTTTAGTAGACGGCGGCCATGTTCAGGCGCTGACATTTTTCTTGGGTGGTCCTAATAAAGGTTTCACCAAGCTCTAAGTTCAGTACTCGGATTCACATCGACTGGTTTCATGACAGTACTGCTATGAGATGTTATGCTATAGCAATTTACCGGCTTTGGTAAAACGTCAACATATCTCCTTGCATTCTTGTATGTTAAAAAACGATACATCCGTTCTTTCAATCGTCGCCGAAACCATAGCCGCGCGAAGCTCATTCTTAGACATATAGAAATGGATACCAATTTCACGGAGATAGTTTCTCATTGTAGCACCTGTAAATTCACCACCCTTATCCATCTGAATGGCTGACGATGGACGGCCCATGCGTTCAAATATAGCCTCGAAGCCAGCTTTCACAACCCCTGATGTCTTATTCCTTATATTTTGAACCCATGCATACTTAGATAGGGCATCAATTACACAGGGTAAATATTTAACATTGTCATTTTCCTTAGCTAGCATACCCAACGGACACAAGTTAGCTTGCCACAGCTCATCAACAGAAGACACACGAATAGCCGGTCTATGAAAATGAATACTTCTAGATCTGTGTAAGGTATACGCATCTTGACGACTCAACCAGTCTTCGATATAACCGCGTGATATATCACATTTAATGATTGATACAGCTTTTCACAACCTCCAAACGAAGCAGGATTAAAAGGGTTAAAATAAATGTTAGATAATCTCGCATCCTTTGTCATCTTCTTTTTCATCATTTCTTCTTCTTCGTCTTCTTCGAACATTCGAAAGTGAAACTGTCCCACGTAATCTTAAGTGAAGCTGTCCGTCCTCTCTCTCTCTATCTCTCTCCTCTCTCTCTCTCTCTCTCTCTCTCTCTCTCTCTCTCTCTCTCTCTCTCTCCCCTCCTCCCTCCCTCCCTATTCTCTGAGAGGGCGACGTTGGTGTAATGCGCGACGTTGTCATGGATATTAAAGTAATAGTCAATTTCTTTACACATATATGTCGACGTCGGCTCCCATGTTGAATTTAACACCAATTGCATTCCTCTTTGCCGATCCTGTCTACTACGGTCGATAAAAGTTCACTTAAAATAGATTTTACGAGATTCTGATATTTCATGCAAGCACAATAATGACGATTTAGCCCGTAACGATATTCTACAATTGTCAAAAAATGATTGCATAGGAAGCAACTTCCCGAGTTCTCTTTACCACTGTTCCTTGTCTTACACATCTCGCCATCCCCGACATTTTCTCATCATCAAAACCATCAAACAAAACTATTACAGGGAATCATAGAAATCAAATCATAGTCACACTCAGCGTCGCTAAAATTGTCTTTAAGAATACGACCATTCCATTTATGTTTTGTAGCACGACCACGTTGATGTAAGGATCCAATGTAGTTCATCTTCTTATCAATCAAACTCCACTGTCACATAATCCAATCAGACGTTCTAGTATTGCTCTATGAAACGAATACTTGCATCAAATCATCATCTTCGATACAAATACTAAAAGAGTCATTAACTGTTCTAAAATACTTTTCATGTAACCGATAGCTTTCACCTATTATCGATGCCTGGCATACATACGTTCCTGTGTTTATAAACAATGTAAATACATCCGTCTGCCTGATACGGGTGAGTTGCCCAATATTCCAATTAGTTCTTCACGTTTTACATCACTGTGCATGACCACTCGGAACCTTTTCTTGCAACCTCGATAGTCTTATAAACATTTCTTATGAATAGAAGATCATCAAACACCTCCGACTGTTCTTGAGTCATTGTGCTTCATCTTCCTCTTCCACTTCTTAGGAATATTCTGTGGAATCAAGCTACCTAGGCTTCATTCTTGGCTTTGTTTATCAGATGCTCACCTGACGATGTTTCTTCTCCACAGACAGCTTCAGCGCAGCTAATTCCAAAGCAACTAACATATCAAACACATTAATCTTCACTTTCTCATGTCTGTAGTGTTCAAATAAGTCCCATTACGTGTTGGTAAATATTCAAATTTAAGATCTGGCTGCCAAAATCTACGAATGTCTACACCTGGAAATTTAATATTAATCCTTAATAGCTTCAATTTCACTCAACGCTAGAGTTGAAGCTCCTCTAATTCTGGTAAGATTTTACTAAGCTCATAAAACTGGGCTCCTGTCAAATAAACATCACGTTTGGTAGGATAACCCTGTGGATGGAATTCTGCAAAATCTACACATCTTTCACCATTAATCTCAACTACTCTGACATAGCGATTATTTAATAATTCAGGAATTAATCATATATTTCAAATAATAACAGTTAAAGGGATATTCCACTGGGGGATTTTATGCATCTGACGTAAAGTACTAAATTTTCCGCATTAATTTGAGACCAAGAGCACAATTTTATGCCAACAAATAAAAAAGATATCCTCAATTTAAATTGCTAAAGTAACCAGTAGATAGAGGCGCCATTTTGGACAAGCAGCTGACGTCACCGACACACCTACTAAGATTGCCCGATCGAGGATAGCCGTAACCAGGGGAGGTAAATCTTGCATCTCGTGGATAATTAGCGTACTGGCTAAACAACTGACACTTTGCCACAGTGTTTGGAGGAAATTAAAGTGCAATTAGTGTCCCTATGATCGCGCCAGCCATTGTAGTGCTAAATTGTCAAAAATTGTTTTCTTATGGGCAATTTCTATTTTTAAAAAACATTGAAGGGTTATGCCAGGAGCGTGTTTGCAATCAAGCAGCTACAACACATTCTTGAAAAATATGTTAGTTGAATAAATGTTGAATGTAATTTCTCTGAAAGCTGTTGCTATTGTGTGTGTGCTTCCAGTCAAATTCCAGTTTCAAAATATTCAACAGGCAGTAAATATGGGTCAACATAAAAAAATTTGGGATCAATTAGTAAACTCTTTCAAGGACAGAAAAGCAGAAAGCTTAAAATTTACCCTGCATGGGCATAGTGTGTGAAACTAATTGGTTTGGAAACTACGGCAACATAACTCCAGGAAAATTTAATTCAGAATGTTCAACACTCAGCATGGTTATTTTAAAATTGGGAGTAAACGTTGTAAATGATTAATAACGCTGGATTTCAATAGTGTGAAAGCACTAAACTACTACTTTTGTCTAGCGTACACGTGTCATTATTTACTAGCTGTCACCTACTATCGTCTACGAAGTAAGCCGCTAAGCGGTTGCCTATAATTGACCGACCGGGCAATCAGCGACATCGTTTCATTTTGGTTTGCGAATCCCGTTTTACAATTGATGCAAGCAAATACGACGTTAATTGTCGAGTTTGATTCTGTTGTATTAAAATTAAGTACCGCGCCTTTTGTTTTGAAATGCATGACACATTATTTTAAAATTATACAGACTATATGTTCTAAACTTGTGTCATCCAAATTTAAATGTTGAAGATATCCATCCAGTGCCGATGTTATGAAGCTATCTTTCAGTTAGCACCTTTTCATGCGGATGCTTCTGTGGATCCGGTATCTGAACATGTGAATGTCCGTACCCTTTCCATGATCGTTTCTATTACTGCAAGCCCATGCTTGACATGCGGACATGATGCGATATAACCATTTCACGCCAGCACTGGCCTCTGTAATCGTCAAGTTGAGGACGCAGGTCAAAAGAAGGCTATTTTGAGAATTTACAGTAACCGAACCAGTCATTCCAGTGGCAAATTTTCAAAAATAGTCTTCGCTTGGCCTGCAAATGGCCATTCAATAAGGAAATATTCTGATTTTCCTGACAGAATTTTGTCATTAAAAGGTTAATTAATATTCGGCCTTCATAACGCGAAGTAAACAGGTAAATCTAAAAGCGCTGGCGATATTTTGCTGGTGTGTCGTTGACGTCATAATCTCGCGGTTTCTCGCTCTCGTTTCGAGAAAATGGATGGGCCCAGGAGTCACGTTTTCGAGCGTTTTGGGCATATTCATTTTATTTATTCTCGGCAATGGAACAGTGTATTTTATATTTTTTTGCGGCAACTATTTCGGATTATAGTATATTTTTAGTTGACTTATTCCCGATTTTCACTGGAATTTCCCTTTAATAGAACTAAGCTTTTATATACGTTTTTAACACGACACTGTTACCTCCTTTTTTAGACAATGATCTCATCTATGTGATGACATTACATGCATTCTTAGACAATGATCTCATCTATGTGATGACATTACATGCATTCTTAGACACTGATCTCATCTATGTGATGATATTACATTCTTAGACAATGATCTCATCTATGTGATGTCATTACATGCATTCTTAGACAATGATCTCATCTATGTGATGACATTACATGTATTCTTAGACAATGATCTCATCTATGTGATGACATTACATGCATTCTTAGACAATGATCTCATCTATGTGATGACATTACATGCATTCTTAAACAATGATCTCATCTATGTGATGTCATTACATGCATTCTTAGACACTGATCTCATCTATGTGATGTCATTACATGCATTCTTAGACAATGATCTCATCTATGTGATGACATTACATTCTTAGACAATGATCTCATCTATGTGATGACATTACATGCATTCTTAGACAATGATCTCATCTATGTGATGTCATTACATCCATTCTTAGACAATGATCTCATCTATGTGATGACATTACATGCATTCTTAGACAATGATCTCATCTATGTGATGACATTACATTCTTAGACAATGATCTCATCTATGTGATGACATTACATGCATTCTTAGACAATGATCTCATCTATGCGATGACATTACATGCATTCTTAGACAATGATCTCATCTATGTGATGACATTACATGCATTCTTAGACAATGATCTCATCTATGTGATGACATTACATGCATTCTTAGACAATGATCTCATCTATGCGACGACATTACATGCATTCTTAGACAATGATCTCATCTATGTGATGTCATTACATGCATTCTTAGACAATGATCTCATCTATGTGATGTCATTACATGCATTCTTAGACAGTGATCTCATCTATGTGATGACATTACATGCATTTTTAGACAATGATCTCATCTATGTGATGTCATTACATGCATTTTTAGACAATGATCTCATCTATGAGATGTCATTACATGCATTTTTAGACAATGACCTCATCTATGTGATGCCATTACATGCTTTTTAGACAATGATCTCATCTATGTGATGACATTACATGCATTCTTAGACAATGATCTCATCTATGTGATGAAATTACCTGCTTTTTAGACAATGATCTCATCTATGTGATAACATTACATGCATTCTTAGACAATGATCTCATCTATGTGATGACATTGCATGCATTCTTAGACAATGATCTCATCTATGTGATGACATTACATGCAATCTTAGACAATGATCGCATCTATGTGATGTCATTACATGCATTCTTAGACAATGATCTCATCTATGTGATGACATTACACGCTTTTTAGACAATGATCCCATCTATGTGATGTCATTACATGCCTTTTTAGACAATGATCTCATCTATGTGATGTCATTACATGCATTTTTAGACAATGATCTCATCTATGAGATGTCATTACATGCATTTTTAGACAATGACCTCATCTATGTGATGCCATTACATGCTTTTTAGACAATGATCTCATCTATGTGATGACATTACATGCATTCTTAGACAATTATCTCATCCATGTGATAACATAACATGCATTCTTAGACAATTATCTCATCCATGTGATGACATTGCATGCATTCTTAGACAATGATCTCATCTATGTGATGACATTACATGCATTATTAGACAATGATCTCATCTATGTGATGTCATTACATGCATTCTTAGACAATGATCTCATCTATATGATGACATTACATGCTTTTTAGACAATGATCCCATCTATGTGATGTCATTACATGCATTCTTAGACAATGATCTCATCTATGTGATGTCATTACATGCATTTTTAGACAATGATCTCATCTATGTGATGCCATTACATGCTTTTTAGACAATGATCTCATCTATGTGATGCCATTACATGCATTCTTAGACAATGATCTCATCTATGTGATGACATTACATGCTTTTTAGACAATGATCTCATCTATGTGATGACATTACATGCATTCTTAGACAATGATCTCATCTATGTGATGACATTATATGCATTCTTAGACAATGATCTCATCTATGTGATGACATTACATGCATTCTTAGACAATGATCTCATCTATGTGATGACATTCCATGCATTCTTAGACAATGATCTCATCTATGTGATGACATTGCATGCATTCTTAGACAATGATCTCATCTATGTGATGACATTACATGCATCCTTAGACAATGATCTAATCTATGTGATGTCATTACATGCATCCTTAGACAATGATCTAATCTATGTGATGTCATTACATGCATTCTTAGACAATGATCTCATCTATGTGATGACATTACATGCTTTTTAGACAATGATCTCATCTATGTGATGACATCAATGCTTTTTAGACAATGATCTCATCTATGTGATGACAGTACTTGCATTCTTAGACAATGATCTCATCTATGTGATGACATTACATGCTTTTTAGACAATGATATCATCTATGTGATGACATTACATGCATTCTTAGACAATGATCTCATCTATGTGATGTCATTACATGCATTCTTAGACAATGATCTCATCTATGTGATGAAATTAAATGCATTCTTAGACAATGATCTCATCTATGTGATGACATTACATGCATTCTTAGACAATGATCTCATCCATGTGATGACATTGCATGCATTCTTAGACAATGATCCCATCTATGTGATGTCATTACATGCATTCTTAGACAATGATCCCATCTATGTAATGTCAGTACATGCATTCTTAGACAATGATCTCATCTATGTGATGACATTACATGCATTCTTAGACAATGATCTCATCTATGTGATGTCATTACATGCATTCTTAGACAATGATCTCATCTATGTGATGACATTACGTGCTTTTTAGACAATGATCCCATCTATGTGATGACATTACATGCATTCTTAGACAATGATCTCATCTATGTGATGTCATTACATGCATTCTTAGACAATGATCTCATCTATGTGATGTCATTACATGCATTCTTAGACAATGATCTCATCTATGTGATGACATTACTTGCATTCTTAGACAATGATCTCATCTATGTGATGACATTACATGCTTTTTAGACAATGATCTCATCTATGTGATGACATTACATGCATTCGTAGACAATGATCTCATCTATGTGATGTCATTACATGCATTCTTAGACAATGATCCCACCTATGTGATGTCATTACATGCTTTTTTAGACAATGATCTCATCTATGTGATGTCATTATATGCTTTTTAGACAATGATCTCATCTATACGATGCCATTACATGCTTTTTAGACAATGATCTCATCTATATGATGCCATTACATGCTTTTTAGACAATGATCTCATCTATGTGATGCCATTACATGCTTTTTAGACAATGATCTCATCTATGTGATGTCATTACATGCTTTTTAGACAATGATATATATCTCATATCTTTTATCTCAGATTTCACCATGGACTTTCTCTGACAAGAAGTGATGACCTCACCACTCCTTTCACGAAAACAGCATTTCATGGAAATAACTGAGTTATGACTTATACACAACTTCAAGTGCTTGCTTCCAGACTTGACTCTTAGAAAAACTTTCAAGTGGCTATTTCCTGACCATGAATAACACAGGTATGACTCATACAGAGTTCTGACTCGTACATAGCCGGAAATAACAAGGTTATGACTCATACCAAAACATTCAAGTTGCTATTTTCGGACCGGGAGTGGTCATGACGTCATTTCCGGTATGTGACGTCACTCCTGGTGTCTAGTTAACCATGTACACGGCTGCTGCTGCTGCTACTACTACTCTTGCAAACGACCAATTATAATAAATTCATTATACATATATCAACATTCTGTTGAATATTTTGAAACTAACTCAACTGGAAACTAGATATCCTGACTGTACAAGTTAAATCCTGGGATTTCAGGTTCAGTTTGCTAAAATGCGATAATTGTTTTGTATATGGGGGCCCTTATTTGTCGGTGCTCCTGGCCTCTATATAGTGATTGCCTTAATCCAGCGCTGGCCGGATGACACTTCCCATCAAAGCACCCCAGACCGCAGGCAGCATCCACTGTCAGACCTCCTTATAGTTTACTGATACGTGGTGGGTTTACTTATACCTACCGCCTAACAGCCTCTGTGATCTAATTAAGTGTGTCATGGGCGGCCACAAATGAATACTATATAAGGAATGTATACCATCAAACCGGTCAAGCCTGGACACTACGTCATTGCTTTATTGTGACACCAGCTAACAAGTGAAGTATTTCGATTATGACATCATATACTTATGTGACATATTGGATGTCTCCATTCAGCCAATCTTAAGCACCTTTGACATTAGTTTGAATCGAGTATAAACCGGTATAGATGACTGTGAAAAACTGTATTGGCTTATTCAATCTTTCACGGATATAGTAGTAATAATTAAAGAACAATTATTTATAATTATTACAATAAAGATTCATATTAAGTATATTCCACACAGTTAGGAACGAGGGTCGTTTAACGTATTTTGTTACAAGCTCGACTGATTCCTGCTTAACGCATACTAAGAAATTGTGTCATTCACCATACCGTTTCTCAAACCGCATGACCATTCTGTCAGACTGCTACATAGCATATGCAAGAGAACGTAGCCATTCTGTCAGACTGCTACATAGCATATGCAAGAGCACGTGACCATTCTGTCAGACTGTTACAGAGCATATGCAAGAGCACATGACCACTCTGTCCGACTGCTACATAGCATATGCATGAGCACGTAGCCATTCTGTCAGACTGTTACATGGCATATGCAAGGGCACATGGTTATTCCGTTAGACTGTTACATAGCATATGCAAGGGCACATGGTTATTCCGTTAGACTGTTACATAGCATATGCAAGAGCACATGACCATTCTGTCAGACTGCTACATAGCATATGCAAGAGCACGTGACCACTCTGTCAGACTGCTACATAGCATATGCAAGGGCACATGGTTATTCCGTTAGACTGTTACATAGCATATGCAAGGGCACATGGTTATTCCGTTAGACTGTTACATAGCATATGCAAGGGCACATGGTTATTCCGTTAGACTGTTACATGGCATATGCAAGAGGACCTCCGGATTAATTCTCCACTGTTGAGACTATCAATGAATCCGTCGATGATAAAGAATGTTTATAGAATCCTGTGTTAAAATCTGAGCCACGTAGTTTCCAAGATATACACATCCAGAATTGGATCCTAATCGGGTCCGAGTTCTTTTACCCGGATCACGGCCAGTTCACATGTACGGAAAGTGCCTTCGTTGTACTAAAGTTTTAGCCAAATTGGATGAGTAGTTTTTTAAATACCACTCGGAATAAGCTTTTGTGACCGACTGACCAACCACCGACCGACTCACTCACTGCGTAAGGGATTTGTTGAGCTGATACCCGCAGCTGTAAATGAACTTGTGAACGAACATCTGGATGTTAGTGTAAGGAACATCTGTTTGTAGCGAATCAAACACATGGAAAATCAATTACTATGAGAAGCAAAGGAAGAACTGTAGCAGCAAAACAAGTGAAGAGAATACATATTTTCCGGGTCAGCCCGCCGACACAACGAGAGGTAAGAGAATAAACATTGCCAGGGTAAGCCAGCCGACACAACGAGAGATAAGAGAAAAAACATTACCCGGGTCAGCCCGCCAATACAACTAGAGATAAGAGAATAAACATTGCCCGAGTCAGCCCGCCAACACTAGAGATAAGTGAATAAACATTGCCCGGGTCATCCCGCCAACACAACGAGAGATAAGAGAATAAACATTGTCCAGATCAACCCGCCAACGCAACGAGAGATAAGAGAATACACATTGCCCGGGTCAGCCCGCCAACACAACGAGAGATAAGAGAATAAACATTGCCCGGGTCAGTCCGCCAACACGAGAGATAAGAGAGTAAGCCTTGGCCGGGTCATCCCGCCAACATAACGAGAGATAAGAGAGTAAGCATTGCCCGGGACAGCCCACCGACACAACGAGAGATAAGAGAGTAAGCATTGCCCGGATCAGCCCGCCAACACAACGAGAAATAAGAGAATACACATTGCCTGTGTCCGCCCGCCGACACAACTAGAGATAAGAGAATAAACATTGCCCGGGTCAGCCCGCCAACACAACGAGAGATAAGAGAATAAACATTGCCCAGGTCAGGCCACCGATACAACGAGAAATAAGAGAATAAACATTGCCAGGGTCAGCCCGCCAACACAACGAGAGATAAGAGAGTAAGCATTGGCCGGGTCATCCCGCCAACACAACGAGAGATAAGAGAGTAAGCATTGCCCGGGACAGCCCACCGACACAACGAGAGATAAGAGAGTAAGCATTGCCCGGATCAGCCCGCCGACACAACGAGAGATAAGAGAATAAACATTGCCCAGGTCAGGCCACCGATATAACGAGAGATAAGAGAATAAACATTGCCAGGGTCAGCCCGCCAACACAACGAGAGATAAGGGAGTAAGCATTGGCCGGGTCATCCCGCCAACACAACGAGAGATAAGAGAGTAAGCATTGCCCGGGACAGCCCACCGACGCAACGAGAGATAAGAGAGTAAGCATTGCCCGGATCAGCCCGCCAACACAACGAGAAATAAGAGAATAAACATTGCCCAGGTCAGGCCACCGTCACAACGAGAGATAAGGGACTACACATTGCCAGGGTCAGCCCGCCAAGACAACGAGAGATAAGAGAATAAACATTACCCGGGTCAGCCCGCCAATACAACTAGAGATAAGAGAATACACATTGCCCGAGTCAGCCCGCCAACACAACGAGAGATAAGAGAATAAACATTGCCATGGTCAGCCCGCCAAAACAACGAGAGATAAGAGAATAAACATTGCCCGGGTCAGCCCGCCAACACAACGAG
Organism: Chaetoderma sp. LZ-2023a; assembly: GCA_034401795.1. Classification (NCBI taxonomy): domain Eukaryota; kingdom Metazoa; phylum Mollusca; class Caudofoveata; order Chaetodermatida; family Chaetodermatidae; genus Chaetoderma; species Chaetoderma sp. LZ-2023a. The sequence goes on along the minus strand of CM067370.1, from coordinate 34,244,138 downwards.
AGATAAGAGAATAAACATTGTCCAGATCAACCCGCCAACGCAACGAGAAATAAGAGAATAAACATTTCCCGGGTCAGTCCGCCAACACAACGAGAGATAAGAGAATAAACTTTACCCGGGTCAGCTCGCCAACACAACTAGAGATAAGAGAATAAACATTGCCCAGGTCAGGCCACCGATACAACGAGAGATAAGAGAATAAACATTGCCAGGGTCAGCCCGCCAACACAACGAGAGATAAGAGAGCAAGCATTGGCCGGGTCATCCCGCCAACACAACGAGAGATAAGAGAGTAAGCATTGCCCGGGACAGCCCACCGACACAACGAGAGATAAGAGAGTAAGCATTGCCCGGATCAGCCCGCCAACACAACGAAAAATAAGAGAATACACATTGCCTGTGTCCGCCCGCCGACACAACCAGAGATAAGAAATATATTAGTGAATAGTGTAGGATATGTAGGCATCATTAACATCATAAACAGTTTTTTCAAGAACAAATAGACTAGCGGTCAATGGACGAAAAAGGGATCTCTAAGATACTCCACCTATGGTAGAACAGAGCGAAACTATGGTTTTGTAGCCCAGTATATCCTGGTTAAGAAAAATGATGTTGGAGTTGTCACCTCACTGGTCAATAGAATTTAAACTGTTGCCATTGCAACCATGTAAATTAGAAAACGTCATAACTGTAATATGGTTTTATTGTGTATCAGGCAGAAGTATTTAGTTACATTTCTTACCATACTACTTTGTGCATTTAGAAAAACTAAAATTTAGTATCTTTTAATCTTTATGTATTACCGTAAACACTACCATAACCATATTTTGTTGTTTAACTGTGCGCAAATTATCTATTGAGCAACGATTCATGTCTAAAACATTATTGTAAACGTGGAACAGTCGCCACGAATATTTAGAAAGATTTCATTACAGTAAAAGTTGTCATAAACGGCTCCTTAGGGAAGAATCAATTAGTGGCTGCTGGGGAAAATCATCGATCTTTAATCATTTAAATGTTACACATCAGATAAGAGAAATCCTTTAACGCATAAAAGATATTCTTTTGAATATTTTAAGATTACAGATTAATTTGCATTTAAACAAACGCCTTCCAGTCAAATTTATTTGCAAAATATCTAACAGTTTCCATGAATGGTTGTCTTGAAATCGAGATTATATTATTTCATCGGTGAAATTGTTAATATTGGCCAGTTGTTATATGATTTGATTTTTCTTATCAACAGACATTGGTTTCTCGCGTTTCATAAGTGATAGTCTTTCAAGAGACCTTTATCTAAAGAACCAAATTCTTTTAACATCAAAAGACAATCGGTCCTTATTTGACTGTTATATTATGCCTTACATCATTAGGCATCTTATATACCGGATATTGCAAAAACTGAACTATTGTAACTAAAAATATTCTGCAGATCATCATCAGCATCATCATCATGAACCAGGTATGCACAATCCGGCACAGGTGGGTATGTCCCCGAAGACACCGATGCATGGGGTCCTTTAAGCAGAATATAGATGTGCCCATGCTGTCATTTAATGTCTTCCATTAATGGCTGGTTGGACTTCATAAATACCGGTACCATGCTATGACTGTTACAGCGCACACGTGCTTGAAAGTGACAAATCATAACATGTTGGAGGAACGCATCTTCTGTTGGGAGGAACTGGGAAGCAACCTTTTCGCTTGTTTTCGCAATAATGTAACGCAGGTCAGTGAGAGTGTCACAGCACCTTTCAGTCAGTGCGTGTTCCCTTCCATACAATGCCATTATGAACCCGTTGCCTGCTGGTAGGACATCGCCATCTGATAATGAAATACATAATGTCAAAAGGTAAAAAAGATTGATGAGTTTGTTAGGACATTGTATGTAGTACGCTTTCCTATTCTTAGAAGGGAACTGATCATATCACATCCCGTCAAGGCATGCATAGCTGGCAGGCTCTTACAAATATCTGGATCGAGTCGCGGAGCAATTTCATGTACACTGCTTTTTAATAAATGGTTGTCTATTCAAAGACAGCCCTGCAAGTCCCGAATGCGTCTATGTCTTTACAACAATATATCTTTCAGAATGATTTGAGAGCAAAAGAATAAGAGCACCCGTATCATCACACCTGACTATAGTTCTAGAATAACCGGGTGTCCCCATCGAGTCACACATTGCATGCAGAAGTCGCCTATCGGCTTCTTCGTGGCTTGACGCTAGCTCTGGGAAGTCTTGTATTTCCGAGGAAGGGATTTTTTTGACAAGTCTACATCTCGAGCCACACCAATACGACGATGTCAGACCCGACACAACTCAGCGGCATTTCGTCCATGATTGTGTTGGTGTGGCATGGCAGTTGTATCAAGTTGTGTCGTGCCGTAGTCTGTCGGCCCGTTTGAGCATGTTCGACCGTAGTTGGTTGTAGTTGGTCGTAATCGTTGCCTGTCGTGTAGGTGTGGCTGCGCTCACGACAAAGCTCGACTGTAGTTACCTTGATTAGCCAACCAAAGAACAACCTCAAGTCACGTGCCTCGCAGAGGTTAGTTATTACGGAAAGAAATTATTGATCGGAAGTGATTGACGAACGTTTCAGTATCGAAGCAATTCTTAGTTGTTGATTGCTAGAACAATTAGACTGAGATATGATGCTACCATAAGCAGCAAAAACTTTCAATCAACGTGTTCTCAAAAGATTAGGTAAATCTCATTTGTGATTGTTTGAAAGAATAAACAATTAGGCTACAGTTAACGTTGGTGCTGGCCTAGGCATCAGCAACTTTTACCTCAAATGATTATCAAAATGTTTGGCATGGTTCACTAGCATTCTAAAATATAGTACTTCATACAATTCTACACAAAGACGGCTACCTTTATGCGATTTTTATTCAGCAACGTTTTTAACCATTGATTTTCCAACAACTACCGTGTTAAGTCGTGGCGGTGTGGCTGGGTGAAGTCTGAAACGAGCAAACAACTACGACAGCGTACGATTTCACACATGACCGTTGAGTTGTGTCAGATCGGATATCGTCGTATTGGTGTGGCCCGGGATTAATATTTCTAAATCATGCAGACATTAGCAGCACTTTATTCATAGAAATGTGTTCGCTTGCGTGGTGTATAAGGTAATCACTAACACATGTTATTAACGCCATTTTGTTTATACCATTGCCAAATAATGTTTTGCAAGGTGGGACAATGCATGATCCAGAAATTAAGTTTGGGCATTGTTTTTTGTCTTGTTCGACTTAAACGCTCTGCTGACTGAATTGAAGTTTGATTGTCGTATCTATTAAAGATAGGAGGCGGGGCCTAACAGTAGTGGCGGGCATTGCTGTACGTGGACAGTTAAGCAAACCTGCGAGGCGATTTCAGTATAAGTCCACCAAGATAGTCAAATGTTTATGTAGCCATTCGCCCAATAGTCATGCCATCTATTATATAGGGTTTGTTTCGCTACCTTTTTTCTTGATGTCTATGAAAGTACGTGGTTTAATGTATGCATTTGGTGACCAAAAGGTTGCAACAAGGCATGCTGATAAGTTGATTCTAAGACTGCATGGCACTGTGCCTAGTTAGAATTACCACTGTTCTGAAATCACCTCTAGCATTTTGGTGACATCGGCGTCATAGATATATACTCTGCTACGGGCATGCTCTTTCTTTGTTGGTTAGCTTCCATAATGCTTTGAAGAGAGCTGCATAACGTCCAGAATTATGTCTTGTAATGATCAATCTTGTCAAGACAGCTCTCCTATGAGTAAAGCCGATAAATCCTCATTTGCATTCACAGCTGCTAGTTTGTTGCAGGGCTTGGTCAGTTGTGACACAGTTATATTTATACTCTGCCAATCTACAGACACCAAACCCACCACTTTCTAAGTGAGCATGTGCTTCTGGTTTCTCGGTATCTCCTTTTCTAACATCATCATTTCTGCTATGTACACCAAGATACACCTAGAGCAGTTAGTTCTTACTGCTGCTCTGAACGATGGTATGGTCTCACAAGCTGCGTTAAGATGGAGGTAAAAGATTGCATCTCGTTAAGTCCTAAGTAAGCGCAAGACAATGGCTTCAGAATATTTAAAGGTAGCCCAGTATGTGAATGTCTCACATTGGTTTCCACGGATATATCTAAATACAAATATTGCCTCCTCCAACTCCTCAATTTGCGTTTGCATATCTTCAAGATGCTGTCTTGCGAAGCCAATGCCTCCAGATCAGACAGCATGGTGAATATCAAATAGAATATTCACGTTCTCTGTGTCAAATTGACGTGTTGTTCTGCCATCAACTCGTATAGTGTTGTAGGCCTTGTCGTTACTTCATGGTGTGTATACCTCTAAAAGATGTCTTACTATGCAGCAGATGGCATGCTCACAGGCAACATTCGTAAGAACTGCCTATAGCCACAAAACAAAATGCTCAAATACATCACTTTCTGGTAAAACGCTTTAACGATAGCAAGCAAACGTCTTTTGAGTAAAAGCGATACCAATAATAAGCAAAATGTATAAAAAGAATTTATAACAATGATGCAGAAGATTCAGATGAGATTTAATACTTCTAAAGGCCTCAATCAAAGATTTTATTTTTTATCTATGAGAGATTTGTGACAGTCAGACAGGCGGACAATAGACATTTGTAGGGCAAACATGGCAAAGGTGGTTCATTAAAAGGGTCATTGTTTGCAAGAATCTGACGTTTCTTTGCAAGAAACTGACGTTTCTTGGAAACAACCGAAAATCAGATGACAACTGACATATATTAAAGAAATCAAGCTTTTCCACCTAACCAATGTGGTTGTCGTTTATTACTGTAATTGAAGATCCCACAAATATACATCTTTATTGTGCTATATGTTCACAATACTTGCTATGCATATCAATCATTTATAAAGACCCGATTTATGCTTTGTTAGAATATAAAATATTATTATGCTGGTAATTATTTTATATAGCCTAATATTACGATATTATGTAAGTATTTACGGTAATACATAACAGATCGAAAAATAATTTAAGTTCTTATGGTACTCATGGTAAACATGGTAAAAGATGTAACTATATAATATGTCTGCCAAGTGCAAATGAGAACGGTATCCCTGCGCTTTAGATTGGTGAGAAGAACTGCAGCCACATTATAGATTTTAGCCATTTTCTAATTTACATGGTTACCATGGCAACGGTTTAAATGAAGTTAGCAAGTGAGTAGCTAGGCAACTCCAACATCACTTTTCTTAACCAGCACACATTGAGCTACAAAACCATACCAGTTTCGCTTTGTTCTACGTATCGTATTACGAAAATTCATGGTCTTGGCCGCAGGCCTAAAAGACAAAATGTTTAGTTCATAAACTCTCGCCACAACGCGTTGGCGATAGGAAGAAAATGAGCTGGGTTCTGTATCTGAATCTATGTAAGGAAAGGTTATGTATCCACAGACGAGGCTGTGCTATGTGGATGCCGTAGAAAAGAGAGAGTCTATGCTATGCTATAGGAAAGGACAGGTTAATATGCTTATGTTCTAAAATTGAGGCGTGGCTTCGTGACGAGAATAGGCCCACGCCTCTAACGTAATGACCAACCATCTTGCTACGTCATCACAACTTGACTGCTACACAGACTCCACTTCGGATACAAGACAGGTTGGAAGCCAGTCTATCGCTCTGTAAACACATTACAGTGGGTTGTGTTGATTTATTATCATATTACCCCATGTATCACCAGCTTGATAAAGGTATTAGTATCGTGGCTATGCGATATATAAGAATCTACGCAATGTTATGCATTCTTGTCCTAATTCTTGTCCTGATTTTATGTGCGCCCCATTTGAAAATTAAGAGAGACTATTTTCATACAGAAGAATATGAACTTAAATAGATCATCAAGCATATTGATCAAGTTTTTGGTGAAGAAATATGGTATGTATAGCACAGCTCTCATGTCCTTCCACGATTCAATTCTCCTTACCTCCCCCACCCCACCCACCACCGCAATTCGGGGGAGTTGGGTGGGTGGGGGTACTACACCAATGGCCTCTCAATAGGACGACACACGACTTCTTTTCTTGATCTTGTATCGAAGGAGATCTCGCGAGACACGAATAGGATCAGTTATATCCATATATAGAAAGACAAGTCTTCTATTAATTGGTCGCTCTGTGAAAATTAATATCGATTATGACATCAAATATCAACAATTGAGGATTCTCAGGCTCCGTATACACAAGTGATACTATAGACTCGTCACTCTAAAACGTGCTCTAAAACAGAATGGAAGTAAAAACCGTGACCAGTAATGCCCTTTTTCCGTTCTCTTAGATCGATACAGGATATCGTGCTTATTTGTCCCAAATGAAATATCTCCACTAAAATTATCCCATTATTGTATCTTATTGGTGACTCAATTACTTATGAAACGTATCGCCTAGCATCATAGCACACAAAACTTCCGATAGCGTGTCAATGCCAAAAATACTGTAATGCCACGATTACTTGTATCATTATAGAAATGTGTGAGAAAATAACCTGATCGCACTAAGACTATAAAATGGCTAAATTTGGTAAAGAAAATAAAAACATTTGCTTATTGAATGGCGCGTCGCAGACAGAGAAAATACTATTTTTGAACATTTACCACGAGCCAGTCATTCAAGTGGTAACATCTCAAGATTAGTCTTCTCTTGGGCTGATAAGGAACATTCCTCATGGACCGTTATCGGTCGGCATCGCTATGAAATGTTGAAGAGTTGATTCCATGCTAGTATTATTCGGAGAGAAGATTCACAGAATCTTAGCTAGTCTGAGTTCTCAGACTCGATCCAGCATATGCCGATTCTGATATGCTATATTAGAATCGGCATAGGGTGGAGTTAGAAAACTCTGACTAAGCATTCACCTATCGTGAATCTTCCGTGCATGAAGCCTATATTTCGACACTCATAGCGTCACCACCGCGTCAGGCCTTAGCTAGCGTCAAAGTAAAGGGATTCGGACACACAATTTTAACCCTCTAGAGTTCATTACTCATAATACAACTTAATACGATCTTACTGAACACAACGAATTGGATCACGTATTGTCTATTTCATCCAATAATCTCACAAAAGTGTTATTTAATATATGGATCTATTTCCGCCTATGCCACGCTAAGCTCCGCCTACTGTTGAATGTTCTGAAAATAATTTGACTACATGTTCATCTCCCAGTCAAATTAGTTTTAACATCGTCAACGGAATATTTAGTAAATTGTAAATTAATCAACCAAGACATACAATTCTGACACATTGCTGACGGACCATCGCCAATTCCGTGACTGACTTACGCCATTTTGACCGTGGCGTCAGCTAAGAAGTGACTTATTGGATTATGACGTCAGAATCTTGAATGACGGGTCAGATCCATTCATTAACACTGATAATTGATTTGTTCAGTTTGCAATGCAACGCACGTAACGACATCATCATACAGTTACATCAACGCGATGGCTTTGAGAAAAATCGCGGAGGCAACAGCACCAACGCGAACATTTCTGTTTACATATCGTCAGCCACCGTCGCAAAGCGTTTTTGTGTTGTCGTGAGATAAGTGAGATTGCTATTGGTTCAACTGCTGCGGGTATGTAGCCAATCACCATGCAGAAAATCCGTAACTCTGACGATAGGCCCAGGTGTATTTGCGTCAGAGCTATGTTCAGAAGTAGCAGTGGTAGCCAACATATCACCTGCGAGACAACGACGGCGACACTAACAATGGCCACTGATCTATGCGCAGTCCGAACCATTCTGTTTTCTGCAAAATATATTGACAAAATATTGAAGAATTATACACCATAGTATCTAAGACTGCTTATATACGGTACTATCGTGATAAGATGATTGGCCAAGATGATATAAATCCAATGTTCCCCCAGCAGTGGCATCGTTCTTAGTGGGATGATACAAGCCAACTGGATTGGTTAGACGCACGGATGCATGCACTGACGAAAGAGGATAATAATTATGAATAAAAACTATAACTAACAATGAATGAGCCTTCCAATAAAATTTCGTCAAAATACTCCTAGCGAAGTAAAGTTATCGAGCAATAACACAAATTTTGCTTTGACGGACGGACACACTATCAGAAAGACAGATGGGTGGATGGAATGATGGACGGACTAAAGGACCAACGAAATGACGTGCATTTGCCAACTACCATGGCCAACCTTCCCATACAACTTCGTCACAATGCTTTAAGCAAAAGTAAAGTTATCGAACGAAAACTCAAACTTTGCATGGGCGGACGGACACAATGTCAGAAAGACAGATGGGTCGACGGACGGATCGACAGACTGGCTGACCCACAAAATAACGTGCATTTCCTTGTTACCATAGCCAACATTTTCATGACGTTTCGTCACGATACTCCAAGCAAGAAGTAAAGTTATCGAACGAAATCCCAAAACTTGCTCTGATGGACGAACACATGACCAGAAAGACACATTGATGGACGGCCGAGTGGATGGACTGACTGACTGGCCCATAAAATAACGTGTAGTTTTCTACTATCAGAGCCAACCTTCCCACGGATGTTCATCATGATACGCCAAGCAAATGTAAGCTATCGAAATGCAAACCTGTGTGTGACGGACGGACGCACGAACAGAAGCGAAAACATAATAAGATAGTGCCTTTTCAAAGTAACTTTATTATCCTCATCCCGAAATGATAAGAGCCTGCCTGCCTGTCTGTCTGTCTGTCTGTCTGTCCAGATTGTATCTCAGGAGGTACCGGTATTGATCAGATTTGGCTCAAATTTAAACACACTAAAGTTTATTACCATAAAAGAGGATATCCGGACGTGATCCAGATTAAAACCACGGATTGGGATCGGATTAAATTTCGGATCCGTGGTTATCTCGGAAACTACTGATCCGACGTCCCTCAAATAGTTTTAACTCATGAATCGTTTTGAATACAGAAAATCAAAATATTTGTTAAAATGCGACAAAAGAGGAGGGCGAGTTTCTGCAATCTACAATCACATGGCAAATTCTTTTAAATCCAGAAAAGTGTAGTGTAATGCATTTAGGATCAAATAACAAGAAGTATCCATATTATGCAAACAAAGGGGGTACACAAGTCAAACTAAATGAAGATATTGTCGTTAAGGATCTCGGTATTAACATTGATAATCAGCTGAAATTTAGTGAACATTGTAAGACACAGGCAAATAAGGCTAACAAAATTTTAGGATTAATCAGACGATCTTATACCTATTTGGATGCACCAACGTTAGTAAAATTGTACACTTCGCTTGTAAGGCCAATCCTGGAATATGGCAATGGCGCATGGTGCCCCGTGTTCATTAAAGATTGTGAAACCCTCGAATCTGTACAAAGAAGAGCAACAAAAATGGTGCCTTATTTAAGATCTCGCAGCTATCCTGATAGACTTAAACATTTGAAGCTCCAATCATTATACTATCGACGTGCAAGGGGGGGGGGGATATGATTGAATCATACAAACATCTACATAATATTTATAATATTCAAAGCCAGTATCATGAATTAGATAACAAAGCCAAAACCCGTGGTCATAGCCTGAAATTATCCAAAAAGCGGGCAAATAAAACCATAAGACAGCATTTCTTTTCAACTCGTATCACCAACAACTGGAATGGGTTACCTGAAACTGTCGTAAATTCCCCAAGCTTAAATAAATAGCTTTAAAAACAATTAGATATATATTGGACTACATTTTGGTATATACAAGAACCTATGCACAACAGGTGCTCTGCAGTAAACATTGCCTATCTTAGAAACTTATACGGTGCAATGCATTTACTGTATTATCTACCTACAGGCTAAGTGGCCTATCAAGGTAGTATATGATAAGTAAGTAAGTAAGTAAGTAAGTAAGTAAGTAAGTAAGTAAGTAAGTAAGTAAGTAAGTAAGTAAGTAAGTAAGTAAGTAAGTAAGTAAGTAAGTAAGTAAGTAAGTAAGTAAGTAAGTAAGTAAGTAAGTAAATAAGTACACGTGGCAAATTTTTGCACTTAAATCTGCTTCTCGCTCAAATTTACTATGCAGATGTCATGGGCTCTGCAGACTCATGGTTATATCTATAAAATTTAATCATGATTTCGCGTTTATATGCTGTAGCAAGGTGAGGCGACTTCTTGCGAAATATTCAAGTTTCAAGTTTTATGTCATATTCCCAGGTCACATCGTGACATATGGGACACAAATATACACGATACATATTAAACATTGCAAGTGTGAGCTAACATCGGCATCACAATTATTATTATTATTATTATTATTATTATTATTATTATTATTATTATTATTATTATTATTATTATTATTATTATCATCATCGTCATCGTCGTCGTCGTCGTCGTCGTCGTAGTCGTTGTCGTTGTTGTTGTTGTTGTTGTTGCTGTTATTATTATTATTATTATTATTATTATTATTATTATTCTGCAAGCTGTAGTAGTAGAAACAATCAGTCCTTCTTCGCTTTTGGCCACTGTGTCTTGTCCTCAGCTGAAATCCTTAGCTTCCTCACGGCCAATCTTGACTTGAGTGTACCGAGTCCTGCTTTCTTGAGGTCACCTCGTAGCACTCTTAGCAGATTTATGCAATGAAGTCCTCCCCTGGCTTTGTATTTGCTGGCTCCGAGTAGGGCGAATTCCAAGACTCTCTGTGCTGGTGTCTCTTCTGGAATCCTTAGCACAGGGCCAAACATGGATCATCTTTACTGGGCAACTTTTACAGACAGCGGCGACGTATTACACATCTTGTATAGTGCATCGTTGGAAATTATGCTGTCTGGCCATCGGTGTCCAGTGATGTTGCGTAGGTGTTTGTGGTGGCAGGCATCGAGTTGGTCTAGAGCTGCCTTTGGAGCTGCCCAGCTGTTACAGTTATACAGCATCAAGGATACGCAGGTTGCATTATATAAACGTAGCCTCTTTATCAAGGGCATCTTTGATCTACGAATCCATAGCTTCCAGAAGGACTGGAAAGCTATGTTCCCCATGATGCAGCGTGTACAAATGTCAGCAGTACTGCAAAGCAGTGAGCCCAGGATTTTACTTTTCCTCCATGGTTCGCCGCCACGAAGTGGGTCGTCATTTTCTACAGTGTCATGCTTTGTCGATAGGTATATGTGGGTGAACTCTGGTTTGGATTCATTCATAAGGAGATTCTCAATTTTTTGTTTGCTTGCAGCTATTGGGAGAAGTTCGTCAAGGGGTTTCTTTTCCTTGTCTATAAAGTCCACATCGTCGGCATATTCCACCTCTAGCGGCATGCCCAGTATTGACACTGGGTGGGGGGGGGGCGTTTTGTGGAACTTTCCCGCACAGATTTCAATGCGGCAGCAAGGTAGCAGGTGAAAAGCACCAAAGGTAGACCATCAAGCCGTGTAGTAAACAAATCTGCGCTTTACCGTGGCAAAGTTACCACAATGGTGAAATAACTTTTCATCGAGATTATGACACAGAATATATAATATTTTTTGGAGATTAGACAATTTAATTAGTATTCAGAATTTAGGTTGTAAACCCCATTTTCACTATAAGTGAGGGATAGACACTATACTACGTCCAGTCAGGTCAAGGCATCGTCCTATTATACAGTCCTCGCCATCCCACTCTGCTCCCGTATCGAGTACCGCGCTTGCATGCTGTTGATGTCCGCGCTAAGTTCACGAAACCTCATAAATATTAATGAGTTAGGGTCAGTCAGCTTCCACCAATGAAATTGCTGGATAAGAAATAAAGGAAGCACACAAATTTACACATGTGCGTAAGTCCCTAATTTAAATACACAACTAAACCTACGAAATTTATTTATATGGAGAAAAATCATCATATGTTAAGATTTGTTTCCGTTCAGTACATTGAGGTGCACAATTTAAGCCTCTAAAAGTGTATCATTTCAAAAATTTGATTTTCAAGCATTTTGGTGTGAATATGCACCTATAAATTTACTAATTTTAAAGGGACACATTCATCAAGTAATATTTCAATCAATCGCTTTATTTAACTACGATGTCACGTGTCTAGTAATACACAAGTACATTTAAAATGCAAACATTATTATTATTATTATTATTATTATTATTATTACTATTACATTCGACACCTAAGTAATACGACACTGTTACGGTGTCATAATGATTTATTTTCGTTTTCTGTCGTCTGTTTATTACATTCATTGAACCCATTGTGGAATGCGTTGATCATTTTATGTACGGCAATTTGCCTATGCATATGATATCCCGTCAGCAACAAATACACGTATAGACCCTACGAGTATTATATGTTGGATAGGCACATACACTGCGTATTTGAAATGCTGTAATAAAGAACATGAAGCGATTTGGTGTGTAAATGGCCACTTTTCTTGTGAAGTCTCTGGGCGTATATTTTTCAGATAACTCAGACCTCTCTGAGAACACACCCGATGGAAAAGGAACGTTACATACCACAATTGTTGCAGTATATCAACGGCGCTCGGAAACTGAAGAGTATATATAACTTCCAGTCGATATCAGAGAAACGAAAAGCATGGCGTTAGCGCCGCATCACACTGACATCCCCGCGTGTTGTAAACCTGACATTCATAAATATGAAAAGACAACCAGCATGGAAAGATTTACGATCAATTCTGGTGAAAATGGGCCATACCAACTAAATAACATATTGGGATGGGTTATTTCTAATGCAATGTGTAACACTGATGAAAGCAGAATTCCACGTTTTTCTGCTAATAGCTCTTTAAGAGGTGATTCACAACCGATTGTTAATGGTGGAGCTCTGCCGTTAATTCCTGGATCAGCTCGTCAATAGTCAGACCTTAATTTCCACTTTTATGCCCCGCCCATCGCAATCTTAGCTCCACCCCACCACGTCCGTGTTGGTATAGATCGAACTCGTTCAAGAAATCAACACAAGAGTTGCGGGATCGGGGAGGAAAACGGCCATTCCTCACTACATGTCCCTTGTGAAAAAGAATTCTTCTTAGTAGATTCAAATCCAGGTCTTGAAAGCAGATTTGTCTTGAGATTAGGAATATTCCATATTGTAGTTGCATTTCGTGGTCTGACAAAGACGATAGGAAATTCAGGGCGTGGTGACATTTGGACAGAAAGTCCTATTTATGGGCCAGTAGCAACACGACACATTCTAGAGTATATACATTAAGGACGATGTATCAATGCACATACATATAAACTTCTCTTACACTTTGATCTACCATTTGATGCGTTTCTACACGCGCACCCTCAACCATGAGGTCCGTATGAAGCTGGTGCATCAGCTATACAACAAGCATGCTCAGAATGAAGTGTTAAGGATCATCACACTGCCGCTCATCAAGCTATGATAAATATACTCAAAGACAGAAATGTAGCAAATCTGCTTTCTCAATTTATCCAGAGCATGTCTAAAAAAATAACATCTTTCATCCAACCATTAATTCCGTGAAATGAGGCATCTTATGACGTCGTAATAAAAAACGAGACATAGAATGGCATCATAATCAATGACGTCATTATGACGTCATGAATGACGTAGATAAGTACGTCACAAACGCATAGTTGAAGACGGACTATGCGTTGATGTACGAATTGTATGTCTTTACTATTTTAAATAAATATCCTGTTGAATATTTTGAAACTAATTTGACTGGGCGCTGTTGCTGCAATAGGCAGCAACAGCACACAGTCAAATTAGTTACAACATATTTAACAGCTTAACTGTATAGTTTTCAGGGAATTGATAGTCAGGACATTCTGGGATCGATCAATTCCAACACGGCGAAGTGTGGGTGGAGATTAGCTAGTGATGGGCGGAGAATAGCAGAAACGGAAAGGTCCAGTGCATCTTGAAGATGGAGAAAACCGTTGCAAAATCTTTTTTTTACGGACAGGTAGAAGTACAAGACATTGTGTCCCCCCCCCCCCCTCCCCCACTCCATTACCGTGCAGGTATGCGAGCACTTAAAGCTGATACACGTAACGTACTAAAATGTGGATTATTTTCTTTTACGAAAAAATGTACCACCTTCACATCTGTGGGACCAGAACATGCGCGCGAGATGAAACAAGAGCAATGTATCACAGTCATTTTGCTTAATCCGCATGCTGGAAAAAGAGTATTTCTTGCGGCACCAGAGATTTCATGTATAGTAGAGTACTAAAAACAGTTCATCGTTTTCAACAACAATTTGCCAAATCATCATGATCTGTATGCTGCATAGGGTGGCCGTGAGCAGAACAATGTGGCCAAACTCGGAATGCATCATATCACGTGCCAACACATTTACAATTGGGAATCCAATAACGGTCTTCAATATTGTGACACAGTCTATTGTTCCAGATGCTTTGGCTGAAGAGTATTCTTAACATGGATCAAACAGGACAAAGGTTGTATGAAGAGTTCATTCAAGACTGAACTCATGGAAATGCAAATCTATGAGCGCCTGTACAGAAAGCCAACATCCAGAATTGTACATTAGCTAAGGATAAAAAGCCACACTGGATTCACACCACCATGAGCGATCTTAGTGATGAAATCCTACATGATTTACATAATATCACCAGCGGTTCCAGTGAAGTCTATCTTGTGTTTGATTGCTGCAAAGACAATGGACATTTCCATTTTTAGCCACGCCCCACCCATCACTAGCTAAGCTCCACCCACACCTCACCGTGTTGGGATTGATCGATCCCCCAAATGCCCTAGCTATCAATTTCCTGAAAACTATACATGGAAGCTGTTGAATATTTTGTAACTAATCTGACTGGGTGCTGTTGCTGCCTATTGCAGCAACAGCGCCCAGTCAAATTAGTTTCAAAATATTCAACAGAATATTTATTAAGTAGTAAAAGCAAACAATGTGTACCACAACGCATAGACCGTCTTCAAATATGCGTTCATTCATTACGTCATTCATTATGTCATTGTACACATCACGCAGTTCATTATGACGTCATATGATGGGTGGGTACTCTGGAAAGGTGAATTTCTTGAAGCTGGAGACTCGGCAAAGAGGCAGATGGGAAAGAAAGCAACTCAATACCAGGTCACTGATTCCATCAATATCAAACATCTAAACATGAATGCTCAGCTGGTGCTAGTATAATACTAACCGACCAGGTGCAATAGATGGCACTAACAATGAAGAGGAGAACATTCTGATAATACACCATGCTATCATATCCCGTATAGTACATGCCGGTGACAAGAGAGCACCTGGTCTTACTATATTCTCTCCGGATGCATATGTTTTTTGGTTCTTCTGATTATAGCATATCCAAAACTCAATACCCAGACATAGTTGCAGCTTCAAATACACAAAATTGAGATTGGTCCTATATACCATGATCTGGGTCCAGGGAGGTCATCAGCCCTTTTAGGTTTTCAAGCCTTGACTTGGTGTGATACTGTTGCCAAGTTTGCTGTACGAGGAAAGCTATCCTGGTCGAAAGTCTTTACGGCAGCGAATGACTAAGAGAACCAAGCCTTGAGAGAAATGAATAAAGTATACGATTTCTGTACTAATACTATTCTTAACTAAGAAATCTTTACTTGTCGTGCATACTGCGCAGGTGGAATAATAAATTTGAGTTTACCTGAACTCCGCTGGTCACTGTTTAGCAAATCAATAGCGGAAAGCGAGAAACGTTCACCAACTCAATCAGCGTTTAAGCAGCACATACTTAGGGGGCGCTTGCAAGCTTCTGTATCGAAGCGGCCTCATATTTCCCAACAAACACATATAGATCCTACTAGAAATGGCTGGTGAGAGTATCCCTTTAACATTTAAAAGCGCATAATGCATGTGTGATATCATACTTGGGCCATGTAACATATTTGTACATATAAGTTAGCTTACTACTACCTCATAATATTATAATTCATGATTCCATTTCCTCACTCAATCATATGATGTCATAAACAACTACGTGACGTGTAGGATGGCGTCATAATTATGGTGTCATGAATAACTCAATATAGTCAGTCCTTAACGCTTAATAGTCCGGCAGGCTGTGCGAATTGTATGCCTTTACCATTTAATAAACAGCATGTTGAATATTTTGAAACTAATTTGACTGGGCGCTGTTGCTGCCATAGGCACCAACACCACTCAGTCAAATTAGTTTCAAAATGTTCAACAGGTTCCCTGTATAGTTTTCTGGAAATTGATAGTCAAGAAGTTATGGGATCGATCGATTCCAACAAGAGCAGATTGTGGGCGGAGCTTAACTATGGATGCGCGGGTCATAGCTAAAACTGGAAATGTCCATTGTTATTAAAATGTTACTGCACAGTATCCGTGACCAAACCTTGCTTGAAAATTGTCATTTTATACATTCAAGTAAAGGTACACTATGACGTTACAATTAGTTTATTTGATTAGGTCCTGAAAATTAAGAATCTAATTATTATAACAAACATAATTATTATCATAAACAAAGAAAAATAAAAATTGCTAAAATGAATTATTTGCCTTATGGGATCTTTTAATTAAACCTTTGAAAACGTGTGATTGTCTATTATTTAGATATGATGACGTAATTGAGGTAGCTATGACGTCACATGGCATAATATAACAAAGCAAAGAGCATCATAACAGCTGCATAAAATAGGTGTAGTCCTGGCCGCTAATCACATTGAAAAGCATTTATAAACCATTTTGTGGAGAAAATAATTTTGGAAATGTGACTTCTCGGCCAGTATATTGATGACGTCACTGCGACGTCACGAATCATTTGCCAGAATGCCAACATTGCTTTCCGGAATCATCATGCTATGACCTTTCCAAAAAGGTATGTTGTTCCATGCCCCCCTCCCCCCATCCCCGCCCAAATATCACGGATTCACATATTGAACCCCACTATATGATCTAAGGAATATTCTGTTCGATATTTTGAAACCAACTCAATTGGGAGCGTCGTTCATCGTGTGACTATGGCAGCTATATGTTCCAGTTAATTTAGTTTCAAATGCTTACAGCGTTCCGTGATAGTTTTCTTGAGATACCTGCATTTTATGGTTGTAGTTTAATAAGTCGTTAGCTTGTCTATGAGGTAGCATTCAATGCGCATAAAATATGTATCGTGGCTGGATTTCATATTTCAGATCCTGAATATACAAGAATATTAAAGCCTTAATATTCTTATGAAAAGCTGACGTAAACCTTTAGTGATCAGCATCCATGTCATCGAAAATTGAGTTCACATTCACAAGAAGATAAATATCAAAAAATTTGACATGGAAACTGTTTCAGGGTGAACCAGCTCAATATTAGTGTGTTTAATGTTAAAGCGGTGCATTTTGTCCAAAATGTTTGCTTAGGGAATTTTTGGATTTTTACTAAAATGTTGAATCATGCAATAGTTACTAAGGCACAATACTGTAAATGGATAAATGTGGACTAAATATTTCTTTTCCCACCAATATTGATTTATATGGAGTCAAGATATACAGCTGACATAGCGGACCTGTAGCCCCGATCCAGTGACCCACCCTCGTCAGGGAGACACCTTCACCTATGTAGGTGAGGAAGGATGATCCCCGATTGTAGCGCTTTCGAACTGTCCCATTCCTTTTCACAACAGCAGAGAGGGGAGTAACCTCTATGTCAATGACTGCAGGAGGCCTATATAATGGCAACCATGTTTCCAGTTACCTCCAGGCCCAGCGCGGTACCACACTTCATTTTTCTCAAACATGAACTGCAGGTTTGCCAGGGTCAATAGCAGACCCTCATGGGTCATCGGTGGGGCACCGCTCGAATAGGGTTTGACCAGATGAAAGCAGAGGTCGTCACTTAGGGTGTTGATGTCTGCCACCTCTGTATCCGAGACCTCAATCAACGGCTCGTGGATGTACATCCCCTTCGGGAAATCGTACGGAAACACGATCTTGTGACCATCTATGTTGCGGCCCAGGCACTCCTTCGACACATCCTTGAGGTCTGTGAACAGCTTCACCCCATCACCACCAATGGGGTGGAAGGAGAATCCCTTTGAGTTTGCTTCGTACTGTAGGGCGAATGACTTGCCATCGCTCTCATCTACCTTGGAAGCATCAACTGCATACACATCTGCCAGGTCAGCAAGACCGGTCGACTGAGTAAATATGGGTTCCATTGCACGCTATATAGAAGGGGTTTAAACAGGAGATATAACCATGCCGATTGTCCGACTGCTGCTCTCTAGTGGTGAGAACGTAATCTCACCCTCTCTAGAGGGGAGACAGGTGGTACAGTACCGTGACCTCTTCGAGATGCCCCAGCGGGCACAACATAAATACATGCCGATGTGCTACATCAACCTCTGGGCAGTGCACACAGCAGCTCACTGGTAGAAGTCAGTTGCCAACTGCAACCTATGGAAAGCTATCAGTCCTAGCCTGTTCACACCTGTAAATCACCTGTTTGACAGCCCCTCCATCAACATATATGCCAGCACAGATTGGATATTGGACGCCCATTTAGAGTTTTCACTCTTATTACTCATTGACCTGACGACAAGATTATATCATACCAGGAATATCTGACCTGGGCCGAGATGCTGAGGAAAGCGGTTCGCCCCCTTCATGACCCCTGCACAGATAAAGGCCTTAAATGAACAAAGGCTCGCACTGCAACAAGAAAGAGAGCGACTACAGCGGGAGAACTGGTATCAACAGAACGAGAGCCTTGCAAGGAGGCAAAGGAACAGTGAAAGCTTTCGATACTGGCAGGCCCTGCTGGAGGAGAGTAAGCGGGACGCAAGAGTCTTGACAGATGACGATGAGCCAGATGTCTTCACAGACGAGGATGAGCCAGAGGTCAGACAGTGGGAAGAGGAGATGGCGCAGAAGTGTAAGACCAAGAAAGCCATCCAGCGGCGGACCTACTATCTTGGTGATAAGGTGAAGTTGCAGATGTCACGTCTCAGAAAGCTACTGGCACCCGACATAGTGCTGGATGACCACTGTCTAAGAGACGTCTGTCTCAACACCAGCAAGCTGGTATGGTTCGCCAGGCTCTCCAAAATGAACCCTTCTATGACTCATGAGCAGATTCTGCATGTGATGCAGGTTTAAGCCTCCAGATATACCATGGCAAAATCAGAGTGGCGGAAGCAACCGGAACTATACCCCTCCCTGACTGCTGACGAGGGCAGTACCATCCACGGCTGGCGACTCCAGCAGATAGATACCATCAGGCAGAATCTCGTCCGTGAGGCAGAAAAATACAGCAGAATGCGCAGGCGATATAAGACAACATACAATGTCCTCGCACGTACAACCACTGCTGCGGGTGTGATTGGAGCCAGTGCTGGTGTGGCAGCTGTGGCCACTCTCGCTACAGGGGTGGGTGCCCTCGTCGCCATCCCGCTGGGTGGCGTGACACTAGCTGCCAGTGTCTTGGCCACGGGCTTGGGGGTGGGGCAGCGGAAGATAACAAGGAGGCTGGAGAAACATGCTAAGTACGTGACACTGGCACAGAGTATGCTACGGACTATCGACGAGTCTGTCAGCAAAGCTCTCGAGGATGGCCAGGTCACCGATGAAGTGTACCGCCATATATTGAAGGTCCAAGCCCTGTATGGCACGGAGAAACCTAAAGTGTGACAGCAATGCATCAAAGGCTCCAGCGGGCGGGTTGATATGGAGGAGCTAAAAATTAGATTTTACGGTCTCTGGAATCAAGACGACTACAAATAGTGTGCTGCCTGTACGGTAGCTTTAAGAACACCAGTATATATGGCCTTCCCACTGAACCATCCAAGTCATCCGGAGCCAACCGCCCCTCCTGGGTACACCCTTGACTGGATTGAGAGGTCTACTGGATGATATACCAGAGCTAACACTGTTCTCCATCACAGTGGATGGACAGTCCCGAACCAGCTTCTCCGTCAACCCACGACCGCTGACCAACCACCCCATCACCATGAACGATGCGAAGCAAGCTCATACTTGGATGGCTGCTCCAAGCCTCTCATACTGGAATCAGCAGCTAAACTTTGCCGTGTGGTGTGCCACGGCAGGATGTGGAGTAAGTTTCACCCTGCTTCACTCCTGTTCTGGTACTCCTGTGGCTGTGCTCATCGCCAGCTCTCTCAGATTCCACGTGCATGTCATGGTGCGATGAATCCTCCATGAGCTGCGTGCAAGCCTCCCTGGTACAAACGACTTCGACCCACAGTTCAACAGTCATAGCGTCTCAGCGGCCAGCAGACAACAGAGAGAGAGAGAGAGAGTTCAGCGGTCACCCAGACTATCGGTGGCATGGTGGTCACAACAGCGGTCTAGGGGTTATGTACGGTGACCCGAGACATGACTACTCAGGATTCCCCTATCGAACACCCTGACGAGTAGGCCGTCGGAAGACAGCGACATTCTCGTTCGGTCCAGACAATGACCCTGGAGCGCTGGTGCAAAATATGCACATCACTGGCTTGCGGCAGGACTATCCAGATGTGTGGAAGTACTTTGTCCCACACACCAACTCAGGCCTCACACCAGCAGGGATCGTTCGGATCAACAGTCCCTGGAAGCACTGTGCTACTGCCTCCTTACAGCACAGACCAAGCTGCGTCATTCCATAGATGGTGTCAGCGGAGCAGAGGTCCAGGCCATGTTCATCAGTCTTGTTGAAGAAATGACCATCTTGGCAGACCCCAGCAGTCTTATTGCTAAGTTCCAGCAGGGGTTGCAGAAGGCCCATCGTAAACTTGACTTTGCTATTTCACCACACCTACGGTTGATTCCGAGCAACATGATCGTGAACATCGAGGACCTCCAAGTCAGGGGCTATAACAACATGATAATCGAGGGGAGATCTCCCGGTGTCCACTTCGGCTTCAACACTGATATCAACACACCTACACGTAGTAAGGACCATACAGTCGTTCCGACCCTGACACTGCAGCCAGTCGACACGACGCTTCCCATGGCAGCTCCGCCCCAGACACTGCAGCCAGTCGACACGACACCACTTCCCATGGTAGCTCTACGAGTGTTGTCAGGCCTAGCTATCATGGCGCTCGGGATCAACCTACTCCGCCGCTCGCAAATCAGCTATAAGACTATCCTGACTCTCTAGAGTAGCAGTGGGGACCACGGTGACACACTGACCAGCTTGGCCTGCCCTACAGCCCCTATACACGATGCCAACATGCACATCAAAGGGCTGGATATTTCCAGTTTCTAGTATCACAGAGCCTTGTTCAGCTCTGAGTCCGGAGAGGCCATGGAGGTCTGCAACTGCTGGAACACATCTGACAGATACTCCCGATCCTTGTAGAAACCGTTAGCTCGCAGGAGCTGCTCGACGATACTCCCACCCATGATAAGGTATTCGAGGAAGCAGATCTGCCCCTTACCAAAATCCTAGATAGAGCTTCACAGCTGTTAGCTCCTCTGTCAGCTCAGCACCAGAGAGTTGAGCGAGCTCATCTGGTGTCTTCTTCTTGCAGTCCTTCAACTCCTTCCAGAAGACCTCATAGTATTTCTCGCATAGCGTGAGCCCGGACATGTTTAAGATGTCTCAATAGAGAGATGAATATTACTGAGTACCAACCCAGACACCTGACAGATGCAGACTGGGAAGAGCCTATTAGCTCACTCTACAGGGAAACGCAGACGTTTAACTGCGTTGTATACTCAGTGCTTAAACAATGCCGTCAACGGTACATATCGTGAAGCAACAGGCGAGTCTTCAGAAGGTGGAGAACCTGCTGTGAACCAAGAACTAAGGCCCTGGCAGTCCATATCGCCAGTAACGTGGCGGCGAATGTGGCCGTGGTGATGATGACAGGTGAAATGAGGTTCTTCCTGCTGCCACTGCGGCGGTCCTCGCTACAGTGGTGAGTGGGGTGACCGAGCACTGTCTCGGAATAACTCACCCCATCCCAAAGATCGCCATCAGTGGTGCCTCCTACACTGCCGCCGCCAAGATCATGGGTGAACGTGTTATACTAATGGAGGCCGCGGTTCTAGGGCTAGCAACGAGTGTAATGGCTGAGATCATCGTCGCCTACGTTTAGCCACTCTGAATAGTGAGATTGATCACGAGACCCCTGCATATGAGGTATGGTGTGCCAGAGGGGTGTGTGTAGCCCATAGTTGAGCATACGGACTGAGGATTGCCAATGCCTGGGAATGTTGGACCGCCCACAAGGCATGCCCCTGTTGAGAGGGCCAGAGCCCTGAGCATTGCTACCTATTCTCTTGGCCGACTGCGTGGTCCTTCTATGCCCAACTATTTCACTGGGGGTATGACTAGTAGGTTTAAGCCGTCTGTATATAGCACTATGACTCTGTCACTCACAGACCTAGAAAGCATCGAGCTAGGCGATCTTGCTCACTTTGGCGAGGCACGCCTCGGTTCAGAGGACACTGTTGCCCCTATCTCCTTCCTAGACTTCGATGAGAAGGGAGACCCGCGGGAGATCCGAGGTACCATCCCAGCCCGAGATCTCATCAGGAACACTGATACGGTAGGACAATCGGCCATTAACAAGGCAAAGACTGTATACAAGGAGATGGGTATCAAGGACAGGGTGATGATGTGAAGTATGCTCGGAGGCGATGAGGCTGGAGCCATCAAGGTTATGGCTGAGCCCTATGCACAAGACCTGGTTAAGGATCTCCTGAAACCACGGAGCTCATTCCAACAGGATGGAGAGAATCATCAGGCTGGGCAAGATCACTGTTGATGGCGCAGAGGGTGCTACCGCCAGCCTCCAGCTTCCAGAGGTGAAGAAGTCAGGGTTCTTTGGTTTGCCATTTAAGACCTAGGCACCATCAGGCTGAGCAAGATCACTGTTGATGGCATAGAGGGTTCTACCGCCAGCCTTCAGCTACCAGATGTGAAGAAGTCAGGGTTCTTTGGTTTGCTGTTTAAAACCACAGGATAGTCATGGCTTCCCGTGCATGTATCATACAGATACTGGATGTACTAGACACTGTGGGTGCTGACACAGGCCCTCTACGCTATCTTCTCAGCTGCTGCTGGGATTTCATGCTTGGCGCCTCTATCGCATCCTTCGTAGCCGCCGGAGATGCAGGATTCCCCGCTCTGCAGGTGAAAGAGCTGGTGCAGGAGGTACTGCTGTTTAGTCTCCCAGATATAGACGAGGCTACCGCCAACCAAGTGCTAACCATCCTCCGCACGCATATCTGTACCATTCAACAGTAGGCCAGCTGATGCTGGCCAGGTGGTGCTGATCATTGCCCCGTCAGGACACGGGAAAAACATCTTGCTGCGGGCTCTCCTGGCCGAACATCTACACTCTCAATACATCCTTCTGGTGTCTGACTCCGCCGCTGAGGCGGTTGCCAGTAATGATCAATGGTACAATGGCCCAATCAACAAGACGCAGAACCTGCAAGCACTGATGGAGAAGCTTCTGGCAGCCCGACTGACAGAACCACTTGCTCTAGTTATCGATGACCCTGCAATGGACCAGAAGACAGTCACCTACCTCAGCAACATCACCAGGCGCATCCGGCACACAAAGATAACTGTATTTCATCCTCTTTCAGAAGTACACCCGCGAGATCTCCCCGGACATCCGCCACAATGCCCGGTTGCTATACTTCAGCTCCAAGTGTGGACGTGCTCTGCTCGAGATCACATACGACAGCCTAACCCTCAAGGAGACCAAAGGGGACATTATCGCAGGTGTACAGAGGGCAGCTGATCTGTACCACCCCCATCTTCAGCAACAAGGAGACAGGTGAGGTGTCACACTTCAAGCCCTCTCTGGAAAAGGGGCAGACCTTCACCTACAAGCTGAATCCAGCCAGGAAACTAGCCTGCTCTATGCGTCATCGCTGACAGACTGTCGGCCGCAACTTTTTTCATTCATCAGAAGGCTGAGGAACTTCGTCCGTCTCCACTACTTCGTCAGATGCTTGAGGACCTTTGTCAGAAGCTGGAGGAACTTCGTCAGAAGCTTGAGGAACTTTGTCAGTTTCGTCAGAAGTCTGTCGCTGAAACTCTATCCACAGATGGTAGGAATCTCTTCTTCTGGAACTTCTCACAGAAGATCCACTTTTTCCATGCGCGACGAGCATCTGACTTGCGAGCAGATTTGATGAGGTAGTCCTGGTAGTTATCTGGGAATTTCAGAAATGCTGGCAGATTACTGCTGGCCAATCTCCTGCGTCCTCTTTCGTTGCGGCCAACAGTGAGCCCCTCCTGAGTACCTTCTGCATGGCCAGTGTCGTGGCTCTCTGCTACAGTGGCACTGAACTCCTCCCTGAAGCAGTCATTTGCTCCAGACCGGAAGTTATCCAGCTTATCTCGCTCTTCCTTGCCATGGAGGCTAAATACGGCAGCCCACTTACCGACCGTTAGTAGATCTTTCGAATCTACCCTCGCCCTTTGGAGAGCTAGAATAACAGGACTGTTGATTTAGGCCACTGGTAGGGCGAGTGCCGTGCCCTGGGTGCTGTCAAACTTCCGGTAGAGTATCCGAGTCAGGAGTTCTTTTGTACTACGAGCTGGCGCTCCTTCCTCTATGGTGGCCAGTATCTCCGCATCAGACGGAGGTGTGACCTTGGCTCACTCGTGGATAATGTTGATGTCACGAAGCAGTCCTCGGACCCTGTCTCAGTGGGACAGTGCATGCCGTGGCTGTCGTGCTGACTGTCACGCCGACTTGTACTGCTGCCTACAGACAATCTGGTGGAGAACTTTACCAAACATGGCTGTTTAAAACCTCTATATACCCAGAACTTAAACAGGTGGATAAGCTAGACGACTACAAGCTTGTGGTTGTTGGGACCAATGTTCTTGGTGAGGTACGCGAGCTGGCTGACTGCCAACTCTACAGACAGAAAACTAAGTCATATGCACTTCTGCCGTCACCACCTCGGGGGCAGGAACATCCCACCTAATCAGGGCAACAGGCTCAGCTTCAACATTGGAAACCTCATAGCCGGGAATCGTTCATTAGGTGTAACGGTACTTTACTTTGGCTATGCTAAGGTATGCGTGTTGAACACATCAGGTATTCAGCTTGAGCGTGCGTAGAGCACAACTCCTATCGTCACAGCTGCAGCTGCCACCACTACTATAAGCTCTGCTATCTTCTGACCTGTCAATGCTTCATAGTCGAGCGTTGGCTCAGATACAGCCTCGTAGTACTCATCGAGACTTTCATCTGCCTCTGATGCTCTGGTTGGCCTGAGCTCGGAGTTGTCGTCGGCGTGCCTCCCTCTGGCGCATATGATCAGGTCCTTTGCTGTATTCAAACTTCTCCTTAGACAGCTTCCCCATCGCCTGGTTATGATGCTCACGCTCGACCTCTGCTGCATTCTTGTCGGTGAAGCTGAGACCCCAGTTCGTTAAGGCAAACATGCCTGCATTCAAGATTGCGAATGCCATGCTATAGTCTACAGTTTAAAGCTACTATATAGCTGTCCCCAGCGACAATTCCCCAGAGCGATGTATGAACCAGAGGCTTATGAAGATCCAGTCGAGGATATAGATGATGAGGGCTACGAGGAGGACTATGATGAGGAGGATTATGATGCAGACTACGAGGTCGGTGGTGACTATGATGATGTAAAGCCTGAATCCCGCAAGCTAGTACACAGAGCGAAAGGACTCTATCGCACTTATGTAAACGGTTCTATTGGGCCACTGGCAGCAGTTGGGGCTCTGATCGCTCTGTTCACAACAAAGGCTGGCGAGACGGTCTGCAAGATCGCCAACAATACTCTCCATGGTGTGGATATTTCTGAAGCCATACCAGCCATCGCCTCAGGTGTAGGTACGTTCGTCAGTCACAGGCCCTTGGCTACTGTACGTTGCCATAGCACTCACGGTCATCTGGGCTGCCAAACATTTAAGCTGTGCTACATCATGATGGCGTCTCTGTACAACCTGGTCAAGATACTTAACTTCCGAGGGTTATTCGATAAACTACCATTCAGTGAGGATCCAGCAGAGACTAGACGCCGGAATTTGAGGAGGTCTTCAGTGATAGTCGAATGAATGACGGCCGTCTGTTCATCTGTTTAGAGTTCGCCCAGGCTGTGCGTGACAGGACGGGAGTGGACATCAGTGATAAAATCACCCAGGCCGTGCGTGACAGGATGGGAGTGGACGTCAGTGATGAAATCCGGGAGCTTCTCAACCGTCTTTCTTGAGGAACTCTACTATCAGCCTGGTGGATGTTACTGTGGCCCCCTCAACTACTCGAGGCTGCACGTCGCAAGGGCCACAACTTCACATTGGAGACAGTTAGCCAGTGGCTCAGCCACCAGGCGATGTGGCAGATATACAGACCTCATCCACGGCACATCAGGCATGCCAATTTCGATGAAACTGTCCCGAACAGAGTTCACCAGGCAGATGTTCTATTCCTTCCACATGACTCTGTTGGTCGTAAGACCTACAAGTATGCCCTCACCCTCGTCGATGTCACCAGCAGGTACAAGGCTGCAGCACCGCTCACAGACAAGTCAGCTGGCCAGGTGGCCCAGGCATTCCAGGGTGTCTACGAGGCTTCGGAAAATCCCCTCCAGTGGCCGGAATTGTTGCAGGTGGATGAGGGTAAGGAGTTCAGAGGTGAGACTGCAGCCCTCATGCGGAAACACGGTGTGGCAGTTAGGCGAGGCGAGGTAGGGCATCACCGTGCCCAGGCTATCGTTGAGCGGTGGAATTGGACACTGGCAGAGAGACTGTTCCCACACCAATACGCTCAGGAAATGGCCGCGCCGAGTGAACATTCTAGAGTATGGGTGAGAGGGCTGCCTGCTGTGGTGGAGTGATCCAATGCCGAGGTTACTAGGCTAATTGGAAGAAGCCAGTAGAGGCTATCAGACACTCTGCTGTTGCCAGTCACAGCTCTAGAGGAGCAAACAAGGGAGAGGAGTGCCTGCCACCTGATCCTCTGGTTCTGTACCTGTATGAGCCTGGTGAGCTGGAGGGTGGTCGACGGCGTGCAACAGATCCTAACTGGTCGATAGTTGTTCACAGGCTTGACAGGTATGTGGAGGCGGAGAGGCGGCCTACACTGTACTACCTGGCATGCCAGCACGGAGTGCCTAGGCGACCATTTGTCGTAGAAGATCTTCAGCAGAGTCAGTGTCCATCTGCAGGTACTCAAAGCTGTCACGCGCTACGTAGCGATCGAGGAAGTCATAGTAAACTCCAGCATTCGCAGCTTCGTGAGCTCATAAACGGCTATCCCTACCTGGAAGGGCCTTCGAATAGTGATTCTCGGCTTGTGACTCTGGAGCTCGTATGACTCACTGATCTCCTCGAGATCTTCGAACCATGCACTACGCAGGGCTTTGTCTACCACGCGTTCATCCTTCGTGAAGCTGGTGTTGCTATGGCATTCTAGGGCCTCGATGAGCTTCCCGTAGGCACTGTTGCCGAGGAGTTTGAAGAGATCTGCCAAGAGCGCTTTGCTCTTATCTACATCTCCTGAGCGGCGGGCCTCCGTAACATTCTCCGTGAACCACTCGAATGGGCGCTTGGCCTCATAGTCTATGGTGTTGTATACAGCAGTGATCTCCAGGCCATGGGTTATATACCACTTGCGTGTCAGTGCATACAGCAGCCGCTTCTTGCCAGAGAGGGCGCCGACCAGCTTCTGGGTGGTGGGTCGCTTCTGCCCTGTATGCTCTAGATATGACTGCATCTCAGAAGAGATGGCCTCTACTGGGACCGCGTGGTTATAGGAGAGCGGGGGCATCTCCTCGAACTTTGCCCACAGCGTATTAGGGACCTCTATATCCACCTCAGCAAATCCAAATCAGCGGTTTGCTAGGAGCTCTTCCTTAAAGCTGGCTACACCACTGGCACTGGACCAACGGCGCACTGTCTCCTTACCACAGGGAATCTCTTTGGCCATCATTGACAGGTACAGAGCATTTGCGTCATAGCCGAGTAGATGTTGGCAGACACTCTGACCCTGGCAGATGTGCGCCACACCTGCCTTGTGGTATCTGGTGAACACGATGCTGGGCCCTCCAACAACTGCGTCCTTCAACATCTCATAGGCCTCCTTGCTCGGAGAGTAGAGGCTAACATCCGGCATGTGCTGAGCGGTTCCACGTAGGAGGTACTGCAGTGACACACCTGGGAGAGACACCACGTCTTTGAGGATGTCTATTTCTTGTTCTGTGTAGAGCTCCCGCATCTGCTCTAGGGCTTCGATGAATGGACTAACATCCAGGTTGTTGTAGTATCGCAGCCAGTCAGCGAATGTCTGCATTCCGTGTTCGCTGAATGTCTGGTTACATTGTTCCCACTCTTATCGCGTCAAGAGGTAGCCACCCTTGAGCTTAGATGTCCATGCTGAGTAGTCAGGAAGCCCTGGATAGTTGAGCTTCTCGTGTGTGTCAAACCATATTCATACGAGAACCAGCTCTTCTGCTGTGTACACCCGTAAGCTTTGACCCATACCGCGTACGAGACCGAGGGCCGAGGTAGTTCAGCACATCGAGAAGCCATAGCTCAGGTGTTCTGAGGAACATGGTCTGACTCGCCTTCTTGGCGACTTTCACTGTACCTATACTGTCAGTCAGCTCATCGACAAAGTACTTCTTGATGAGGTTCAGGTCATACCACTCAGAGTTGAACCCCAGTACAGGCACTTGTTCACACCACTCGTTGATCAGTCGCTGCTGTCGCTTTGGGAGCTTGTCCAGATCTTTCGGTATGTACTGTGCCCTAAGCCTTGTCCGGATTAGATATGCTCGCCATTGGATCTCCAGCATGAACTCTCTGATCAGTTCTTTGGGGTCAGGCTTGCAGAGGTGAGTGGGCTTACTCGTGGCGCCCTCTAAGGAGCAGCCAACTGACACAGAGATAGGTATGTGAGTATCTCGATCGTGAGAGTCTCCGTAGGATGAATCTTGATACCATCTAGGAGTGCTTCGAAGTCATAAGCTATGAGGTGTGGGTATGGGACAGCTAGAACTCGTTTAGGGATGCTTAGGCAGTGTTTTATACAGCACTCCCACTGTACTACAAGCGTGCATCCAGACGCTCTCAGCTTCTCCTCTCTCAGGACTGTCTTGCAGTATCTTTGTTCGGCATCCTCACCTCGCTGGTGTTGTGGACACCCATGCCAGACACAACCATGGAACTGGTAAATGGTGTTGGTGGTCGGATCATAACCATCTACGGGAGCACCCTCGATCCAACGCTCGCCACCGTGCCCACACGCTACATGGTGTATGTGTACGCCTCTGTTTCTCGACTCATACTCGATCCAACGAGTAGCCGCTGAACTGGATGGTTGGGGCGGATAGAAGGCTTTCTCATACGCAGACTGTGGCGCCTCAACCTTCTCGCCATTGCCGCCTGTACAGTGATCAGCGTGGCGTTGAAGATTGCATGCCTGTGTAAACCTCTGCTGACAGTAACTGCAGACTAGTGTATGTGCCAGCTTGGAGATGTTCTTGATGTAGAAGGCGTGGTTGTCCCACACTCCGCTGGTCATGGTGTCACGGTAGTGAGCTGCTTGCCTGATCAAGTGCCAGGTGCCCTCTTCGGTTGGTTCATACATGCGAATCCCGATCTTGGTGAAGAACTCTACCTTGTCCAGCTGATCCAGCGAGGTCTTGCGAACATCAGGTACTGTCTTGCTGTAGAACTGTGTGGCAAGCTCTCATGCAGGAGCTGTACTTCTATCAGCTCTCGCTCCTCGGTGGACTGCTAGACATGTCCAGAGACACATGTTGTCCCTGTAGGTGTCGAGGGCAGTCATACTCTTCTTCTGTCATAGCCAGTGTGGGAGGGGGCCTGTCCCAAGCAGAGGTTGGTGGTCGATGACAGCCCTGATTTCAATGTTGATTGATCGAACGAAAGCCCACTTGGTGTTGGGTTGATCGATATTGTCTGTGTCGAGGCGGGCTTGCTATCTTGCGGCCACCCAGTCCTGAGCTGCTCCTATCGTGTTCAGCCACGGGCTCCCTGGAGCATTCTTGTGGAAGAGCATCACCCTACCGTCTTCGATATGACGGATGCGATAGGTATGGGTGTAGCGGAGGTAGAAGGCATTCTGGACTGTCTGCTGGATCTTTTGCATGATCTGGCCTGTGAGGTCTCGTTCTAGACCTCTGAAAAATCTCCAGCGTACTGACCAGCATCCTCTATCCCCTGTCTCCCTTTCGCCGAGACGGTGGTCGAAAATGTGTTCGGCTTCTCGCCTCATGCTCCGGGCTAATGGTTCAGACATCGGTCCCCTCATCATTCGCTTAGTGATCCTGCATAGGGGAGGTAAGCGCTCCAGTGGATGGTCTGCCATCCGCTTCGCTACAGTCCTGGCTTGCAAGCTAGCAGTCACCTCCTAGTCCACCTGATGAAGCTCACAGAGCCGCTGCATTTTCTTGTGGGGATTCAAAGGATCATCTTTGGTAAGCACTGGAAACCTTCCCGTCTTCATTGCTCGGGAGAGACGCTTCCACAACTCCTCGGCACGGGCCTGTCCGATCATCTGGAGCAGGTCAGCTGTCTTGCAACCTCGCGAAGCTGTGCAACAGTAATCATGGTGTATATCACTGTGGATGCCTGTCTCTAAATGGTCGTTCAGACCCTATTATGTCTGGTTAATCACAAGGCGATGTGGGTGGTCCGTCGATGTGATAGTGGATGCTTGTCTCTAAATGGGCATCAGATGTGTGATGGGTAGAGGCCGTCCCAGCTAGGCCGGGTATGGGGTGACCGTGCGTTCCAAGCATGCCCCCTGGATATGATAGTACATGTGTATAAAGCCCAATGAGAGAGGTATGGCTAAGCTCTAAGAACGCGTAGCATGCATGCGCACATGTCCCTGGCAACACGTGTCAGTACTGTGAGAGAGTGTACGCTTGTGTGGTACCGAGTTGGTACTGGGGATTAAATCACTTCATTCACATGGTACTTTGCTAATAACACAAAAGAAGGTCCGAAACAGCGTGAACGCCAGCCAGATCAAAACCTTTATGGAAGAGGCAGAATATATCAAGATCAAGGTAACAACCAGCAACTCTGTGATTGACATTGTCAATTATTACTGCCCTAATGACAAGAATCTCTCACTTGACACAATCCAGGTCTCGGACTGCCACTTCCTCATTGCGGGAGATTTTAATAGCCAGTCTCAGAGCTGGGGATACAGAACACTTGATAAAAGAGGAGAAGACATTGAAGCATGGCAAGATGAAAAGCACCTTTTACCTGTCAACGATCCCACAGATCAGCCTACCTTCTACTCGCGTCGGTGGCACTCGACAACAACGCCGGACTTGGCATTTTGTACAGAAGACATTCACAGAAACCTCAGTAGAGTGGTCGGATCGCAGTTAGGAGGAAGCGACCACCGCCCAGTCCTCCTCTCTCTTTCTGGAAGTATTTCGACAAGTTCACCTCAACCCAATGTGGAACTACAAAAAGGCAAATTGGAGTCTGTTCGGCATTCGCTCCAATGAGCTTACCCAAAATATAGCAGTAGAAGGGAGAACCATCAACAATGCGGTCAAGGAATTTAATTCAAGTATCCTCAAGGCTGCCAACGAAGCGATTCCTCGAGGGTTCAGGAAAAATTACCGCCCCTACTGGACAACAGAGCTGCAAGCAGCACATGATAAACTAGACAAGGCCAGAGAAGATGCAGAGGGTAATCCCTGTCATGAAAACCACTTCACGCTACAACAAACTAAAGCCAGGTATCTAAAGACCAAGCTGGAGGCCAAAATAAGAAGCTGGAGGGAAAAGACGGCAGGGTTTAATTTAGAGAGAGACACCACAAAGCTATGGAGACTGACTAAAGCACTGAATGATGAAGGTGTTAGGGGAGAGAAGATTACTCTTGAAGAAGATGGACAAACACTGTCAGGAAAGATGGCTGTAGATGCCTTTGCGAAGGCATATGCAAAAGAAAGCAACATTTCTATACCACGAATGCGTCAAAAAGAGGTTAGAAAAGAGCAAAAGGAAAGAACAGACACCAACACTCACGATGCAATGAAAGATGACATTAGTTTAGCAGAACTGAAGAAGGCTATCCACCAATTGAAGAAGAAGAAATTTCCCTGGCCAGATGGCATTACGAATGAAATGATCCAACACCTTGGTAATGCATCTCTCCGAAAGTTGCTAGACATCTTTAATCTCAGTTGGACCAATGGAGAGGTTCCTCAGTGCTGGAAGGAAGCCAGAATGACTCCTATTCTGAAAAAAGGGAAGAACAAGACGAAAGTGCTGAGCTACCGTCCTATCAGTCTTACAAGCTGCATATGCAAGACCATGGAGCGCATCATCAACCAGCGGTTGCAGTGGTACCTGGAGTCGGAGAACATTATAGTTTCAGAGCAGGCTGGCTACAGAAGATACAGGAGCACAGAAGATCAAACAACACCTCTTGCACAGGTCATAGAGGACACTTTTGAAGCCAAGAAGGTGATGCTAGCTGCCTTTATCGATCTGCAGAAGGCATTTGACAAGGTGTGGAAGGATGGCCTCCTCGTGAAGCTCCGGCGCACAGGCATCGGTGGCAACATGTTCCGATGGACCAAGTCATACCTACACAATCGCAGAGCTAGGGTGCTGGTGGATGGACAATCTGGACATAATGTATTGCTGAGACAAGGGGTACCACAAGGCGGAGTATTATCACCAACTCTGTTCATACTCTTCATTAATGACATTGTAGCAGAGCTGCCCAATGGGATCCAAGCAGCCCTCTATGCAGATGACCTCGTACTCTGGTGCACCGAGGAGTACACAACGACTGCCACATACAGAATGCAGCTCACCTTGGATAGAATTACAACTTGGGCCAATCGCTGGTGTATTACCATCAACAAAGAAAAATCATCAGCCATGCTATTCTCACTGTCCACCAAAACCAAGGTTGGCAATCTGACACTGGGCGGTACTCCACTCGAGTACGAGGATCAGCAGACATACCTGGGAGTCACCTATGCCAGAAGATTAACATGGAAGGAGCACATCCAGAACGCAGAGGCAAAGGCCAGAAGAAAGCTAAACATCATGTGGAAGCTGGCAGGAACAAAGTGGGGTGCCAATGAAAGGATCCTCAAGACCATCTACCTAGGTGCCGTACGACCACACCTTGAGTGTGGATCCAGCTCATGGATGACAGCAGCTAAATCTCACCAACAGAACCTCGACAGAGTACAAAACCAGGCACTGCGCATCATCACTGGTGGAATGAGATCAACACCAATAGAAAAAATGGAGCAGACAGCAGGCATCCCTCCACTTAGTAAAGGAAGGGAATGCAAAGCACTGATCCAAGCTGCAAAGTTCAAATCATTCAACAACCACCCAATGAAGATCAGGCAAGCACAGCTGTCATCAGGAAGTGTGACTGTGATGGTCAGTCCACACAATAAATGACCGTCCTAGCAAGTACATACGGTACTGCCTAGTAAATGCTATCATGGCCAGCAACTCTTTGCGTGCAACACAATATTTACGCTGAGCCGGTGTCAACGTTCGGCTCGGAAAACCAATAAGCACCTCTTTCCCATTCTGAATTTGGGATAACTCTGCACCAATAGCCGCCTCTGAAGCATCAGTATCCAGTATGAAGGTACCATCCGGTGTCGGATAACCTAACACTGCAGGGTTGGCCATAGCTACCTGATGCTCTAGAGTCCAGTCATACTCTACTTTGGAACTGGTAAGTGCAGAGAGAGGAGCAGAAATACCAAGAAAACCCTGTATGTGCTCTCGGTGGTAATTCATGAACCCTAGGAAAGATTCCAGCTCTTTCCTGGTCTTAGGAACAGGCCAATTAGCGACGCTTTCCATATTGTTTGGCTTAACAGCGATTCCCTTATCACTCACCAACTTACCTAAGAAACAGAGTTCTGTATGGAACAAATTACACTTCTTAGGTTTTAATTTAAGGTTGTGCAACAGGAATCGGGAAAGGACAGCTTTCAAGTTGGTCATATGACTGTCAAAGTCAGTCCCTGTCACTACCACGTCATCTAAATACGCAAGACACTCGCACCAGTTAAGACCTTGCAACACCAGCTGAACAACCCTCTGAAAGGTAGTCGGGCTGTTGCACGTACCAAATGGCATCCGGACAAATTCAAAGAGCCCATATCTTGTGATAAATGCGAGCTTGTGGCGGTCCGCTGGGTCAACCTCGACCTGCCAATACCCGGCTGCCATATCAAGTGTGCTGATGAACTTAGCACCACCAAGTGCATCCAGACATGTCTCAATGTTTGGTAGGGGGTAAAGGTCTTTGCGAGTTAGACTGTTCAGATTTAACTTGAAAAGAAGGCATAAGCTGAGTAGTGTTTTAACGGAGTAACTAGCAATGTGATTATGAACTTTTTGAATTAATAATAGCAAGAAAAAAGACCAAAACAAATAGTGTTCAGTGTAATTAGTAAACCTAATATTACAATTGAAACATATTTGTTGATTAGAAGGGAGATTACCCTCTAATGTTCAAAAAGTTAATAATAATGATAATAATAACAACAACAGTGATTTATATCACTTCTTTATTTCAAATAATTCTGAAATAAACAACGAAATTGAACTGTAATTAAAGTATAAACAAATATCCAAAAACCGACGGTTAAATTACAGCTCAGAATCGCGTACATATGACACTGAAGACAACTAACAATAACAATCCAGAAACTATAGGGTTGTCATTCCACGGAATACTGACATAGATGATAGAAACTTAGCACGAAAATATACCTCAATTCATTACAGTTCAAATAAATAACATTGAATCTTGAATTTATTACGTATATGACGTATGTATGTAAGGTATATTAATCTATATACCCGACATTTGCCTGCTATAGTATAAATAAATAATATATATTTAACTATAACTCACCTATCATCTGTGATTGTTAAATCATACAAAAATAACTATAAAATAATCAAAATGGCGGCCAGAGTCTGTAAAATTGACGTTCGGGCAGGACTAGAGTAGCCTTTATATTTCCGAGAATTCTATCTTTTTTAACAGCAAAATCGTGAGTAGAATTTAGAGATAACTAATAACAATTTTTAATTTAGGGCCCAAAGTACTCCTGACACCATTTGTAGTAACTTAGCTACATATACAAGTTTACTCACCCAACAGAGGTCTCGAATCGGCCCATGGAACCAGCGGCAGATGTGCGCAGTTCAAGTTCCAAGGTACGACTGCCGGGCGTCCGTAGAAACGGCGGGAATCAGCTAGCCCGGCAGCCGTGAAACATGAACTGTGGAATTGCGGGATACCGCCAGCACCACAACTTAAAAGATCAAGTTTTGTGAAAGAGACAAAAGCACTTCAAAGGAAACACCAAGAAATGTTGCCAGCACAAATAGAAGACCCAAACCACACCCTTGATCCTCCACCCTGGGAAAACAAACTAGAGAACATAGCTATTCGCACCACAGTACCTCATCTCACACCCAAAGATGAACACAGTGATGTGAGCAAGAAGGCCCTGACCATAGCCATGCTGGAAGAAATGTACCCTCAGGAGACATGGATAAGGATCTACACAGATGGATCAGCCAAAGATGCAATTAGGAGTGGAGGCGCCGGACTGCACATACAGTATCCAAACGGACAACATGAGTAAGCTGCAATACCGACGGGCAAACACTGCACAAACTACAGAGCTGAAGTCGAAGCACTGGTCCATGCAGCTAATACCATCAGCAGAACAGCAGACCCTATTGCACAGATTGTCTTTTTATCTGATGCCCGCTCCGTCCTTGAGGCCATCACCAAAGGTAAGCTGCCACAACTTGAAGAAGCATCACAAACCATCAAATGCTTTCGGATAGCATTGCAATGGATCCCCTCACACTGTGGAGTCCAAGGAAATGAGGAAGCAAACAAGATGGCAAAGGTGGGTGCAGAAGAGAATCAGACAGAAAACATGGTTACACATACAGAGATGAAGACTATCATCAAGTCACTTTACAGAACACCTCAATCAGAAGATGCCTACCATCATCTCTCGAGGCCAGAGCAAGTGGCCATTTTTGTCTCAGAACTGGACATAACAGACTAAACCAACACATGTACAGGCGGTTCCTCCTTATGACATCGCCCGCTTGTCCTTGTGGAGAAGCAGAACAGACCACAGAGCACATACTTCAATGTTGCAGTACGTATCAGCTGCTGAGAGAAGAGATCTGGCCTTTGTCAACCTCTTTTCTTGAAAAGCTGTATGGGCCTGTGGAAGAACTGCAGAAAACCACAGATTTCATCTTGAGAACGGCTCTCCAAGTGTGATACCAGCGATCGAAAAGAAGAAGAAACACAAAAGAAGGATTTGAACCGGCGCATTAACTGCCTCGACCATGTATGCATTAGTAAATATGGCTGATAAGTTATGTGTTCTCATTGCTGTATTGCTGCGCTTATCAGTCCCAGATCTTTGCTATTATTGCGCAACCATTGTATAATACGCATTAACTGTCTCGGCCATGTATACATCCCATTAACTATCTGGGCCATGTATGTACTATTTTAGCTGATAAGTTATGTGCTTACACGTTGAGACTGTGTTGGTGCGTAACAGTGATTGCACACCTCATGCTCAGAGATAAGATTACTAAGAGGCGAGATTTTAGTGGTGTTGCGGTGGGTCTATCGATAGAGTTGTAGAATTGCATAGCATTTCCAGGCTGCAGACTGGGTTCCAATCTCGCTCAAAAGACCTCACTAGAACTTACCTGAAATTTCGAATCTAGGTAAGACTAGGGCTGGGGGTAATATGACCAGGTTAGATAAAGACCCACCACGACACTACCCAGTGCGGGGTCAAATTACCACAGACACACATGCACCAGCCGGCTGGAATATCAACAGGGTGGGGTAGAAGATAGGTAGGATAGGTACAAAACTGTCCCACAGATAGAAAAACCTCCTCAGGATAGAGAGAGAGGCCGGCCACTGGCCGGTATCCTGAGGAGGTTCTCCCGGACATGTGGGGTCCACATGGGTGTTTTATACATATGTCTCAAATCCTATGCCCCAGGGATTAAGAGGGAGGTGGGGGCCACGGATCGCCGATCGGCTGCCAGTTGAGGGAGGTGGTATCATTTTAATTCCGACCCTACTACTGTACTTGACGCCCCTTTTGTACCATTAGTAGCTATGTGGCCGTTCTTATCTAACAATGGCAGGAAATAACATTTATTACGAGTGACTTTGTTTATAGCATGTTGGACATAGTAATAGATCTTTCCAGCTTTAGCTATGCCCCCGCCCACCTCTAGCTGTGTTCCACCAATACTTCGCCGTGTTGGGATTGATCGATCCCCGAATGTCCTGACTATCAATTTCCTGAAAACCATACAGGTAAGTTGTTCAATATTATGTAACAGATTTGACTGGTTGTTGTCGTTGCAGCCTTTAATCAGATTAGTTTCAAAATATTCACCAACCAGGATATTTATTAAATAGTAAAGACATACAATTCCTACAACAATGCATAGCCCGTCTTCAATTATGCGTTTGTGCGTACTTATCTACGTCATTCATGACGTCATAATTACGCCATTGATTGTGATGTCCTTCTACACGTCACGTAGTTGATTATGACGTCATACGATGTATGGATACAGTGGAAAGATCTGTTCCAGTCAAAACTGTAATTGAAACCTTGTTAGATCTCTAAAGTGACGAGTCTTAAATAAAAACGCCAGACAATTTAATTTCTTAAGTTGCATTTTTAAAATC
Source organism: Chaetoderma sp. LZ-2023a (assembly GCA_034401795.1). Taxonomy (NCBI): domain Eukaryota; kingdom Metazoa; phylum Mollusca; class Caudofoveata; order Chaetodermatida; family Chaetodermatidae; genus Chaetoderma; species Chaetoderma sp. LZ-2023a. The sequence goes on along the minus strand of CM067370.1, from coordinate 34,206,426 downwards.
AGCGATAGTGTGCCTATTCATAAACTGATTTTCAGAGATGTATAGCCAAAGTGTAATTGAAGCCCCTTTTGGGCTATTAAGGGCTATTTGACCCTTCTTAACTGAAAACGCCAAGAATGAATATTTCTTAATGTTTCCATCTATTCATAAAAGATAAATATCCTAGCTAAATTTAGGACTATTTGTTACGTTATGGACACTTTAACTAACTAGAGCTGTAGCCACAATTTTAGATAAATATTTGCTGGCGCCATTATTTCAGACTCCATTATCTTCGCCAGTGTGCAATTGTTGGTAGAAAACCATTCTCGTAATGCTAATGCTAGTTATTATTATGCTGACTTCCTAGGTGAGCGCATGGTATGTTCCTAGCATAGTTCAATACCAGTTGTATATTTTCTATGGTGCAAGTGACAACATATATATTTATGTTTACTGAAGACTTGCTGCCTATAGCAACAACAGCGTCAAATTGTTGCCAATATAATCAGCTGATACTACAATTGTCACTAGGTAATGATTTGATTATAATTTGCCTGAAAATCGTTGACTCAAAACCTTCAATCAAATTGTTCTAAAAATAATCAGCAGGGCAGTCAATGTTTTAAGACTTGCTGAAAATATTTCGAGCAACTTTATTGACAGTCATTTCTGACTAAGGCAGCAACAGCATTGTCACATCTTTCTTAGAATAATCAGCTGGCTTTCTTTAACTAGTTAGGCCTATACGATAGACCCAGTGTCAGATATGCTCGAAAATTATGTTCATTTTAATTGGCTGCATTCGACTGGGACTTTTCACTAGAGTAAATTTACTCGCGCAGTTACCAAAATGTTCTCTACGCTAATGTATCAGTCGAATACAAAATAACAAGCTGTATGGAAGGTGCAGAAACCGACTAAATCGCCTAAGTTTTACGATCTTGATAAATCCACCTTTCAGCGATGTTTTCAGACATAATGAATGCTGAATAATAGTAGAATGCAGCTCCTAATTCCTGCATTCTAAAATTTTGCACCACCTGACATACTTCACGAAACATGCCACATGTGTTGGCTCTGGCTTGTTTCGTGCTCTGTTTTTTTCCGGGAAGCACCAGTCGAATAAAAAAAGATACTCTACGGAGACAATATACTCGAACTTTTCGCCCAGTCAGTTTTCAGTTTCAGTTTTCTTTATTCTCTCAGGCCGTTTTTACAACAGCTTATGAGGTAGTTTTGATAATTTACAACGTGACGGTAGCGATATAGAGTAATTATACAGCATATGATGTTTGTTATCTAACAAATTTTTATTATTATTATTATTATTATTATTATTATTATTATTATTATTATTATTATTATTATTATTATTATTCTAGGCATGGATTTTCCTTGATTGCGCTAGAAATTTTGACAGTCTGGTAAGGATTGGCTTATTACATATTGCAAACAATCCTCTAGTTTTCTCTATATTGTTATTTTGTACAAAGTATGCAGGTATGTATTTCTTGTCTTAGATTATTATATTTAGGGCAGGTAAAAAGGAAATGAATCCCATCATCTAGACAGTTACAGAGGGTGCCTAGTCATTCAGAGCGGCCGATGCCGAGACATCTCTTTGATTCTATGTACAATTTGTGGATTAATGTCCTAAAGTGGCATATACTCAGTGATTCACGATATGGTAAGATATTTTAGATATTTTTCGAATGCTAGGATTTCTTTGATTAGATTGTAGAATGTTAATCATGCTGATCCAGGTAAAATTCGTTTCCACTCATCCACGTATTGTTCGTTTAAAATATTTCTTGTTTTATTAACTACCTGCCATGCGTTGATACTTTCATTGGTAAATAGATCTGCTTGATCGGTTTTTCTAGAATTGATTTAATCGTTTCAATCCACTTGATTTTTATATTCTGGTCTCTGGAGAGCTCTACACTTAAATTATATAATGTTGAAGACAGTTTTCCGTATCTTGCATTTACTAGCCCGGCCCAGAATCTTATCATATTACATTTTATGGTTATCTTAAGTTGATATTTTCCCAATTCACCGTATATCATTACACTTGGTGTACTTCTCTTTAAGTGTAGAGAGTTCTTAAAGAACTTAGCTTGACAGGTTTCAATTCCACAATCGTTCTCAAATCCCCATACTTATGAGCCATACAGCAAAATTGGAGTAATCATTGTATCAAACAGGTAGCTTTGTAGATCAATAGGGATGTCGTGTTCCTTTATCTTTTTAGTAAAGAGAACATGGCTTTGGTTGCTTGGGTAATGTTCCGTGTCTTGCAATTAGAAAAACTTCCATTTTGTTTAGGACATACACCTAAATAGATGAATTCGTCAACGATATCTGTAGTATTCTGTCCAATATTGAATGTTAATTCTGTTGGATTTTTACGTTTAGCAACCACCATTACTTTAGTTTTTATAGTATTTATGTGCAGTTTCCAGGCAATACAGTAGTAATTGAATACATTTAGAGCATTTTGAAGCGTATCTGGAGAATCTGCTATGATGATAGTGTCATCTGCTTATAGAAGGATACTAAGATACAGGTAAAGATTTAATTTTTCATATGCTTGTTCTGTTACGAATTTAAGGCCAGATATTCTATGCTCAATTAGATATTCCTCTATGTCATTCACAAAGTTTGAAAAAGCAATGGTTATAGGTTTTCACCTTGCCGTACGCCGATATTGCGCATGAAATAATCCGAATCTGCCTTATTATGGGTGACAAAGGATTTTATGGAGTCGAATACAGCCACCGTCGATCAGAAAGAAAGCAGATTATTATATCGACGGTATGCGTGTCAGAGGCGATCGTGCACGTGCTGGTGGACTGCTTGGTCTTTGTGAACATATTTCACACGCACATGATATAGACCTAACTAATTGTGCATGCACTTGTTAGCTAACAAAACAGAAAGCCAGCTGATTATTCTGTGAAAGATTTGACAACGCTTTTGCTGCCTTAGCCAGAAATGACTGTCAATAAATGTGTTCCAAGTATCTTCAAGAAGTCTTGAGAGATTGACTGCCCTGCTGATTATTTTGAGAACAATTTGATTGAAAGTTGTTGCATCAACGATTTCAGCCAAATTGTTATCAAATCATTACGTAGTGACAATTGTATTATTAGCTGATTATTTTGAAAACAATTTGACAGAAGGTTGCTGCAAGTATAGGCAACAACAGTTTTCAGTAAACTTCCTATAAATATATTTATTGTCACTTGCACCGTAGGAAATATACAACTACTATTGAACTATGCTTTGCACTTTTATGTGCTCACCGTGGAAGCCAATAGACCAATGACAAGCATTAGCATTACGAGAATGGCTTTATACCAACAATTGCTCACCGGCGGCGAAGACAACAGTCTGAAATAATGGTGACAGCAACTATCTATCTAAAACGGCGGCAATAGTTACATACACCTGTGCAAAAGTTAAGCACCAGCAAAAACAATAGAACGTAGAAACATGATGGTACAACTAGGCTGCCATACTTTTTGTCCCCGCGTTAGCTGACATAATTCCAAGTACGAAATGCACATGCATGCATGACTTCACGCCGCTTGATGTCCGTGCGTGGCGGGAAACAGCACACGTGTTCAGTTATGTAAAAGTCCAGTTTGAGGTGTAGAACATTACATACAGATTTAGGCGACAAGATTAGGAATTTTGTGTTCATGACCGTGGTTTATTTGTAACAGAGAGAATTAGCTCTTGATTGTGAACCGCTATGGCAAGACGAAGGTTAAGTGATCGTGTGAAATGGCAAATCATAGGCATGCATACCACTGGTATGTCATGCAGAGAGATTGGCAGACAGCTGAACATTAACCATACTGTAATCAGTCGTTTGATTGCAAAACATGGGCAAACTAACGAGGTGAAGGACAGGCCTAGATCTGGAAGACCGAAGAAGACTACTGCCCGTGATGATCGAGCCCTAGTACGCCTTGTTAGGAGATCTCCATTCACCAACAGCAGAGTGCTCAGCCAGCAATGGAAAACGCGCAATAGAGTGGCAATGTCTACCGTCAAAAGGAGACTGTATGCTGCTGGCATGAAAGCTAGGAGACCTATCAGACGTCCTCTCCTCACTGCACACCACAAAGAGGAGCGTCTGAGGTGGTGCAACGAAAGAAGACACTGGAACATGAGATCCTGGAGACGGGTACACTGGTCCGATGAAAGTCGGTTCCTGCTTCATGCCACAGATGGTCGAACTCGTGTATGGAGGTCCAGACGCACGGCGTACGACCAACGTAACATCATGGAAGAAGTTCCATTTGGTGGAGGTTCCGTTATGATATGGGGGTGCATCTCATTTGATTGTAAGCTGGATCTGTTGACTGTACCTGGAACACTAAATGGACAAAGATATCAAGATTCCATACTGGATAGAGTTGTGGTCCCTCATTTTGTAAATCATGCACCTGGAACCCACCCTATATTCATGGATGACAACGCCCGACCACATCGTGCTAGAGCTGTGCATGAATACCTCCGCCAGAATGCCATCGAAACCCTACCATGGCCAGCAAGGAGCCCTGACATGAACCCTATTGAGCATATCTGGGACATTCTGGGAAACATGGTGAGAAGGAGCGATCCTCCTGTGCAGAACCTACAGGAATTAACAGACGCACTCCATCTTGAATGGCAACGAATACCACAATGGCGTATCAGTCGGTTGGTGACCAGCATGAGACGTCGTGTCCAGGCCGTCATCCAGGCACAAGGTGGATATACCCGGTATTAATAATGACAGTCTCAAACTCGTGCACAGATGTTAAACTTCGTTTTCAGACACCATTAATGACAATCTAGCCACGTGTGTTAACTGTAGGGCAATAGTTGTCAGTTGTGTCAACGTAACCATATTCAGGCCTCGTTTTCAAGTTCAAACAAAAACATACAGTGTTTCCCCACCATCATAATCAGCATTCCTCTAGTTGCATTATTACCTCTTGCACTAAGATGGATGAGTACATAAATGTTTATGCTATTGCTTTCTTCATAGCACATGAATATACTCTCGCATGTGCGTAAAAATAGGGTGGTGCTTAACTTTTGCACAGGTGTATAGTTAGTTAAAGTGTACATAAAGTAACAAATAGTCCTAAGTTTAGCTAGGATATGCATCTTTTATGAATAGATGAGAACTTTAAGAGTGACTTTGTTTATATTGCATTGGATAAAGTAACTACAGCCAAATAATTTCTTTGTACGCTAAAGTGTAATTCGAAAATAAATTTGACCCCTTAAAAAACGCCAGACAATTTAATTTCTTACGTTGCATTCTTTTAATCACTGAAAATATGAGGTTGCATAAAATAATTTTTAGAGATTACACAAAAGTGTAATTGAAAGTGAATTTTGGGCGGCAATGTGGGCTACATAACCCCTTAGCGCCAGGAATGTGACACTTAAGAAATGGATTTTCATTTTTACTGTGGTCGCTCCTATAGATAGCAGGCATCAAACAATTTGTACGCGATAGTGTAATTGAACAATACACATTTTTGGTATGATACATGGATGGCTACCAGTCTGAGAGTATACGTACCACATACAGAGAGAGACGCCGATGTTGATCTCGTCCTTGTTGATGTAGACTGACCATCTATACTGGACGACGCTTGCTCGGTCTCGCTTGGTTCGGGCAAGTCCTTGCATGTTTTAGCGCAACCCACTTGACTATTCCCTTGTTTGGACACTGCGCTGTCTGGTACGGCCAATGATACAGGGTTCACGCGTCTGTTTCTCAAAATTTGTCCTTTTAATTTCAAATGTTGATTTCTCGTCTTCGAAAATATGACGTAATATAAGGAAATCTGAAAATAGGATAAGAAATAATAAGAGAATAAACGTTTTGCTATAATTCTCAGTATTCATTGACATTGCTTTATTTACACCCAGATCATATACATGGCATATGAGGTTAAAGTTTGATAGTTATATATACAGCAGTCAGAGGTCCATAAATTAATGGAAACTAATTTTTAGCTTAATTAGTAAATATATTTATTCAGATGTTATTATTGTCGTTGCTGTCATCAGTATTTCAATTGATATCTTTTGTTGTTGTTGTTGTTGTTGTTGTTGTTGTAGTACTTGTAGTAGTAGTAGATGTTGTTGTTGTTGTTGTTGTTGTTGTTGTTGTTGCTGTTGTTGTTATCGACGACGTATATGTAGTATTTTTGTACAGAGCATCTGCATACAGAGTTTGAATATATAGCACGTATACAATCGTGTATATGTATATGGCTACGGTATGTTGATAGTGTAAATGGATAAAGTTGTTGTTGTTGTTGTTGTTGTTTCTTCTTAATCGAATTCATTTAACTCGTGTGCTTGTTTGCTAGACTAAACTGTTTTGGTTCACTGGTTGTGCAGGCTGAAGTCGTAATCCATTTGCTGTCCACATTCCTGCTTTGGCATGACCGGGAAATGGTAATCGTAATGGTATTGTCTCATGTTGATGTTGCCTCTGTTGCCAGTTCGTGTTCTGACGTCTTGTGTAGTTTGATATTTATTATATGATTGGTGATGGATCGTCTGAGATTTAGACGCTCCTGCGATTGTGTTTGGTCGTATTTGGCTGCAATGTGTTGGCCATCCTCAAACAATTTGTCCCTTACACGTCGCGACCGTTAGCTTTGCGCTGTCGACGCCGTTCATGAATTTCTGGGGTGGTATGGTTTGAGGTGGGTGGGGGGGGGAGGGGGGGGGGGAAGAGGTGATGCTTATTGTTCATTTACTCCGTATTTTTTTCCTCGAAGGAAGACCGGTTTGACAAGTTTCCTGTCTTAAAAGTAACCACATCTTGAGAAAAAGGCAGGCCTAATACTGTGATTGTGTCCATGTTTCGCATCACAATCTTCTTCACCAGGCTGACCGTGAACGCTTCACCAATTGAATTAGAATGTACTCCATGGGGATGTTGGCTCTGGCCTTTGCAATCGCCTTTGACAATGTACCACGTAGCCACGTCACTTCGATATTTGAAATTGCTACATAAAACTAAATTTTCTTTCTGGGCAACCACCACTTGAATGTATGTTACAGATTTGGTGATTCTACCTTCTTGCATTGTAGAGGTATCGACGAAAATGTGTACTTCAGTATGCACTATCTGACACTGTAACCCTTTAACCTCAAATAAAAATTTCTCACTCACTTACTCACTCACTCACTCACTCACTCACTCACTCACTCACTCACTCACTCACTCACTCACTCACTCACTCACTCACAGGCAGGCAGGCATGCAGGCAGGCAGGCAGGCAGGCAGGCAGGCAGGCAGGCAGGCAGGCAGGCAGGCAGGCAGGCTGGCAGACAGGCAGACAGGCAGGTAGGTAGGTAGGTAGACAGACAGACAGACAGGCATACCGCATCAACGGCAATACTCACACCGGCTTTTGGCAAAAACAGGTAGTTTAATTTCTGCCTTATTTAATGAACCACAAACGATTTGCTCAAAGATACGCGCGGACTTCAGGGGTCTGAATCGTGTAGGTCAGAAACTAGAACAGGAGACAGGTGTGAGTTACAATTACGGAGGTGATTCGTCTATCCGTATCAGACTATTTATATAAAACACCTTTCATCTCCATGTGCACCTTTGGCGGCTTGAGTAACAAGGTTAGTTTTAAAACCGAGTAAATCTGGAGTCATTATTACTCTTGCTGGTATGGCAAGTACAATTGTGATTATCCATTTGGCGAATACTTGACAGATAAAGATGATCGGTTATTAATTATTACACAATAATACATTAAATACCTACACCATTGTACAGAAAATGTGTTTATCCACATATGACCTTTGAGTCCGCATGTACATGAAATGAAGCGTATTGATTCTGCTTTCTCAATGAATCGTGTATAAAAGTCTTGATAGACGCGTTAGTCTCGTACTTACCAATAGGATAAAGGAAACAAATCTGTGAGACTAGTTCCTTTATGCTTATTGATTTATTAGTATTTTTAGAAGCTAATTTATACACACAAATGTGCTTCATTGTGTCGTTTTAAAGCAGCCTTGTACAAACGTAACAAATATATCAGTACATCAGTCCATTTTTGAAGCAAATTTTACTGGGCGACATTGATCATTGGAGTGTGTGAGAGTGGTAACTTGTTAACTCTATATTATTATACAGCAATACTTCATGAGTAATAATAGCTCAAATATGTATGTACTTATAAGTAAAAGTTGAAAATGCCTTGTCGCCCAGTAGTTAAAAATGTCCTTCACTAGGCGACAATCTTTGTTGACTGGGCGACGTCGCCCAATCATATAGTTAAAAATGCACTGCAGTACACGTATCATAGCAGACCAAATAACTAATGAGAATGAATGGTGTTCTGTAAATCTAACATTTAGGTTTGATGCTTAAACTCATCTCAACACTGGCGTATAGATATCTGATTCAATGCTTAGCTAAATTAATTCAGTCGAGTTATTCTGGACACGAACCAGCAATTGTAGTCGCAAAATACTTGTCTTCTGTTTTCCATTAACGAGGAGCGTGAGTCAGTATCGTCACAGGAGGTGATTAATTAATTAATAATTCCATGAGCCAGTATTCACGAATAGCGAGTGGCTTACTCTCTGTCGTAACGTAGAAAACAGTCTAACAGAACAATCAGATTGTCAAATTTACGCTACTATGAATGCGTAAGCCCTAGATACGCATCTTCCAGAGCGTAAGCCCTCTTCGTGAATACCGGCCCTGATATCAAATTCACTCGGTAACACGCACTCTTCCACAAGAGAGTTACGACACAATAGGCAGATGGATATGCATTGCGTTATGTTTCGTCTACCTGTATGGTTGTGGAGAGAAGCAAAATGGTGCCTAATAACCCGATCTGGGTCCAGAAATAAAGATCTGCACGTGAAGCCCACCAATGACAGCCATGCTCATGTATCAGTCCTGTTCCGCTCTTCACCACAAACAATGGCACTACCACAATGCACGCTGTAACGTAATAATAATAATAATAATAATAATAATAATAATAATAATAATAATAATAATAATAATAATAATAATAACAAACTTGCAGATTCCACTATCCCGTTTTGTCACATTTTCGTTGCGAATGGTCAAGCGGCGTGTGAAGACCCGTTGGAATTTTGTGGTGAAAGCAAGCCACCAACCTGGATATTTTTTGGATACCCCAAAGAACAATAACAACTTTGGTGTCAGTCTGGGAATCTGCTCTTGGCATTGTAATGTTTTTCCCCAAAGAACCCGTATAATCACCTCGTTTGATTTGAATTTATAATGCCAATATGTAGAAATAATTACGGTTTGAGTTCCAAAGATCAGTCCAGAATCTGGGGGTCCTCCCGCAGAGAAAATTGAAATTGACTAACTTTGGTGTCAGTCTGGGAATCTGTTCTTGGCATTGTAATGTTTTTCCCCAAAGAACCCGTATAATCACCTCATTTGATTTGAATTTATAATGCCAATATGTAGAAATAATTACGGTTTGAGTTCCAAAGGTCAGTCCAGAATCTGGGGGTCCTCCCGCAGAGAAAATTTAAATTGACTAACTTTGGTGTCTGTCTGGGAATCTGCTCTTGGCATTGTAATGTTTTTCCCCAAAGAACCCGTATAATCACCTCATTTGATTTGAATTTATAATGCCAATATGTAGAAATAATTACGGTTTGAGTTCAAAAGGTCAGTCTAGAATCTAGGGGTCCTCCCGCAGAGCAAATTGAAATTGACTAACTTTGGTGTCAGTCTGGGAATCTGCTCTTGGCATTGTAATGTTTTTCCCCAAAGAACCCGTAAAATCACCTAATTTGATTTGAATTCATAATGCCAATATGTAGAAATAATTACGGTTTGAGTTCCAACGGTCAATCCAGAATCTGGGGGTCCTCCGCAGAGCAAATTGAAAATTAGATGTATTGTGAGTGCACAAATTTGGCGGAGGTCTACATAGAAAGTTTCAAATTTGACATTGGTGGAGGCTCGTGGGCAACTGATCAGTCTGTCCAGTCTAAATCCGACCCTGGAAACATAAAAGAAGCATGGTCCAATCATCAAACAGTCATTTCATTAAATAGGTCCATATTGACAAACATGCAAAATCGCTTCAGGTGATTCACAAGGACATGGATAACATAACCTTTGTACTGCCGAGTTTCCCATTGTAGTGTCATAATGACGATACATTGTAGTAAAAATACTACATACGTTGGCATCTGTTGAATTGAACCTGGCTGACAAGCAGATTGCAGACATTTACGCTACTCCGACTTCGCTCTGGCTATGACACACACGTCTTAACCAACGCCAATTCAATCTCTTCTCAGCTATCTCTGTCACTGACTTCTATTTTTTCTCTCTGGCCCTACCGCTTCTAGGGATCTGAGCATTTTCTACAGAGACAGTGTTACGAAGGCCATATACTCTACTTCCACTGGAAAGTACCAAACGCTCCAGCCTCTCTTTATGTACTGGTCCAAAATGGCCTGATACTGCAATGGCTACCTTTCAGAACACCTCCAATTTCACTGCCCACGACACAGTTAGCTTCACAACACAACTTGCTTTGATTCTTCTGTCTAGAGTACTAAACCAGGCAATAAGGTTTCTGTTGAGCAGCAGTATGTGTTTCAGGAAAACTAGCTGTCCTTCAACTCCAATTTTATGGGCCACATCTGTGCTGATCTTAAAATTCACTTCTTTCTTCTTCTGGTCTAAAACCTTTGTCATGTCTGGCAGCAAATTTTAGTGGCTCCTGCGACACCTTCTTTCCCGGATTGCCATGAGGCATCATGTGAGGTTATGGTTCAGTGTTCTCTTCGTAGCGCATCGTCAATATTTCTCATCTTAGTGCCCTACACTATATTTTGCTAATGTCTGGAGAATTAGGCACATCATAGACACTCATCCACGTTCCTTGCTTACCCAATCCTGTTTTCTGACCATTCAGTTATCTTCCTTTTCGCCTTGGACCAGCTTGTTGAATCAACTGTCTCGTCTCTCTTATTATTGCTGATCTCCAGTTTCACACCGGTATCCACCATCTTTTGATGTGACTGGCTTGACATTATATTCTATCCACCTCATTGTAATTCACTAATTCAATCTACACCTTGCAGCTAGCCAAACGCTTCTTGCAGTTTCCACTTCTTCCCTGATTAGAGCATGACCCATGCTTATCATTATTTGAGTTCATCACGATCTGTGGTCCAATTCATCGGTTTTGTACTCCTCTATCATGACTTGAATGTCATTTGTGGTTTTGCTGTCCAACTATACAACTAAACATCTGTCATAACTTGTGGCAATCCAAGTCTTCTCCTGAGGTGCCTGCAAATCTTTATCTGGACGGATTCTACTGTCAACAATCATTTATTGCCAATGGCTAGTTAGCCTTGGCAGCAGGCCATACGGATAGGCATAGCAATATAATTTGAATCTTCCTAGCAATCAACTTCTTTCTATCGCGCTGAGCCAGACCGCAACTCAGAACACCACAATTTAATGTTCCACATATTTGCTATGTCGCTTTGAAATTCACCGAACAATTTGCATTAGTAAATAATTTGTTTGTCTGCTAATGATAAAATGGTTTGTCCCTGTAGGTTCTACTTGAATGTCTAGCAAACCTTCCTGTTCTAGATCTCTAGGCGTCGTCACTTACTGAACTTCTCTGGTATTGCTAGTAGCAACCTTCCTCCAACTGAGTTTTCTACTCTAACTGTAAGGTTGTATCCCTTAGTCTAATTTTGATTCTCAACATTCAGTTCTGACAAATCTGTTAATCACATTAACTGATGTTAAATATTTTCCTTCAATGATCTGCTCGATTGTCAGCATGGGTGCAATCGAGGTCAGTCCCGTTGTTTTCGTTGTAAAATAAAATGCTTTGGAGTACCGTCATTATCACGTGAGGCGTATCATGGCGAAGTATTATGTTGTCATGTGAAGCAGTGTTGTATGTTTGTAGATCTTGCTATGTTAAAGGATATGACTGTTTTGTTCATCTATCATATGACGTCATATTCAACTACGATTGATATACAAAGACTCGATATAGTCCGTCATTAACGCTTAATAGTCCGACACGTTGAATGAATTGTATGTCTTTACCATTTAATAAGCATTCTGTTTAATGTTTTGAAACTAATTTGACTGGGCGCGCTGTCAAATTAGTTTCAAAATATTTAACAGCTTACTTGTATAGTTTTCTGGAAAGTGATAGTCAGGGAGTTCAGGGATCGATCAATCCCAACACAAGCGAGGTGTTGGTGGAGCTTAGCGAGGCATAGCTAAAACTGGAAATGTCTATTCCTGCCTTGTATTTTGTGACTGACTGTTTCTCCTTCGATCAATACTCACCATTCTATTACTTCTGATATACAGCTGGCCCTGACAGCTGGCTCTAGGACTATAGACTTAGAAATCTTTACCAAACTCCTTGGAACCGGGTACTTGGCTCCCAACTGCCGAGTACCCGTCTACCATGAAGCTCATTCTTGTTTGCATAGCAACAAGAGATAAATGCTTTTTGCAGTTGGAAAGATCTTAAGAGTTTTAGCCTAAGTCTGTTTGTCTGTAATTAATTGTGATAGCTTGTGCGTTCTCAAAGGATATTTGGATTAATATGGATGCCGCCGATGATAACCAGGTCGTATATTTCCTTATTATTCCATAGTTAAAAGACTTAGGTCTCTAAAATTTCGTCTGTGTCGCATGTTCCAATTTCTAACCGCAAAGAATCTGGGACGTGTGTTAACAACGAAATATGCCGGATGATCGCCTTCTTTAAACCCCAACAGGCGATCGGCAGATATGAAAATAGGTGTTAGCTACGGTATTTTGAACACGAATATCGGCTGACGTCGTTCTCCGTAAGATCCGAGCGGGTGACGTCACACCCGGGTGTCTCGGAGATTTATGTGAAGAACATTTTTTCATTAATTCGCGCATCTGCTTCTGGGTGCTGCGTACTAAAATGGTACCAGAAAACTTGGAATTTTCCGGTTTTGCGTGTTATCACGATCTGTTTGCAATGATCGGTGTTTTCGAAATTCTTGATTAAAATGTGTGGTCTGCGGTTTTACCGTGTGCTACAGCAGTTTGTTTTACATTTTGTTGTTTCTTCACATATTGTTTTGGCTTACGTTAGGAGTTTAATTTATATTTATTAGTAAATATACCCCGAATGCTATGCGATATGATTCCTGGTTTCGTGAGACATCCTTGAGGATCAGTGTATGGGTGTATTATTGCCCGCTTCGTTCTTGTCGTCATAATCAATGCGATCTTTGCTGTAACGTAGCGGGGTGGGGTGCGGGAGGGTTACAGTTAATTTATGGTCAAAATATTTGAAAATTAATTGTCTGCCTTCCATCCCTGTTTCGTTCCGTTTGTTTAATGTAGGTTTGTGCTTATTTATAGGCCAAGCCAGCCCCGCCATCATGTGACGAGTGCCACAAGTTCGTCCGGGTCCTGTTTAAGGACCATGTCTGCTTTCGGTATACCAAATGTAACCTTGATGATAGGTGTAATGTATGTGCAGTGTGGTCGGTTGACATGATGTTAAAGTTCCTTGCCCAGAAGGACGTGGCTGGGTCTGACGCGGGGTCAGTTGGACCGAAAGCAAATGGTGGAGCGTCCGTTTCGGCCCTTGGGGGTTGCTCTACGTCTGCAGCCGGAGGCGGCGGAGATGGCACCGCCGGCGTGGTTTGGTCCGGCTATGCAGGGCTTCCTGCGTAGCGTTCTGCCCACGCTGGTGTCGTCCCTGCTGTCGAAAGCTGTAGGGCAGTCTCTCCCCATGCTTGGTTCGGACCCTGTTCTTGGACAGGGTTCTGGACTGGCCACCGAGGGAGCGGTCTCATACGGCCCCCCTGGCAGTCCCGTCGGGCTCCGGCCTGACGGGTTCTGTCTCTATGCGGCCAACTCCGGGTGGTCCAGTAGCGGTGGCCGGTCCGTCAGGCACGGTTTCCTCATCTAGTGACGACTCTTCGGGGTCTGAAGATGAGGAGGCCGAGGAGGAGAGGTTGCTGCGGCCTGTGATGCCGCGGGTGGAGCATATGGAGGTCGATTCCGTCCTGGACGGAACCGCCCTCCATCTGTCTGGCTTGGCGCAAGCCAAGGCAGCGGCTCCGCCCGTGGTTGAGGCCAATCTGGTACCAGGCACCGGTCCCGTGATGGTTGGTTTGCCGCCAACCGACACGGTGACAGGTGTACCGGGCCAGGCGTGGTACTCACCTATCTCGCCTGGTCCGGCGGTCAGACATGGGGTGCGGTTGGCGCCCATGTTTGGCCACGGTTCCATGACTGCTACGGGTCTGCATGGTTTTCCGTGCGGGCCTACTCCATGGACTGGTGTGTTCCATGGGGTGGCAGCGGAACCGTATGGTACCGGAGTTCCTGTCAGCGACGGCTCCTAGCCGGGAGGCCATTGCTGGTAGGTCCGTGAGCATGTCAACAGGTGACGTGTTCACGGGTGTGTCCTCCTCGGAGACGGACTGGTCTGAGGCTCTGGCTTGGCTAGCCAGGGTAGACCCGTCTGTGGTTTCGACCACGGCCGAGGAGGATGCTCTATCGGTGACATCGATCAGGATGGGGATCTTGCCCGCAGACCGGATCCATTCCATTGGACTGGATCCACGGTTTGTTGAGTTGCTGGAGGATATTTATAGCAAGCAGCTCATGACGAAGGGCCAGCTTCCTGTGGCCTCCAGGGAGGTGCGGGCGAGGTGTCATATTCCATGGGGGGAATACAACAGGTATGGTGTTGTACCGTCGGTCACCGAGGATGACCGATGGGTTCTGGGTGTTCAGAGTGCTGGAGCGGGTGGCCCCGCCCCGGCACTGGTGGACAAATCCCAGGGACACCACGATGAAGTCCTGTCTCTTTGTGATGAGGGTGTGAGGGCAGCTATGAGTGCTGTCAACCACTCTTATCGCCTTCTTGGGCTGAAGCGGGGGCAGGCCACCCTGTGCCACCTGTGGCGCTTTCGTGCGTCAATGACGGCCTGGTGCTGTCTATGGACGCATTGGCAAGGGTGCAGGCGCGTGTTACAAAGTCTAGGAGGCAGATGGTTCTTGACCATATGTGTCCGGCCATGGCCGTCAGGGAGCGTCTTCTTGGGACGCCACTGACAGGCCCTAGCATCTTCGGTGGCCAAGCGCGGGCCATCTTAGAAGACACGGCTAGCATTGCGCAGAATCGGTTGGCAGTGAACCTACAGCTAGAGCTGGTGCGTCAAGCGCACGCACTAGGGGCTGTAGCAAAGCCGCTGACCATGCAACCTTCTAAGAAGCAGAAGAAGCATAAAGGCAAGGCGAAAGCTAAACCTGGTGCTGCTTCTGCTTCATCTGGCTGTTCTCAGCCACCTCCGGCGAAGAAAGCCAAGAAGGTTGTGGAGGCTCCTACCCTCGCCAATGTTGCTCCTGATCGCCTGAGAGGCGGGAACGGCAAGGGGAAGGGGAAGGGTAAGTCCTCAAAGGGCGGAAAGAAGGGTGCGGATCGTACCTGAGGGTATGAGAGCTCCCTTCGTATCTGCCTGGACCGCACCTGTGCGACAGAAACAGCAGTGCCAGTTAGACCAGCTGAGCCAAGGCCAAAATGGTTCTCTCTATCTCTCATCAAGAGAGGGGGGGAGTGGATCGCGAGCCAGACAACCCCATTAGGCGTTGAGGCGTCTATAGTGCGTGGAAGGCTCATGCGTTTCGTCGAGGCTTGGCGAGGTGTGACGTCAGAGAGTCTGGTCCTGGGATGGTTATCCCAAGGATACATGCCGGAGTGGTGGGACTTTCCCCCACAGAATCTGTCTTTGGCACCTGTCTGGACACCCGTACCAAAGGAACCAGAGACGTTAGAAGCCATTCAAAACGAAGTGTTGGGTTTGCTTCTGAAGGGAGCAATAAAACCAGCAAATCGGAACACTCCAGGCTTCTATTCAAACATGTTCCTTGTCCCCAAGAGCACAGGGGGGGGGGGTGGAGACCCGTACTCAATCTCAGGCCATTAAATTGGTTTATCCATACGCCTCGGTTCCAGATGGAAACTCCGAGGTCGGTAATCGCAGGATTGAGGAAGGGAATGTGGTGTGTGTCGATCGATCTGAAAGATGCATATTTCCACATCCCAATGAACAGGAGTTGTCACAGGTTTCTGAGATTTGCGTTTCAGAATCAAGTATGGGAGTTTATAGTCCTCCCGTTCGGCCTGTCGACAGCTCCAAGGGTTTTCACGAGAGTGGTCCTTGCGGTGACAGCATATCTCAGAAAGGAGAACGTGGCCCTACACACCTAAATAGACGATTGGCTGATCAAAGCAGACACATCATCCAGGTTAGAGGTGGATACTGCTCTGACTCTGAAGTTACTTTCAGATCTAGGCTGGATAGTCAACAAGGAGAAATCCGAGTTGACACCCACTCAATATTTCGTTTATTTAGGGATGCGATTCGATCTCGAGGAGGGTAGGGTTTACCCGTCAGAGCCCAGAGTGGTGTCTCTGTTAGCCATCCTCAAGAGTTTCCGATTGGAAAACCACATTCAGGCGAGGCAGTTTCTTCAGATGCTGGGCATGATGGTCTCCATGGAGCAGGTGATCCCGTACGCTGCTGTGGAAACAGAGAACAGAACACCTGTCAAACTGGTGCCAGTTTTGGAGCCAATAATGTCGCATCTTGTATGGTGGAAAGAGCGTCAGAATCTCCTAGTAGGGGTTTCGCTGCACCTACCCCACCCCCAGCTGTCCGTGTACACGGATGCATCGCTGGAGGGGTGAGGAGCCTGCCTGGGAGAACACCAGGTCTCCGGCACATGGACTCTCCAGGAGAGCCAGCTGCATATCAATCTTTTGGAAATGATGGCAGTGGAACTGCCATTGGAAGAATTTCTTCCAATGATCAGGGGCAATGCGATATTGATACGGTCGGACAATTCGACGGTAGTATCATACATAAATCACCAAGGCGGGACCAAATCACCCACACTGTGTATCAAAGTGTGGCACTTGATTTAATGGTGCAGGAATTACTCGGTTGTTTTGAAAGCAGCTCACATTCCTGGGCGATTGAACATTCTGGCGGATGCTTTGTCTCGCAGACAGAGCATTCTGCCAACAGAATGGTCTCTCAACCCTCCAGTTCTACGAAGGATCATCGAGCATTGGGGCAAACCCAACGTGGACTTGTTCGCCACAAGGGAAAATGCTCAAATCATGACTTATGTCTCGCCGATTCCAGATCCAAATGCCATCGATACAGATGCTCTGGCGATAAGCTGGAGAGGGATGCACGCTTACGCGTACCCACCCACCATTCTTCTACCGAAGATATTGGTGAAGATCAGGGAGGAACCGTGGTCCTGCTAATAGCGCCATTTTAGCCCAGCAGGGCGTGGTTCACGGATCTTCTAGATCTGCTGGTGGAGAACCCAGTGTAGTTACCCGAGATTCCGAACATAATCTCCCAGGCCAAGGGACGCTTCCTACACGAGCGTCCCGAAATGTTCAAATTGACTGCGTGGATGTTATTAAACTACGTTCCACGTCGGAAGGCTTTTCTCGACAAGCTGCTGATTTCATCGCAGCTGCGAGGAGGGCAACCTTCAAGTCATATAACAACAAGGTTAACAGATTTGCAGACTGGTGTGAAGAAAAGGGTATTGATACCTTTCAATCCACTATTCAGCAAATAGCAGACTTTCCCTGTGAGCTGTTCTTTTCAGGACTAACTCCCGTCACAATTGCTGGATACAAGTCAGCTTTGGCATCACTCATCCCTTGTCTAGCCAACAGGGATAGTGCAGAGGTGGCCCAGTTAAATGTGATGGTGAAGGGAATGAGCAATCTCCGACCGAGACAACCGGAAGTCATTCCAGCCTGGAGTCTATCTTTAGTGCTAATGTACTGGCCAAGCACCCTTTCGAACCGTTGCGTTTGGCTAGTCTAAAGCATTTGACTCTAAAGGCGGTCTTTCTATTGGCAGCTTCCTCAGCTAGAAGGCGCAGTGAGATCCATGCACTTTCAACAGAGAGTGCCCGATTTATTGTCTCCGGAGAGGGTCTGCGTCTTCTGCCAAGAGCAGAGTTTATGTCAAAGAATCAATCTTTGAGATATCCCGGCAGACCGATCATTATACCGAAACTAACAAGGTGTGATCATGATGCCAGTGTCTGGTGCCCAGTCCGTGCTTTGACTAAGTACAGAAAACGGACAGACTCGTTATGGTCGAATGATAGACATCTGTGGATCTGCCATAAGAAGCCAAATGGCGCCGCATCCATGGATTCTATCTCTCGTTGGGTAGTCGAATGCATTCAGACTACCCATGAGATTGCGACTGGGCACCAGGTGCAATGCGCAAGGGCACACGATGTTAGAGGAATAGCCGCCTCGACTGCCCTTTACAATGGTGTTCCGTTAGAGGATATCATGGCTGTTGCACAATGGCACTGTGAGTCCTCTTTCACGGATTACTATATGAGGGATGTGTCAGACTCCGCCAATTCCCTCGCTTTAGCTGTTTTGAAACGATAGTTATGCGACCACACTGCTCTTCTCCCTTTTTTGGCATTTGTAAGAAAGAATTTAGAAGCAGACATGGTCGAGCGAGAGGATGACAACCAGATTGTGTCACTGATGGCCGGACAAGTGAATGGTTTGAGGCGCCACGTCTGAAATCCATATATCATGAGGTAATTCCAGATTGAGTGTTTTTTGTATTATGTCTATATATCATGTTCATTCATCTTATATATTCATGCTCAATCCCAGGCTAATACATTTGTATATGCAAAGAGCAGTTAACCCTCTTGGCATATTTGTGTTTTCAGGCGAGATGCATGTTCGTGAGTTCTCTCCCTTTTCTTAGGAGAAAAGTGGGGGTGGGGGGGGGGGCAGTGATGCGAATGTGATTCGGTTCCGTTAACTTGATGGTCCTTTTAGGTCTCCATTAATCAAGTTTAAGTCTAGCTCTTTCTCCAAGGGGCAAAAGTAGCAGTTATGGCTGGCCCCTTCCCACCAGGTTACTGACCAAATCTGGTGTATATCAGAAGTAATAGAATGGTGAGTATTGATCGAAGGAGAATGAAGGAAATTTCGATTTCCCTTTCTCCGAGATCTAACAATACTCACCATTCGGCAGTTTGGAGCCGAGTACCCGGTTCCAAGGAGTCGGTAAAGCTTTCTAAGTCTATAGTCCTAGAGCCAGCTGTCAGGGCTAGCTGTATATCAGAAGTAATAGAATGGTGAGTATTGTTAGATCTCGGAGAAAGGGAAATTGAAATTTCCTTCAATCTACTTGCAATGACACCTGATATAGCCATTATAAACAAATACTACTGCATTTCTATTTGTACCCGGATGAGCAGAGTGTAAACCGGGTAAATTTAAATCATAGAGAGGAAGTGTGAGTTTGCAGCATTGTAGGATCAGTCACAACATAGATGGTCATCGAAAACAGTATGCACAATAGAACCTAGACTGCACATGAGGGATCGGTTGACTCGAACCTTTCTGACATACACCTAGTGATTCCATGACCTAGGAATTTGGGCTTTTGACGTCAACATCTACCAAATGGCAGTGCTTCGGAAATCTAGATAAACTGTAACCATAGCTATCCATTCATATATGTTCAAATTTAAGTAATTCTACCTTCTTGTCTTCATACGGTATGCTGCGGATAGCCAGGCACGCGTGCACATAGACAGCCTGATGGACGCAGCGCGCAGAGTAATACTTACGCAGGCATTCGTGGTGACATTAGTAAATACGGTACATGACAAGTGCAAACTAGTATTTTCATTTTAACGTCACGTTAGAATTTATTATAATATGCAGCATTTAGCTTGGATAAAATCAAACCATATAAATAATCAATGAGTGTCTTGGGTTACATTGATATGAGCAAAAATGTAAACATCTATGGGGCTTCTGAAAAGGTTATGACAATGTCAAGAGTAGATTGCCAGACTGCCAGCAAGCATTTTCCTATCCTTTGGTGCTTGCTTAACACATCTAAACTAGTCGCGTGGTGTCATCAGAGTGGGCAGGCATGATGTCATGCATGCAGTCAGGCATGGAGTTATGCGTGCAGTCATGCAGGCAGGCGTGCAGTCAGGCATGCAGTCAGACAGTCAGGCGGGCATGCAGGCAGGCAGGCAGGCAGGCTGGTTGGTTGGCTGGCTGGCTGGCAGACAGACAGACAGACAGACAGACAGACAGACAGACAGACAGACAGACAGACAGACAGACAGACAGACAGACAGACAGACAGACAGACAGACAGACAGACAGGCAGGCAGGCAGGCAGGCAGGCAGGCAGGCAGGCAGGCAGGCAGGCAGGCAGGCAGACAGACAGACAGACAGACATACATACATACAGACAGACAGACAGACAGACAGACAGACAGACAGACAGACAGACAGACAGACAGACAGACAGACAGACAGACAGACAGACAGACAGACAGACAGACAGACAGACAGACAGACAGACACGAACGCAATACTTTCTTCCGAAAGTGGAAGCTAAAATATCGAGAATGTTCCGGATCATTTTTTCCTTTGTTGCGATTCCTAATTCTCACCATCGCTTAATTCTCACGATCGTAAACAAGACACCCCACCCCACCCCACCCCTATTTACTTACCCAGTCCAATGATCATCGAAATGACGCCTGTTATAAACCTTAATGTAGTACAAAAGTTCCTGCTATGATGAAAGATTTTATCGTACGTCTCTAGCGCCCATAATGAAGGCAGTGCTATACTGAACGTGACAATGAAGAATGTTAAGTTCTCCTGCACATAACAGAAGTCTTCATCTATTAATTCCGGGTGTAGAAGCGCCGCGATGACCATCGGCAAACAGATGAGAACAACCACGAGGTTACTGATGAAAATAACAACGTACGACATTCTGACTTTACTGCTATGACGGAACTGCTTAGCGGAAATAATTATACCAGAACCATTAGCTAACAAACCAGTGATGAAGACGGTGATGAGGATTATCAGACAGCTGGCTAGCAATGGCTGCGAGAATTCACTGCAATCAAACAAGTATAGATTCATCGTTAATTTCGTTAAATATTCCCAAGTTAACTCCACGATATCATATCAGCATAGTATAGTCTGACGGATCGATGATAAGACAGGCTACTGGGCCAGTACTGGTCCAATAAGGGAGCAATACGACCCGTTATTGGCCCAGTACCGGCCAAGTAACCTGCGTTATAAGGGTAGTGGTGCTGGTGGTAATTAATAAATAAATAACAGAGGGTGTACATATGGTAGATCAACATCTGGCAATACCTTTTCCACTTTACATCTTGTGGCAGTGGATTATAATTTTGGCTACGACCGGCCTCACATCTTTCAGAGCAGACCCGAACTTTGAGTGAATCAGATGATTCGCTTAACGTAGTTTACATTTTTAAGAGCACCAAGCACGTCTTATGCGTATCTTAAATATAGTTTCAGCATTCCTTTTCGCAACGAGTGACTTTTTAGGTTTTGAGAGATATCTGATGTGTCTTAAGAGTCTTCGTAGGTGGCTCATGACTGTATTATATTATTTAGTATTTTCTAAATGCTCTGAGATGGCATCTCCTACGGTACGTATGGGTCATCAGTTGCCTGTTAAATTATTATATTTTAGCTATTTGATTTCATTTTTTGTCCACACAATCGTTTGTCTTGACCAACTAAAAGTTGAGTGAGCAAAAATTGAAATTATTGCATGTCTTCTCCATACTACACCATTGTAACCCAATGTGCAAACGTTTATTTTCTCACTTTGTCTATAACACCGAGACGACGACGACGATGACAACGACGACGACGACGCGATAGGCATGCGAAGGTCTATTATGACGATTGTGAGGATGTGGATGGGACGTGCCCATCAGACAAAATAATTCGATGATATCAACGTCGATAACAGCGACGATGATAGCGATGATGATGACGTCAACTGTAATGTTATATGAGTAAAACTTACCGAATAACGTTCTCATCTGCGGATTCGTTGTGCTGCAACATGACTGGTGTGTTGCTTTAAAAACTGTATCGTGTTTAATGATGAATTCCTGAAAATAGCACCAAAATTAACATATTATTATATAGCACTCGTTTTAAAAAAAATCTAGCGAACTGGCATGGCATAGTAGTAGAGTTACATATTAAAAACATATATTTTGCTTTTATTTTGGCATTAATTACAAATAAATTTGCCTGGAAATGCAGTGCTATGATCTCGCGATATGTGGGTACGGTTGGTAAAGAGACTAAAGCCGTGTTCTCATTAGAGACTTAACCGACGTAACGCAATACTGAGGTGTGGCGTTATTCCCGACTAACTCGCCAGTGAGAACACGGCCTACGGCCTCTTTCGCATTGCCTAATCCTGTTTAACTATTTCGTGTACTATGTCGGTGAATAATTAGCCGATATATCGGTTTGCATTCACACTGCTAGAAGATAGCCCCGGACTGGACTAACGTTACCAAGCAAATTTTGACGGCATCGGCCGCGTTCACACAGGGAAGCAATAGCGATATATCGGAAGATAAACCGCCGATTTTGTGGGATTAAATTTGGAAATAAATGACGTATTTATTCCGGTACAAGAGCCGGTTCAATGAGAACGCTAGCCGATATACCTGGTATTTACCGAAATAGTGGCTGTATGAGAACACGTGCCTTAGGATATGTTTGGGGTATGTATCCAGTCACAACAAATTAAAACAATGATGTTTCTGATGGACCTAATTATGCCTATAATGAAAATTACGGACTGATTAAGAATCATGAACTAATCAATAATAATAATAATAATAATAATAATAATAATAATAATAATAGGCCTAACAACAACAACAACAACAACAACAGCAGCAGCAACAACAACAACAACAACAACAACAACAACAACAACAACAACAACAGCAGCAACAACAACAACAACAACAACAACAACAACAATGTTATTAATTATGTTAATGATTATGCTAATGATCAGAATAATACTAATGTTATTTATAGCATAAGGCCATAACAATTTGTTTTTTGCTTTGCAAATCCTCCTAACTAGATAAACCATATCTATAAATATTAATGCTAGAATCTTGAGGCAATATTTTCAACATTCGTTCCATCTAACCATTTTGGCAGCAAAATCCTTATCACTCAGAATTCCCCAGAATTTTCTGTAACTCTTTGTTCTCTGTAGCTTTGTTAATCGTTTAATGGTCAAGCCGGTCAAAATGGCTTTGCAATGGTCACGAGAAAAGTCCATTTGCAGACCAATACAGTACTATTTTTGAAAATCTGCCACAGCAATCCCTGCAAATTGACACTCACTGAAAAAAGGTTTTGAATTTTCTTGATCAATCGTGACAACTAACATGAGGGAAGGATTAATACCGTAATATCTTTAAAATTTGTGAGCTTGAAATTGTACATTATTTTAATTTGTGCCCCATCTCAGACCTTGTCTCTTGGATGGGAATTTTCGTGGGGCGAAACATTAAATTGGTCTGGCCTAAGCATTAATAATGATGCATATATATGGTATGGTGATGAACCATGGCGAGCACATTCCAACCCCTCACTCCCCGAACACTGCTTTAGTGTTAATTACGTCATATATATGTAACTTATTAGAGCAGACGCTAACATATTTTATTTATGGGAAATGTGCTAAAATGTTTGCATGGATTATGACATCCTGTGGCATGAAGCATCCGCAAAAGTGAAAAACTGGCAGGGCTCGGCCTGAACCCGTTGATCTTAATGGTCAGAAAAACGGTCACCAGGTGACATTTGGTTTAAACAAAGGTTATTTCTTCTTATTAAGGCCGTAGCACTGTAAGATATTTCTTGTTGATGTATCTCCCACTTTGCAAACAAATACAGTTCATTTTTACAAATCAAAAGGCGGTTTACATAAAAGAATAAATAAGTTTGTAATTAATAATAATAACAATGGTAATAGTATAAATATTGATGCGATTGGGACAAGCATTTTTAGAATGTAGATAGAGCAGAATTGGAGTTACAAAAGAGAGTAGTCTGGTATAAAAATGTAAAGCCGATTTAGGAGGTTTGATTTTGGATTTCGCCCATGCTTGTTCGTACGAAGCTTTCCTTAGACAACGCGCGTAGTGGGTCAAGGCTACAGGATTAACCCGTCCTGTGCCAGCTTAACACTCCAAAGGCCAAGTCTGCCATGACGGCAAATGCAGTGGTCTTGACGTATGTTCATGTGCAGGCCAAGAGATGACCACCGCATATAATCCATATCCGGAATGAGTGGCTCGGTTATGGTGTAACTGACCCAGTCATTCCAGCGGCAAATCCTAAACAAATAGTCATCTCGTGGCCTAGAAATGGACTCTGACTAAAAAAATAATATTTTGATTTTCGTGAGATGACATTTGTTTATGGCAATCCTGATGAAGCGCAATTTACATACATAACATGCTTCTGTTATCTGGTGTTTCAGAAACAACCAAGACAGTGATTTCTGACTGACCCCATTTCTGGACAGTGAGCCCTTTTAGGGTTCAAGTGGTATTTATTTATGGGAACACCGACATGGTCCAAACTGGTTTTGCTTTTCTTCGACATACTTGTACAAATGAAAAACAACATTGACAGTGAGTTTTCCTTGTTCTGCAAATGGACAGTGGGATTTTCTGAAAGCATGATACAGAAATCAATGGGAGGAATTGGTGTCTATATTTCCCATGATTTTAAATGACCACATTTATATGGCAATACTATTCAACCCTTGGAGTTATTTATTATTTGACCCGTCCAAATTACAGACGTGCCAGAGTCAGCTCTTTCTTGCCGACCAGGTTTACGGATAGTGGACCCTTTCGGGGGCCTACAGTTACATCTATTCATGGTAAGCCGACACTGGTTAAACTGATTTTGTTGGCATTCTATGTACTTCCACAGAGACAGACATTCGTATTTTTCGGAATACTGCTGAGCGGCGTTCACGCCTCTTCCCAAACCCACTCCAACCACAATCCAACGCCAGCACTGACATGGACGCACGCACGTACCAGTGTACCACATAATACTAAACGACTTCATATTGGTTATATCGAGATCAGTTTTGAAACTCCCTTTGCTAAATGGCTATTACTGATAGATAATTGCGGATAACTTACCAATGGCTGTAATTCCGTACATGGGCCTATATCTCAGCCCCCAACTGGAAATGGTGTACTTCTTGAGATAATAAAAAGGACCATACCAGTTGCAGCAAAAATGGCCATCATGCTATATGATCTGACAATTTCCTTGAAAGCCTAAATTCAAGTCCTCGTATATCAACTGTACAACAATTTAGTCATACATGCCCAGTATTTTCCGCCTTGAATTAGCTTTCATTGGGTGATCGGGACCTACCTATGAGATTCAGGGATTGAGTATATATACTATCCGAGTACGGTATTCTGGCTGATGAATCATGTTCATGAAAGGCAGGATTTACAATAGAATTCATCAGCTGATTACTGCAGTCGCCGAACGGCTGTTATTGAAAATGTATCTGACTATCTGCCCTGATATCAAGGATAATAGTTCAGTGAGAACTCTGCTTCCGATGTACACAAGGTCGCAATGGGTGGTCCTGAGAACATTGTGCAGCTTATTTTTCCAGTGCCACGGCAGGATTATGAACTGCTCAATGCAGCATAATTCGATGAAGCATTATGTGAGTTTTAACGAGAGGTGCAAGAGAAGCAGTAGGCTCCAATGATGGGCCAAAAAGCATTATTTATTTCTCATGGTGGTGTCTGTATTAGAATGGTTAGTGATGAACAAGGTGAAACGGAAGTTACATTACAGCTGTAATATACATTTTTACTCGAGGAAGCGAACACTTTTATAGCATTTCACGCCAGCAATATACAGAATAGCCGAGTTTTAATTCGCCCACCCGACAGAGAGATGGTGGTAATACTAGCATGTCTCAAGTAGTAAACTTGCTGTCACACTGGAAGAGAGAGAAGCTGGCTTGAGTCAAGCATTGGTTGGACTTCATGCCCTGACAGGCTGTGATTTCCCTTCCAGTTCTCAAGGCAAAGAACGGAAAACTCCATTAAAAATTGATAGCTTGTGGACAGGACAGCGTGAATGCAATTCGATCACTGATGACATTTCGACAGAAAAAGATGTGATAGAGGCACTTCTTAAAAATGTACCACCATAGCCGCAGCTCGTTGTGATAACTTTGTTAAAATGGCAAATGAAACAAAATTCGCTAAACAGGATGAGAATGAGACACAAGATATTTAAAAAAGTTAAATGTACTGGGTAGTCAGACTTAACGTTGTAGGGGTGCGGAAAGGGAATAAAAGTTTAGGGGCCTTGTATGTGTGTGAAAGGGTGTCCTTGTCCCATCTGACGAGGAGGGGGGGGGGGTATTGTCTGGAAATTTCTGAAATCTAGAAACTATCAAGAACACATCTCCTGCTTTGCTAGAAGTAATTGTGGACCTTCATATGGCTTCAACCAACTATGTTTATACCAACCATTTGTGACACTCATGTATTTATCATTTCCAGGTTTTAGCTTTGAAAACTTCAACATCAGTCCAACCTGGGAAACAAATGCCATCATTACTTCCAGATCTTGTCTGGAGCCATAGACCTTGGTGTGTGGAGATGTGGAGAGGTCAACATTTGCCACATTGCGTCTCGAAGTCCATTGTGAACAAAACATGTCTGCAAGATGTATTCTTGTGTTTGGTCTTCCAGACCGCAGGAACATGTTGGTGTAGGCGCCATCCTCAATCCTCTGTACATGTGGTCATTCAGAAGGCAATGCTCAGTTCGCATGATAACAACCGGCTGTCAACGTTCAAGTAGATGGTATGCGACGTTTGCTGTCCTTGGCTGCATCATCGCATCGCACTGTAGCTGACACTGTTGTCTGGTTGTCTCTCTTTTACTCCGCGTTTCGCCAGCTGATATGGTGCTTCATTGTCAAGTATTCCACGGTGAGTCGACACCCATTGCAGAACCACTCGTCTCCTGTTGGCAACCTTTGGAGTTTTCGCATGAAATAAGAATTTTGTCTGATGCAATAGCTATATTGAATTTATCGTGGAGTATCCAGTTTCGAGGCACCGGAGCAGAAATTGCTAATAATTTAATAAATACCATAGATATTTAAAAATAAATTGGCTTATCTTGTTAGTGACATCCAGCCCCAAGTTAGAAGAAAATCCCCCAAAAGGAAATGTTAAAACATAGCGCCATTAAGCGATGACATATTTCAAAACAAACAAAAACGATGGTATCCTGTTTCGTTAATACCGCATACAGGCTCGCCCAAATGACTGTTTCTGGACAATACAGCTACCACATGGAGGATAAAATGTTGAACGTTCGAAGTTGTCAGAATGGGGAACTATTTTATTGTCATTTTCTTGTTTTTATTCGTGTGGTGGCGGGGTGGATGGGGCGGGGGTCCTCAGACTGGAGCTAGTTGTGCGGGCTTATCGTCTGAAGCATCAAATGAAAATATGCGTAATTAGTTATTGAATAATGCTCCTTTATTTTGAGAAAAATGTGCTAAGAACCGGCGCTGCACTATTGACTTTTGAACCAGCCTGTGCTCACTTAACATGAGTATTCTGAGAGAAAATGCGGTAACCCTACCGACAATTACCGTACTGTTTGACTACAAAATTATGACGTCATGAGAAATTATTTTGTTACACAGCGAAATTCTTTTGTTTGAACGATAGTTCACCGAAACTAGAGCCTCGCCGAAACTGGATACTCCATGATACATCATTAGTCTGTACTGACCTCTGAAGCATTCATCTCTGTGAAGGCGGCCCGGAAAGGACGTATATATGTTCCCCAATCTGTGACGTCTTCCAATATTTAGCTTTGATTACTCCATGAAAAAACACCCATTGCGACCTTGTATGCTTCGAAAGAAGACAGGGTGCTCACTGAATTATTATCCTTGACAACAGTCAGCATTCCATTAATTATTTCCTGATCTGCATCAGAGCAGATAGTCAGATACATTTACAACAGCAGTCATTCAGCGACTGCAGTAATCTGCTGATCAATTTGCGTACATCGATTGTAAGACTTGCCTTTCAAGAACCCGTTCAATGATCCATCAGCCATAATACCGTACTCGGTTAGTATATATGCTCAAACCCGATCACCCCAATGAATACTAATTCAAGATGGAAAACACTGCGCATTTATGACTAAAGTGGTGTACAGTGAAACTGCCAGATCATAGGACACGATGGGATATGCTTGTCAATTTTCGCTGCGACATTCATGGTCTTTTTCATTGTCTAAAGAAGTACACCATTTCCAGTTGGGGGCCGAGATATAGGCCCATGTACGAAATTACAGTTATTGGTCAGTTATCCGCAATTATCTATCATCAATAGCCATTTAGCAACGGGAGTTTCAAAGCTGATCTCGAAATAACCAATATCTTCTTGTTCTTGCGTTCATCTTTCTCATGACAGTAATCTTAGACTGTTTTCCTTATTTGGTGCATGAACGTTGAAGTGGTCACCAAACTGTCTCTGTCTCCTCTGATCTTCTCTTCACAAGATACTTCAATAGGTCAGAAGCTTCTTCTAGCATGTTCATATCGCTGGCAGTGCTGCAAGAGATGTTCTGCTGTTTCTTCTGCCTGCTGACACTCACAAAGTGCAGAATCTGTAATCTTGAGACTGTGAAGATGTGCATTGAGACGATTGTGACCAGTCCTCAATCTGAAGAGACATGTCTGATCCTCCCTACTGAGGCTGTCTATTGCATCATTATGCTGCCTGCTGGTGGTTCTTGTGGCTTTAATGATATGCTTCAGTTCTTCAAAGTCAATCTCGCGGTTGAATTGTTCTTTATTTGACCCTTCCTTAGCCAGTTGATCAACTTTGTCATTTCCCAATATGCCACAATGCGAGGGGATCCACTGTAAGTTGACATTGTTCTACTTAGCCAGTTGCGTAAGATCTTCATGAATTAAATCTGTACTTTCCTTTCCACTCTCCAGCGCCTGAAGCGCTGAGAGGGAGTCTGTCAGGAAGACAATATTTTCATTTCTAGGTTTTCGTTGTATCAGCATTTGGCTAGCTAAGATCAGTGCCTGGATTTCTGCAATGTAATTGCTACAGTTCTTCCCTGTTGGCAAGCATGAGTCTGCTATATCTCCACATAGAAACCGAATGTGAGTACGCACCCCTCCATTATTGACAGCCTGGATAGCTGATCCATCTGTATAAACATGTATCCACTCATCCTCAGGGTAGTTTTCTGCAATATGACGCAATGCAAGAAATTTGTGTCTCACCTCTGCTTGATCTCCCTTGCTTTCAGTCCCTGGAATCGAGGGCCAGATTGAAATTGTGTTTTCTATTTCAGAAGCTTCCCACGGTTCCCTCTCAGGGATAGCAGTTACGTTTCTACATCTGGGAAAGATGACCGACTCTCTGTTTCTTTCAATTTACTTTGAAGCTAACAAGAAATTATTCCTCTTGAGCCTTCCTCTAGACATTTGGTGAGTCAGCATATGCATGGGATGGCGAGGCATCAATTTGAATTTGTCGTATTGAATCTCGGCCTTGATTTCTCGTCTCTGCTGGAGTGGCTGGATATTGGTACGTTCTTCCATCGCTGCTATTGGAGTGGTCTTTATAGACCCTGTTATGATACGAAGAGCCTGATTTTGTACCTTATCCAATGTCTGAAGGGTGCTTGTAGCAGCTGTCATCCATGATGATGAGCCAAATTCGATGATTGGCCTAACTGATCCAGAGTAAACCTGTTTCAGAATTTTCATGTTAGCTCCCCATTTTGTTCCAGAGAGCTGCCGCATAACTGCCAGTCTTCGCTTGGCTATACCTCAGCTTTTCTGATTTGCGCCTTCCAGGTTAGTCTTTTGTCAAATTTCAGACCAAGATAAGTTACTTCATCCTCAAAGTGCAGAACTGAGTCACCAAATTTCAGACTTGTCTTGTGTTCCTTTTTAGTGGATAGTGTGAATAAAGTTGCGACTGTCTTCTGTTTGTTGATCTGGACAAACCATCTTGTAACCCAAGAATTGAGGTGATCAATTGCGAGTTGCATGCAGTATGAAGTCGTTGGTATTATGTCGTGCGTGTGTGCGTGCTTTCGTGTGTGCTGGACAAAATTTCACTGTCTGTCTCTGTGCACAGAAAATATCGCCGTTAGTTGTGTACTTTGATAGTGAAAGTACATATTATGCCACCAGAATCAGTTTGACCAATCAATACCATCAATAAATGTAGCCGTAGAACCCCGAAAGGGTTCACTGATCGGAAACTTGGTCAGCAAGAAATATCTGTCTCTGGCACATCTGTAATTTGGATGGGTCAAATAATAAATATGTCCATGGGTTGAATAGTATTGCCATATAAATACCGTCATTTTAAATCATGGAAACTATAGACACCAATTCAAACCCTTAGTCTTCTGTACCATACAATTCCACTGTCCATTGTCCAGAACAAGGAAAACTCACTGTCAACGATGTTTTTCATTTGTACAAATATGCTTAGGAACAGCAAAAACCTTTTGGACCATGTCAGTGTTCCCATAAATAAAGGCCACTTTTGAACCCCAAAAGTTCTCACTGTAAAGAAAAGAGGTCAGTCAGAAATCACTGTGCTAATGGTTTCTGAAACACCAGAATCTATGCAAATTTTGCTTTATCGGGATTACCATGAATAAATCTCATCTTGATGACCATTGAGATCAACGGGTTCAGGCTGAGCACTGCCAACGTTCCACTTTCAAAGGGGCTGCATGCCACAGGATGTTATAATCCATGCAAACCTTTTGCCATATTTCCCATAAAAAAAATATGCTAGCGCCTGGTATATATGTATTGTAAGTTATGCGAATACATTTATTGTTGTCTTTTTGTGTGTTTCCTGTTTGTAATATACTGTGATGTGCATGTATGCCTTGGATGGCTGTCAGTAGTATCTGTGTACATGTACATAAATCATGATATAAATAATATTGAACTTGAACGTGAACACAATCTCAAACTTAGAATTGAGGATTTGTGCTGCGTATCGAAGGAAATCTCGCGAGACACAAATGACTACTTAAAACTGTGATTATCGGCAGTTATCTTTCATCACATATGTATATTATCTGTTAAGAGACTAATAGCATCTTTTGGATGGGAAGCTGACAGCAAATTTGTGATGGCAGTAAGGGAGAAGTCATTATTTCTGAAGTCAACGTCATTGATCTGCGACTCAATTGTCTGGCGTCAGAGTCAATTACGTCACATATAGGCTGACGTCACAATCATAAGTAACGGAGAATACTCCGCCATGAAACTGGAAAAGACCGCCAAGTGTACGAAGTGTATGTGTTTGATGGATTTACTATTTAATAAACATTCTGTTGAATATTTTGAAATTAATTTAACTGGACGCTGTTGAAACAGCACTCTCTCAAATTAGTTTCCAAAAATTCAACGACTTACTTGTATAATTACCTTGAAATTGGGATTCTGAAAATTCAGGGCTCAAAGTGTATAAATCGACCCCAAGCACGCAAAGTATGGGCGCAGCTTAGCTGGAAATAGATCACCGTCTCTGTTGTACGAAGATGGTGGATATGCAAAATATTATGTCTGTCGTCATGCACGCGTTTCTGTAGCCGGAAGTGTGTACATTGCCGTTATTACATCATAATTATGTTTATGACATCATCATATGTTGCTGACTAAAACTATTCTGTTTCACTTAACAATCAATGTAGGTTCTAAAAACCTAAACCCAGGGCGTGCGGCATCACTTATCAAGCATATATATCCACTCGTGATGTTAACTTCAGACCTCATAAAGCGCTATACAATTATCTCTCCAGAAAATCATTAATTTACCGGTTATGCAATTTAGGCGTCCAATTTTTAAGTTCTGCCTTGATTGTTGAGTAAATTCTCATTTACAAAGGTAATACCATCAGCTTGAATCATTCTCTTGCTGGTTTGCGCGGGTAGAAAATAATGCTCTCCAAAATAGACAATGACAAGATGTAAACTCTCGCTAATATAAGTATTAATTTCTAGCTATGCCCCGCCCATTTCTATCTAAGCTCCGCCCACGTTCTGTTCGTTTTGAGATCGATTTATATATTTTGAACCCTGAATTCTCAGAATACCATATGCAAGGTAACTATACAGGTAAGCTGTTGAATATTTTGAAACTAATTTACTTGCGTGCCGTTATTGCTTTATTAAATATTACATCTATCAGACATAGGCCTACAATTCGTACACTTGACAAAGCCTTCTATGTTCATGACGTAGCTAGATACGTCATTCATTCTGCATGTTGATGGCGACGTCAGCCTACATGTGACGTAATTGATTATGACGTCATATATTTGAGTGACAGATCGTCCCCATCCATTGCCTTCCTTATTCTAGAAGGTAG
The DNA here is from genome assembly GCA_034401795.1 of Chaetoderma sp. LZ-2023a. Taxonomy (NCBI): domain Eukaryota; kingdom Metazoa; phylum Mollusca; class Caudofoveata; order Chaetodermatida; family Chaetodermatidae; genus Chaetoderma; species Chaetoderma sp. LZ-2023a. Next base: position 34,173,927 of record CM067370.1, on the reverse strand, counting down.
CTATAGAAAAGAAAGAAAACTTTTATGATATATAGGAAGTAATTCTTTTCATAATCGTAAACCGACATTAACTTCGAGCTATTCGTGCCTATTAGGAAGCAAAACACTCCAGTCAAATTAGCTTCAAAACAGCTTTATAATGGATGTATCCTTTAGAATTAACAACTTTCAATTTCAGTGGTGAAATGGTAAAAAAAAAAATATTGACTTTAAAATAAAACATACCTTTGCAACTTCGTGGCGACTTCATTGACTTAGCATAAGACATGCCTTCTCTGTGGCTTCATTCAATGAGCTGGCATACTGATACTGTATGGCGTCTTGACGATTGAATCATGATTGTGCCGCCAAATGACAAACACGTGTTCGCGCGCACATAAATATCACACGATATGGCTCAACTACCCTAATTAATCAATCAAGTACTTGTGTGTGACATTATTTAATAACGTTCCAAACATTAATTAATATTTGTTATTTATATTAAAAAACGTTACATAAATCTTCAATATCGGAGGATGGCACTTGAACTGGATTTGCCGCGAGCTGCAGTGCGAGACAAGGGCTTTGATTTTGCTGTGTAAAATTCTTACAAGGTAAAGAGCACGAGAGAGAAAGCTACATCAGGCGGAAGAATCGTATGTAGCAAACGACAGGAATAGCTACGACAGCGGCGTCTATTTCCAAGGAGTTCGAATTCCGATTGGACAATTTATAGGAAAACAATGCATTCGAACTGCGGATCTTGTTACAGCGCCTCCCGGGAGCGCTGGGAACCTAAAGGGTCGTATAAACAGAATCACGTGCAATACAAGAACTATTTTGTTCAATATTGTGAAGCCAATTTGATTGGAGTTTGTTGCTGCCTATGTCAGCAACTGGTTCATATCAAATTATCTATAAAATATTCAGCAGTTTATCTGTAGGCTATACAGTTGTCTTGAAACTAAGGTATTTACTGTATTAGTCCAGAGGCTGACACCGCTTTGTACGCAAGTCAATGTAGGGAGCATATTATTTCAACATTAGTTAAAGATGCAAAAATGACTAGGGTGAAACCTGATTCTCAGCCACCTGGGTTTCGCCTTGTGACATCATTAAAATGGATCAGAGAGAGGTACAATCGGATAAAAATCAGCACATACCTTAAACCCTATGGCTCCTGAAACTTTAAAAAATAGATCCTAAAACCATATTAATTCAATGTGGCCATGTAATCTACGGTTCCTGTTGTAACCAAGTCTACCGGTGGGTGTGTAGAAGAGACTAGCTGAAACGCAATCAGAGGTGACGTCTTAGCAATGAAAGATTAGCATAAAAAGTGGTCCAAAATAAAGGAAATGCATTCTATGATTATGTAAATTATATACACGCACTGTTTGAAAGCGAGGTACACATGCATGCGCTGTAGTTGAGAGGATGTCACCACTTTTTTGTAGCCACCACATGGCATCAAACAATTTCAAAGCCAAAGTTCTGTTGATCCAAGATTTCTGGTTTATTTGAAGATGCATGTTATAGAAGGGTCTTAATATATATGGCGAGCCAGATGGAAGAAAGACATCACCATAATATGAATTCCCATTGTAAGCTAACGTCTATTGTTTGAGTACCATTTTGCACAGATGTGCAGTTCATTGTCATTTCTTTTGTTGGCCTTACACAAAATGCACTGACGTAATGCCACTGTTGGAGTTGATAATCAGAGTTACTTTGGTTCGTTCATTTATTGAAAGACGATTGGCCAAAATGTTTCCATCTCAATAGGTAACCGTACATCTTAACTAATGGTTACCAATTCGATAACACCCTTGGCTGTCCTGTTACGCTCTGTGTTTTGGTGAACAATCATGGTAACTGTCAAACACATGGCCGATCCTTGCAACAAATATTTGTTATATGTTTAAGATACAGCAGCAATATCACCGAATATCTCTTTCTGCTTTGTTGCCAACTTCTTCAAGCAGTTCTTAATGTCTAAGTAAAGATGCAACAGGTACTCTTGTCAAAGTTGGTCCAGAAACCGAGCATAAACTTCACAACATAACATACTCACACAAGCAATAGTACCAGAAGAAATCCGTACGCGCCTACACGTCACGGTACCACACCAATCCCGAGTCAGTGTTGTCCAGCTGAGTTTACAACGTGTGAATTTGATCATTTTGACAATGCAGAAAGTACCTTATCTGTGACTAGAAGAAGCCACACTACCGTATTTGTTCTCTTCGAGGATACACTAGTTAAGAAGCATAGAAAGCCAAATATATCTGTGACAAATGATATTCATGGTGCAAAGGTATTTAAACTAGAGCTTTCATGCCAATTGAGAGTGGAATATTACAAGAGTTCCTCCGAATTAGTTGGTTCAAATCGGCGTGCACCATGTAAAAAACCTGTCAAAAAGAAGTAAATCTCAAAGACCTGGCATGGGTAATTTTTAGACTAGGTTTAAGAGAAATTAAAGAAGGATAAGTCAATGCAGAATGTGAATCCAAAAACCATGTCCTCTTGCAACACACCCAATTCTCTAAGCACAGTGAGACATTAAACATGGAGATATGCAGTTCGGATCGACCGGTCGTGTACCGGCCGTACCAGCTAAGCTGGGTATGCACCGCCCGTCTAGGATTCGTTTTCTGAACACGCCCCTCAGGGTAGAGCTATAAGCGTATATATGCCTATGGGAGAGAGAGCGTGTCGAAAAACGACTAAGTTCGTTAGAACGCAATATGCGCATGCGCGCTAGGACGCTGTTTCTATGGAGCGCGTAGTTGTGACCTAGATAGGATGACGCGTATAGTGTACCGAGCTGGTACTCTGTAATTCTTATTGATTGTCCGTTCCCATTAAATCTGGCATTAATCAAGACCAGAATTCAACGGGCTTTCCAAATCTGTAAACCATTTCAAAAGCGGTTGAGAAATGGCTGAGTTATCCAGGAAAACTCTTCTTGATTATCTTCAAAATATTGACCAGGCGTCATAACCACGTGGACATAAAGATTCTAGAATGTTCTAGAACGTTCGACAACGCTATTATTAGCTGTGTGCTGATTGGCTGTTGCTCGAACGATGATTGGATGAAGCCTTCGCCTGTGACGTCATGGAGAGTATAAAAGGAGAAGCGATCCAGCGATCGAGAGCATCCTCGGCCAGGGGCCGAACAGGTTGGAGCTGTACCAACTATTATCAAGCGCGACACGTGTCCTTCTTCGCTATGAGTCGGCTTTTTATCCTGTAGTGTGCAGTTTCCAACCCACCGCACTAACACAATTTTGTAACTCCCCATTTACGGGAGTAATTTGGAACTTTCGATATTCGTTCACGAATACTACATCTACATTCGCAACACAAACTTGCGGTGAGGCCTTTGCGGCCTGAATATGTGAGTCTATAGATGTAGAGGCAGGATGTTCTTTGATGGATGACTCGCCGGATCTGCCGGCCCCACCTAAAAGTGGTATTTCAAACGACGACGTACCAATCGTGTAGGTTCTTTCAACTTCGACCGCAGCAAGTAAACTCTGCCCGATGTATCTTCATTTGCCTCTAACAACCCCCGCTAGTGATCAGGTTGTTTACACCATCCATCCGTGCCATCGGTGTACGAGAACTTTCTTCACCACGTAGTACTATCGTATCTTTCACTGACTGCTCGTTAGACATTCTATTAGGCCTACAACACTAAGCGATGTACTCCTCCCGCCATGAACGTTCTTATGGGACTCTTGTTTGCGGAAAACAGCTTACGGGAACCAACCTGTGGGAACCAGCCTGCGGGAACTTTCCAGCTTCCGGAGAGCGCATCATCTCACGTCGACTACGGATTGACGTGTCAAGTTCAGTAACAAGGTAGCGTAACTTGGGAATGACTACCAAGTATTCAAGTAACTATACTTCACCGTTTAATTATTTCTCTATATAGGTTTTGTTAATTATCTTGTATCCGTACTAACGGTTCCAATGACTAAAAAGAACCGTGACGGTCTTAGGACCAATAGTTATAATTTCTGTATTTGTTAAATAGTTATTTTCATTTTCCTCAATGTGTTGCTAACCGCACTATAGTAGGTTCGTTAACCTGTATTAATATATATATATATCTTAATCATTGGCACCGTATTGTTTGTTCCGGTTAGATTATGTATGTATATGGCCAGTGGCCATCCGTTAACTTGTTTTGCTTAAATTATAGAAAATATAGGAATGCAGTGCACGTAGGAAACACTATACAGCAACAGTTGTATATGCAACATTTTCTCTCGCCACCAACAATTTTTCACTGAGGTCGCTGTCCGTGCTATAACTCTGTTTAGCCCGGCATGCTACCGACTAAACCTTTTCTATTCAGCTCGATAGGATAGGTTCAAAATGATTAGAGACACTTTCATCATTACATACTGTGTGATATATTCTTCTCTTCCGGCAGTGCGATAATCTAGCCCTGCACTCCGGTAAGACTCATAACTCCAAGATTTTGTCTCTCTTCATATTCCTCTTAGCCTTGTGGATTCTTAATTGTTTGGACGTCCCTAGCCGCACCATGGGCTGATTCGACTCTGGGAAACTATTGGGGTTTCCGAGCGGTGATGGCTAGGGTGCGGTATCACATAGACATTCCCGTGTATCTTCGGATACTTAGTAGATAATACTTTAAGCCAATGTAGGAAAGCACTGCGAAAACACATACATTAATTATTATTTTATTTACTGACAACCCTCCCGCAACGCAGTGCAAAACTGGCAACTTGTATATAAACCTAATGACAGGTTAAACGGTTAGTTCCATAGGACACAGTGACGGGCAAAGAATTTTGTTAAAATGTCTGGGCAGGATATTTAGATCTGTCACGCCCTTACGGGAAGGACATTTACGATGTGCATTCGTCTCTCTTACCCCCACCATAACGATAGGAGATATGGCCTAATAATGCTTTCGTGAAATGTAAACCATGTCTTGTAATGTTTCATGTGGTTGCGAATGTCCGGATTCTCACCCAGTTCGGAGATCCCACTAAGTAACATGCATGAGTGCTGTCTACAGTATTGATGTCCTCGGGCATCTGTTCTCCATGACAGCCATGTCTAATAGCTTGGTAGATATCGGCCAGTTGCGGTGTAAACTAATTCTTGTTTTGAAAACAACTAAAAGGAATTAAGCAAAGCAGAAGGTCCGCAGAAATAAAGCGGCAACTACTAACTCAGCATATTGGGAATCCCATAAAACGGTAATGAAGGAATCCATCGGGAATCTTCCATTCCGTCTTCCCGTAAAACAGTACGCACCCCTATAGTCATAATCTCACTAGGTATGGTCTTTTCTTTCTACAGCATGTTTGTTTGAAATATTAGAGTGAGCCTATTTTTGCCTACTATTCTTCTCTGGCTTTAAGCCGTGGAGCCACCTTCCCGAGATGGAGGCCCATGCGAGCATTTGCCTCTCGCAAGGATTCAGCGACGACGGTCCACGCCAGGATAATACTCCTCACCCTAAGTAGCACTAGGAGTAGTTCCCGCGTGAGGCACATCACTTTTTCGTCTGAGATAGCCTTCTTCCTTTCAGCTTAGAGGTATAATAACTTATATTGAGTTAAATAGCTATGTCTCGTGTACGGGAGCCTCCCTTGCGGGGATACCTCTGCGGACCTACGAGTCTGTGTGGTACCTCCATCTACCTGCCTCTATGTCTTGTATTTTCGTATGTTCTTATTGTAGTTTTATCTAGCATTTTTAGGTCACCAAATCAAATCTTGTAAGTCCATAGATCACGAAATTGCTATGGACAGGCATACTGGTGACACAAACTCTTGAGATGAGACCATTGTGGTTAATGTTCGCGACAATGGTCGCACGGCCCCACCGGAACGATTGAGTTCCACCGGCCTTAGGAGCCGGTTTTTGTTTCCCGCAGGGCAGTCTCGTTCAAGGTCTGTCACCCCGAGACCGGATGCTAACCAGTGGCATCACTCGTCGTGCACTTACGGTGCGGCGAGTCGACATGTGACATCGGAACGGCCCGACACTACCTGGCGAGCTACAGATAGTAGGCTTTCTTCCAGTGTTACCATTTCCTGTCACAGAATATCCAATAGTGTTCCACGAGTTGATGAACTTTCAGAACATTTGTAGCCAACTTCAGCAGATACAACTACCAGGATTATATGATGAATGTGTTTTTAAGGTTGATTGGGAAATACTTTTCTGGAACCCTCAGTAGTTCACAGATTCGGTCCGTTGACTCTGAAATTTTCATTTGATCGAAATCCTGTTTGGTGTAATTGGTAAATCTTATGTTTCGGTTCAGAACCATGCCTTTTGGACAAATGTTGTACAACAAGTGGTATGTAGATTATGAGAAGTCTTTGACAGGCTTGACTTTGCTCGGAGAAACAGTTTGCCGAGTTCTTTCATTTGAATAGTGTTGACAAAGAGGTCCTACTTATACTCAGTCAGTTAAAACGAAGGGAATCAGAGAAGGCGTTTAAGTCGAGATTTGTAGAAAAATCTGAAGAATCTTCATAGAATATGCTTGCTGATTTTTTAGGAATTTCGGACAAATACATGTTCCATGAGTAAGACATTTGCATATTTGAGATTATTTTTTCAATATTGTAGGACTGGTAAGAACCATTGTTAGAGCTTATGTAAAGGGGCTGTCGGACCGCCATATATATTTGTGTCCAAGAATCGTTGACTCGATTTGCACTGTTTGACTCAACAAATTATGTGAGGTGGTGCTGCTTATACATGTATTTTAAGGATATGGGAAAATTGCTAGTTAGCTGCACGTCCCCTGGCTGTCAACCCAGATGGGTTGTCGCTGCCGAATTTACTACACGGAATTCCATGCAGTGGTACTCTTAATAGACGAAAGAGAGCTCTTTAAATGACTCCCAGCGCTGAACAAATCAGATCGAATGGCTGACATTGAATGAATAACTGAAACCCCGCTTTAAAAAAGCTCTGTAAATATATATTTAAGGTCCGATATCATGTCATTCTTACAAAGATGGATTGTACATTCATTTATTTACTCGTAGACATGCATTAATCCGCGGTTTCTGCTGCAAATGTCTGAATAATTATGATTTTAAAATCCTAGCGACCGATATTTCGAGATGCTGTTTGTATTTCCTTCCAATGATTCGGACTCTGGGAGCACCGTAATGTGATACCTTGCTGCAAATCTTATAACGTGCTTTACCTCCCGGGTCACCCCCCCCCCCCCTGGATCGGCTACTGTATACATTGTTGAAGATTCACATGCTTGATATGTCATCTAAAATTAGATAGAATTATTAGCATTGCCAATATGGTTAGTTGATTAAATTTAAACTACACACACAACGGTGCTACTTCATAGGGTGCTTATTCCTAAAAGAAGAAGAAAATGGCGTCATTATCCGGGAAGGCCCTTTTCAGCCTTACCAATTAGCGACCAGATGCCTGTAAATGTCATAAGTCCCGTATCTCCGACACAGAGACGGGTGTGCTTGTGAGTCTACCTGTCTTCAAAGAGTAGTCCAGGCATAATTGGAATTGCCAGGAGGAAACATTTGCAGGGAAATGGAACGTGTCACGAGATGCTAGCAGTGTCAAATAGTTTCAGAGAACTAAGTGGTGTCGAAATGACAAGTTCTGAGTTAATTGTAAGCCATGAATTCAGTATTGCAGAAACGGCATCTAATGAGAAACTGATTCGGAATATTTTAGCCTACATTCTCTCATTTGAAAATCCATTCAAAGTGGGTCCAGAAACCGAGAATAACCTTCACAACATAACATACTCACACAAGCATTAATACCAGAGGAAGTCCCTACGCGCCTACTCACGGCAATGGAAACGACATTAGCACATTTCACAACGTTCTGAAGGGAGGAGCGAATAGAGAAAGCATTGCCAATCTCTGCGAAATAATCTCAAAACATTTGCTAGTCCAGCATGTTTGGATGAAAGACATTGATTTGGCCATAGCAAGAGGGTACACTTCTACAAAGGTTTTCAGATTTTATTGTAACGTTAGTACAATGGGATTGGGCAACACAAATTTAGTATAGCCCTCTCTCTATTTGACCTGGTGCCTTCAGGTTTTCTATTTGGCAGAGATGCCCTAAAGACCAGTCCTGAAATTTATCTATTAAGAAAAGAATTAGATAAGAAACTATGCGAAAATAATTACCAGATCCAACCACAATGAGATTATGATATATAGACTGATTTTATTAGTGACGGTATGTCATTTGTTTAAAATGTCAACACAAAATACTTGACAACATTTGGAATTCCGTTCCAGTAATGATACTTTCACATTGCTAAAATGCCACAGCGATTCATTTTGTGTTTGATACATATATTCTGAGATCAGTGAACAACGGTGAATGAGAAAGGAGAACAGTGACAGCAACCATTGAGCAGAGAAACATGTGATTCAACACACAACTGGATAAAGATATGAGTACTTCCTAACCATCGATTAAGAATAAAACCATGCTTCAAGTGCTGGTCAACAAATGGATTAAAGACAATGTCCTGGTTGCACTAATACAAAGCTCATTCTTAGTAGATTGGCAGATTGATCCCTGAAATGCCAATATCTGGATCATGGCAGTGTAAGAGTACTTCCAGAACTTGACTCTAATTGGGTAGAGGCAAACGTTCGCATTATACCACAAAAATGGTATTCGGCGAATAGTTATTTTGTTCCTCGATACTGACGTGCTTGCAATAAATAACATTGTACTTCTGTGATGCTCTGGTCTGTATTGATGTGAAAGAAATCTGGACAACGTTATGTGTTGGAGAGACAGTTAGACACTTCGCATTCTGTCATTCAAAAATAGGGTCAACATGTAGGGTTCTAACAGCATTACTGATACCAGCATTATACAGATTTACTGGGAGTGATTGTACAAGCAAATTTGATACACAAGCTTTGACAGCGTTAAAGTCAAATCCAGAAATGTACTTGGAACATTATAGACATAGCGAGGCCGATCCCAGCTTACATGGTGCCGAGCAATACTTGGTCCATGTATAAAAGTAAACAACTGAATACAAAACTACAGATACCATTAGGAACATGTAATACCATCACTCTAAAATAATAATCAAAGACCTGTCACTAAAAAGCCATTCCACTCATGTTCAAGACTGAGAGACTTCTATAGCACATACAGACAGTAAATTGCATGACAGATGGAACTCTAAATGCGAGCGAGTATGGCTATGAGGTGCTTGATGGCATGCTAGTTCCCTTCACTGTCAAAGAATTCTTCCATCCGACATGGCACCAAATTCCAACTGCCTAGTGTATTCTGTAAATAAGCTGTGTGCATGTAGAAAACAATGAGTGACATATTGCTCATTTTTCAGGTGTTGAAGTGTTGAGGATGAGAGACAAGCTCACAAGAACCCTGATATTGTTCATATGTAGTCTCTCAATGACGATTACTAACTAAATGCAAACTCATTAGATGGAATATGATTACTGACTGATCAGTTTATTCCATTGTTAGGTAGAATAGGTCAATCTATGAAGCAAAATAAGGCATCGCTTACATAGTGCTAGTAGTGTTTCCAACAGTCGCTGTTGAACTTATTTTATTGCTCAAATTTACCTGTTGTTTCCTGACACATTGATCCAACAATGTGGCAAATATCATTTACATGTGTCACGTTTACTTTATCTTTATGTATAAATAACTATACAGTAACGATTAATATGTCCGAAAATATATATATATGTCGGCCTACAAGTTATAAAATTGATAGCTGATTCTGCATCACCGGCTAATAATTATTATCCCCATAATCAGAATATGTCAGTAGACCACATGTAGGGAAATCGACATCTGTATTTGTATTATTTGTGCCTGTCATAAATGATGCCGATAACGCCTATGTTGACTCATTTCTTATTATTGCGCGCAGGCAGCTAACTCTGCTAGTCAGTATTACTTCATGCATGTGGGATTGTGCTGGGGTCTGAGCTACACCCGCCCACTTAGACACGCCCACTTAAACTCAATCGAGGACTACGAGAAGGAATGGGAATGAGTTGTAGACACTTGACGTCAACGTTATTCTCCCTTGACGAACCTTTAGGAAATAGCAACAGCAATATTTATTTACACCCGGATCACAAAACAGTGATACATGGGACATTTAGGTTACACTTTTATTATTATTATTATTATTATTATTATTATTATTATTATTATTATTATTATTATTATTATTATTATTATTATTATTACCGTTGTAACCATTATTAGGCCTACCACTATTATCATCATTATTATTTTCATTATCATTATTATTATTACCACATTTATCATCATTATTATAATCAGCATAGTGGCTGAATTTGGTTAAAGAACTCAGAACATGTGCTTATTGAATGTCCATTTACGGGCCAATATAACATCATTTTCGAACATTTACAACTGGAATGACTGGCTTGGTTACCGATCTAGTCATTTCAGTGACAACCCCTCAAAAATAGTTCTCTCCCGGTCTGCAAATGGACATATATTTTTATGAAATATATTACACCCATGTTGTTGTAGTCGTCGTCGTCGTCGTCGTCGTTATCGTTGCAATATTGCCACCGTCGTCGTCGTCGTCATCGTGCTCGTCGTCGTCGTCGTCGTCGTGGTCTTCGACGCCGCTGTCGTCGTCGTGGTCGTCATCGTCCTCCTCGTCGTCGTCGTTGTTGTTGTTGATAGTGGCAATGGTAGCATGCCTTGCGCAACTAGACTACATAGATCATGATGTTCTGTGTGTGGCTCTATTGTGTTCACCTTGCTTGGACTGTATCAGTGATGATACAAATAAATGTACATAGTTTGACTAAACGTTTTAGCTTTATTACATAGCTTAGAAAACTTAAAATAATTTGGTCGATTGCAATACAATTTTGGTAGATACTTTAGTCTTTCGTTTCGGAAATATTTGCACAAAAATTCAATTCGTCTCCTATGTCATTTCCGTTGCTTAATCGACAAATACGCTCTTCTCTGGGTTGGTATTCTCCATCCGCCCTTCTCCACATGAAATAATGGTTATTTATCTTAAATCTTATAAAAATCATTCTGTTCCTGTCACCAAGCATTAATAAGTAATTTTCCATTTCAAAATGTTCCTAAATGAGTTGTATGTTTTACCTTTCGACGATTCTCCCATTTGCCCTCCAATATTGTATGAAATGATTATCACGATTTTGTTTATTAATGCGTCTTTTAACTTTACTTGTTTAGTTACAGGTTATCCTTCCCATATATAGCTCACACCAGTTTCTTCCCCTCTATGTTTGGCATGATTCAGTTATTTATATTGTGTGTTGTTTTGGATGTTATCGTTTAGATTATATTTATATATTTGGGTAGATATTTTAGATTGCTTTCCAGAGTTTAGTTTAAGGCAGTAATTTACCAGGCGTTGCTTAACAAGTAATTTTATTGGTAGTGATACAAGCTCTAGGTAGAGCATGTAGTTTTGTGTCCTACGTTTGACTTTCAGTGAGTCCCTGGGGAAAGGTAACTGTACTTTTTGAAGGATTTTGCTACCTTCTATGATTCTATCCCTATGATTTCACTGCTGTACAATAGAATTTGGTTCGACAGTGTTGCAGAATAATGTTGACTGGCAGTCAATTGGCAAGTCTAGTGTACGACCTCGGCGATTTAGCGAGCATAGCGCTTTACAAGCTTGTTCAGTCACGTGTTTTTCTGCGGCTCAAGAGACATTGGCTACGTCCAAGAAAAGAAAGGTTAATACCTCGATATTTATAGCATTCTACCATTTGTGAATTGGGGTTAAAATTTAGTTTGTTGTTATAACGTGGTGTGCTTCCAAATACTAATACTTTTGTTTTATCATTGTTAATTAATAATTTCCATTTGTCTGCGTATGTATTAAATTTATCTAGCGATTCTTGTAGTTCTTGAGCAATTTTTCCCATGATGACTGTATCGTCTGCGTACAGTAAGATTAAGAGTTTGAAGACGTTGATAACTCATTGTCTATATTGTCTGTATTTTCTCAGATCTATTGCATTACAGTTGCTAGTTTCTAAGAATTCTTCTAGGCCGTTGAGGTATATTGAGAAAAGACCTCACCTTGTCTGACTCCAAATTTACAGGTTATTGTTTCAGATAGTTCAGTGTGTAGTTTGATCCTTGTTTAGTTGTTATTCTAATGCTCTGAATTACTTTAAACACTTTCAGTCTTGAGTAGAGATACCCTATTCAAGATCTATGCTGCGTATTTGCGGCCCGTACTTGAATATGCCAGCGAGATCTGGGATGGGTGTTCGGACCGGGATGCTAAAAAACTAGAAACCATTCAAAATGAGGCTATGCGAATTATATCTGGATTACCGCGGTACACTCCACTCATAAATCTGTATAGCGAGACCGGACTGTTGTCTTTGCGCATTCGTCGCAAGCACAAAAAGCTTATTATGTTTTATAAAATTGATATTCTCCCCGACAAAGAGACAATGCCCGTTATGACCTCAGGCAACCGACAAACTGTTTAATTGCAAGGTGTCGCCTCGAAACATTTAAGAAATCGTTTCTACCTAGTGTGCTTAAACTATGGAATGAATTATACACCTGTGCAAAAGTTAAGCACCAGCAAAAACAATAGAACGTAGAAACATGATGGTACAACTAGGCTGCCATACTTTTTGTCCCCGCGTTAGCTGACATAATTCCAAGTACGAAATGCACATGCATGCATGACTTCACGCCGCTTGATGTCCGTGCGTGGCGGGAAACAGCACACGTGTTCAGTTATGTAAAGGTCCAGTTTGAGGTGTAGAACATTACATACAGATTTAGGCGACAAGATTAGGAATTTTGTGTTCATGACCGTGGTTTATTTGTACATTAGCTCTTGATTGTGAACCGCTATGGCAAGACGAAGGTTAAGTGATCGTGTGAAATGGCAAATCATAGGCATGCATACCACTGGTATGTCATGCAGAGAGATTGGCAGACAGCTGAACATTAACCATACTGTAATCAGTCGTTTGATTGCAAAACATGGGCAAACTAACGAGGTGAAGGACAGGCCTAGATCTGGAAGACCGAAGAAGACTACTGCCCGTGATGATCGAGCCCTAGTACGCCTTGTTAGGAGATCTCCATTCACCAACAGCAGAGTGCTCAGCCAGCAATGGGAAACGCGCAATAGAGTGTCAATGTCTACCGTCAAAAGGAGACTGTATGCTGCTGGCATGAAAGCTAGGAGACCTGTCAGACGTCCTCTCCTCACTGCACACCACAAAGAGGAGCGTCTGAGGTGGTGCAACGAAAGAAGACACTGGAACATGAGATCCTGGAGACGGGTACACTGGTCCGATGAAAGTCGGTTCCTGCTTCATGCCACAGATGGTCGAACACGTGTATGGAGGTCCAGACGCACGGCGTACGACCAACGTAACATCATGGAAGAAGTTCCATTTGGTGGACGTTCTGTTATGATATGGGGGTGCATCTCATTTGATTGTAAGCTGGATCTGTTGACTGTACCTGGAACACTAAATGGACAAAGATATCAAGATTCCATACTGGATAGAGTTGTGGTCCCTCATTTTGTAAATCATGCACCTGGAACCCACCCTATATTCATTGATGACAACGCCCGACCACATCGTGCTAGAGCTGTGCATGAATACCTCCGCCAGAATGCCATCGAAACCCTACCATGGCCAGCAAGGAGCCCTGACATGAACCCTATTGAGCATATCTGGGACATTCTGGGAAACATGGTGAGAATGAGGGATCCTCCTGTGCAGAACCTACAGGAATTAACAGACGCACTCCATCTTGAATGGCAACGAATACCACAATGGCGTATCAGTCGGTTGGTGACCAGCATGAGACGTCGTGTCCAGGCCGTCATCCAGGCACAAGGTGGATATACCCGGTATTAATAATGACAGTCTCAAACTCGTGCACAGATTTTAAACTTCGTTTTCAGACACCATTAATGACAATCTAGCCACGTGTGTCAACTGTAGGGCAATAGTTGTCAGTTGTGTCAACGTAACCATATTCAGGCCTCGTTTTCAAGTTCAAACAAAAACATACAGTGTTTCCCCACCATCATAATCAGCATTCCTCTAGTTGCATTATTACCTCTTGCACTAAGATGGATGGGTACATAAATGTTTATGCTATTGCTTTCTTCATAGCACATGAATATACCCTCGCATGTGCGTAAAAATAGGGTGGTGCTTAACTTTTGCACAGGTGTATAGATTTAAGCATTAGGACATCTCCGTCGATTTTAATTTTCAAGAAAAAGTTATTTTCGAACGAACCGGACACTCCTGAAAAGGTTCCCTTTTATTACTCAAAAGGCAAGAGAAAGGAAAATATTATCCATTGCAAACTGCGAAATAAATGTAATCAACTAAACAGTGATTTGCATCATTTCCACTTATTGGAAGATCCAAATTGCGCGCTGTGTCCGGTTTCACTACTTTTTTGACTGTCCAAAAGGACAGCCGAACGTCGTAATTTGTTGAGCTTTGTGAATGAAGTAATGCCGGTTGCTTCGCTCGACCTCATTTTGAATGGTAGCAAAGAACTATCTGATGTGATAAATACAACGCTGTTCATAAGAATATGCAACTTTATAAAACAAACAATTAGATTCTAATGATGAACATTATTATTTATTATTATTATTATTATTATTATTATTATTATTATTATTATTATTATTATTATTATTATTATTATCTCTCCTGGTCTGAAGGCCCATGTGAGCCTAAGTAAGGGCGATCGTCCGTTGTCCATCTTTCGTTCGTCCGTCCGTCGCCTGTCGTGCATCAAATTTTGCTTTAGCCCTTTAGTGACGAAATTTGTTCCTGAAAATTTGCTTTTTGAATGCCCATTTGCGGGACGGGGGACGACTGGTTTTGGGAGTTTGCGACTGGAAGGACTGGTTCGGTTATCGGGTCAGTCATTTCGATTGTAGATTTTCAGGATTTGTCTTCTGGTCTACAACTGGGCATTCCTCTAGACCACTAAGAAGGCCGGACTTGGCCGGTGTCGACACTAAAGGGTAAAAATTCTACTCCTCCTAAACGCCTTGACGGATTTCAACCAATTTTTGGTGGAAAGGCCCGATGGTGGATAGCTCTCTCTCTCTCTCCCCCCCCCCCCTCCCTCCCTCCCCCTCCCCCTCCCTCTCTCTCTCTCTCTCTCTCTCTCTCTCTCTCTCTCTCTAACTTCTTCTCTCGCTTTGGGAATATTTCTATTAATTAGAATAACGTGTAGATATGGTCAGATGTTGAATATGCAGGTCTAAATCCAGGTTGGTCTTCTAGTAATAATTCCTTATCGCAGGCCCGGCTCAAGGCATAGGCGAACTAGGCACTGCCTAGGGCGTCAGATTTTAGAGGACCGCCACAAAGGGAGGGGGGCGCCTCCCACCACCAAAACTACATGTACTCAAAGCAAATAATACTTTTTATAAAATCCACACTTAGGACAAGAGCCATATTTCGCTCTAGAAATGAAATGCAGGATATGCCTTCTCAGAGCATCTGGATTTCAAAATTTTCCGGGGGAGAAACTCCGCCCCACCCCACCCCCCAGCTTAAAGGGTGGTCCTTTACTTTTGCCTAGGGCGCCAGAAACTCTAGGGCCGTCCCTGCGTGCTTATCGCTTAATACTTTATTTATTCGACTGCTGATAATTGATGTGAAAGGTTTTCCTAGGCAACTTAGTAAAATGATGGGTCTAATTTTAGGGACTTTCGCGTCTCCTTTTAGTTTATAAATTGTTATTATTATACCTTCGGTCAGTGACTCGGGAATTTCAGATGTGTCTAAAACTTTATTAAATATATATAGGCCTACATAAACATATTTTCTGGTGATTTAAAGTATCCATTTATTATGTTGTCTAATCCGGCTGCCTTGTTGTTTTTCAATAGTTTGATAGCTTTTGAGATTTCTGTTTCAGTAATAGCCAATAGGCATGTTTAGATCGCTAGTTTCATCATCTAATTCATCTTTCCAGAGTATCCATCCATCACCTGACCTCGGATTACGTCATAATCAGTTCAGCGCGTGTATGATGACGTCACAATCATTCTGCCACAAACGGTTCCATATAGACCGTCATCAAATCTCAACCAATCCGACACGTATGAATTGTATGTCTTTGTAATTCTTCGCTATTTAATAAATATGATGTTGAATATTCTGAAACTAATTTAACTGTCAAAATATTCAACAGTTTACCTGTGTAGTTTTTTGGAAATTGATAGTCAGGGTGTTCAGAGATCGATAGATCCCAACACAAGCGAGGTGTGGGTTGAGCTTAGCTAGAGATAGGGCATGGCTAAAACCGGAAAGGTTCATTCAGTGGTTTACCTCCGTCTTACCCGCGCCGTGCTTCTCCGTTTGCTGCATTGTTTAAGCTTTTGAAAAACTCGTACACGGTATTAGTATCTGATGGACATAACCGATATAGAGAATCTGGAACGAGGTCACTTTTCATATCACTATTATGGACCGAGTTGAAAATTATCAATTTGCACGAGCTAAAGCTGAAAAAGTGGCGAGTGTAAAATTGATAATTTTCAACGAGGTTCATAATAGTGATATGAAAAGTGACCGAGTTTGAGAATTTATTTATCGTATAAACTGTAATTTTGAAATATTTGCCAATAGTTGCTGATGTGACTTTTATCTGATTTCTCATTGTTGATTTTCGTGAAATCGATACCGCCGCTGTGACGCACCACTACTTAATAACAGATACTGAATGCGCAGCAAAATATAGTGACAAACACAAAATCTGGCGATGTCAGCCGTAAACTACACTTTTCTTCTAAGACTATCACAGAGCCACGGCCATCAATCGTTACTTCGCTGCCGACTGATAAACTGTCAAACGGTGACATTTTGCGATGACGTTTCATGAATGACAAATCGTAGTAAAACAGTACCGCGTAGTAATCCCTACGCGTCACGCTCACATCAATCGATGTTTTAATTGGTCAATTTAAATCGGTTGCGCACCCAACAGCCAGTGAAAATACTCCGTTGAATATGGCACGTGTGCTCATATCGAAAAATATGGAACGGGCTAGAAGGCTTGTTTATATGATAAATCCTGTTCACTTCTACCTTTAATAATTTTCCAAAAGATTTCGGATCATTTAAACTCAGTTCTCGGATCTTCTTTCTCTAAGGAGTGGCTACTACGTCTTTCGTATTCTAACATGGGGAGGAGTAACTGATAAAATTCATTAAACCCGGAAATTCCGGTATCTCGATATAACATTAAAACATCTCCGAATTAATACATGTTTCCAAAACAAAATAACTGCCTACGGCAGCAATGTCTCTGTATCCAAATATCCAGTTATGTTCAAAATATTCCTACAGAACATTTCTTACTAATTAAAACGCTTCTGTTTTACTTTTGCAAACATATGTTAACTATTTCTTAGCTATATGGTAAAAGCGCCGTATGCCTTCATTGTTCTAGAGTCACGCAGTACAGCGTTGTTTGATCGATAACGCCATCTCAGGCAAAGGTCAATTACACGCGCTCAATATATAGGCCTACATCACATCGTGAATACGCATGCGCAGGTAACCTATACACCGTCTCTTCATTCTCTTCATAAACGCTGGCTGACAGTAAAGATGCATCTTGATTAAAGCAGCGATAGGGCTTCTATGTAGATTTTACAACGAGCCCCGCATACTGTAAATGTCTCGGACGCTGGGCGTTTCCGGTTTTCTCCCGGATTCAGTAGCATAGCACTTAGAAGGGCTCGGTTGTTTCCGTAAAGCAGACATAATGTCTCCGCTTGCTTGAATAATGCGAGGAATATATTTCTATAAATATCATTAAACGTTTTAGCACGTGACACAGGCACAACCCTTAGATGGCAAAATCTAGTCAAGAAAATTCAAACATTCCGGAATGTCCGTTTGCAAGCCAAGAGCAGACGGGTTTTTTTTTTTTGCAATTTACCATTGAAATGACTGGTTCGGTTATCGAGCCAATCAATCATTGCAGTCGTAGATTAAAAAAATTGCCTTCTGTTGGCCTGCAAATGGACATTTATCAAAGCCACTGCAGAGGCCGGTTTGGCCGGCTCCTCCGTGAAACGATGGTCAAGGCTGATAATAGTATCAAATGCTCTTTAATAGCTATATACAGTGTCGTCATTCCGTGGAAACTCCCCGCAAATTGCGTTCATGAATGCTTTCTTAATGCGCAAGTAGACTACACGACGTCATGATTGTATCAGCTAAATCTATATTCTGCAGCAGATCTCATTTAACTAGACAAGTCGGCAGTTCTCATCCGTCTTCAATAAGAACCAACATAGTTCCACAACCCCAGATAACGGGCCATGTCCTTATTCTGTCATTATACACAGCACAATGAATGATGAAGGTGGTCGAAAACTATTAGCTAACCTAAATATCACAAAGCCACAGGACATGATGGCATACCTACCCGACTTTTAAAAGAACCGGCAAATGAGCTGGCTCCAGTCTTTGTCATCTTCGTTCAAGTAACTAGTTATCAAGGCATCATTCCAAAAGAGTGGGAAAAGACAGACGTGATACTGAGTGACCTCTCCAAAGCTTTTGACAAGGTACCCCATCTTAGACGGCTCCACAAACTGGTCATACATCCGATGAAGTAAATACAGCTAAATATCGGGGAATAAATCTATATAATGGTGCTATCACATAAAACAGAATTACCAAGAATGCCAACAGCACCAGGGACATCCTACAATGAAATTTCTATACCAATATCCCAAGAAAAAATCTTTGCTATAGAACTCTAGTACAACCTATCATGGAATATGCCAGCGTAGATTATGACCCAGTTACAGCCAACAACATCCGGCAGCTCGAGATGGTTCAGCGACGAGCAGTCAGATTTGGTATGTGTGACTATTACAAATGGTGTACCATCTACAATAGGCTACTTACTGTCCAAAGTGTGTAGACCAAAGGCAGTAGGCCTATGCTGTATCGGATTGTACATGGCCTTTTGGAGATCTCGAAAGAACAACTAATCCCTGTGGCGTAGGAACACGTGGGCACTTGCAGAAATTCAATGTTACACATGCAAGAACATAGTACTACCAGAGCGTCTTCTTCTCGTCCAGTTGAGATCCTGCGTCCTCGGTGTTTTAGCCTACGCTGTAGATACGTTTTAAATGCACAAATCTTATGACATTTTGATGCTCTCGCACGGATCTATTTAAGTATGAAAATACACCAGATTGTGGACTGTACATGATGATGATGATGATGATGATGGGGAGGAGGAGGAGGAGGAGGAGGGAGAAGGAGGTGGGGATAAGGAGGAGGAAGAGGAGGAGGAAGAGGAAGAAGAGGAGTGGGAGGAGGAGTGAGTGGAGGAAGAGGAAAAGGACGACGACAACGAGCGCCCCATGCTCGCATTAACCCTGGCGTATAGCGATGTTGGTACAAACCACACATAAACGCATTTGGGAAATATTTATATTCATCAGCAAATGTTTCTAATAGAAAACCCCGGAGTGAGTTCAGGAAGGCGAATGTTCGGCGAACGTTCGCGTTCTTAGTGAGACAAGTGTTCAGTAATGTGTTCCAGCTGCTTGTTATCCACAGTGTTCTATAACGTCATGCACCCTGCCCATGAGTCCATGCCCCTATTTATTTATAATGGATGCGATCTGTCACGCATGTTTTCACAAAATCGGGATGATGTCATCACAATCCAATTTCCCATAATAAGTTACCTTAATTACATTTTCTTTACTATCTTGCAAAATTCACTCATGATTTGGTGTTTTCTGATACCGGGCGGACGTAGGCCTATTACATAATCGCAGATACAGGATTTTATGGGAAATGTAAACAATGCGTTGCTATAGGCTGTCCTCGTTAGCAAGTGGTAAGTTGGTCCCCACTTTAATGGGCTGATCTCAGATTGCCAGGATGTGCGAAACTATGAATATGGCGTCATAATTAATTACGTCACTAGTCAGCTGAGGTCGCAATCAAAATGTGTAATGAATCACGTCATTGATGTTTAAAGGGCCGTCAGGGGTAGGCTACGACTTGTACTGCATTTGATGGATTTACAATGGACCTTTCCAGTTTATCCAGCAATCATATGACGTCATAATCAACCACGTGACGCGTGCGATGACGTCATAATCAATAACGTCGTGAATGACGTAGTAACTTCGTCACAAACGCTTAATTAATGGTGGACTAACCGGTGTTGTAGAAATTGTATGTTTTTACTATTTAATAACCATTATGTTGAATATTTTTAAATCTAATTTGACTGGCTGCTATTGCCGCCATGGGCAATAACAGCCACCAGTCAAATTAGTTTCAAAATATTCAACAACGTATAACTACATTGAAATTAGGATCATGGGAATTCAAGAATGTAAATTGGTTCCTAACATGCAGAAAAAATGGGCGGAGCTTAATTAGAAATGGGCGGAGCTTAATTAGAAATGGGTGGAGCATATCTAAATTGATCCCTTCATTAAGTTATAACAAGGTTCTGTGACATTTTCACCATATATGACCCGCATCGGCATTAGTACGCGTTGTCTATGTCAATGGACCCCAAACTTTAGTCACTGAATAGCATTTTCCCTGCTATTCTCTAGTATAGTGTGCTTAAAAAAAGTAATAATTACATGTCTCGTCTTGTCTAGCATCTTCTTTGTCAATACCAATCAGAAGTTCATACCTTAGATCAAACTCATTACATAGAGTAAATAGAATGTTTCTTTTATTTGCAATATAATATGATGATATGTATGATTACTGTATTCTGCGGCTGTAGTAGTAGAAACATCCTATCAGTCCTTCGTCGTCTTTGATCACGGTGTCTTGTCCTCAGCCAAATGCTTCCTCAGGTCCATTCTTGATCCGAGTGTACCTGGTTAGATTATCTTGAGGTCATCTCGCAGCACACTAAAACAGAATTATATAATGACGTCCTCTCCTGACGTGGTTTTCTTGCTGACTCCCAGTAGGACGAATTCCAGGGTTTTTTGTGCTGGTGTGTCTTCTATGATGATAGTATGATAAAACAAGAGGCCAAAGGGACCTGTATCGATCACCTGAAAGTATTGGCCACTGGCACAACCGAACAAACCAGATGACCACTGGACAAATTTACCAATCAAATTTCTGTGAAGAAGGTTTAGCCAAGTTTTACTAAAATTGGCCCAGGGATTAATAAGTTGTATTTTTATGATTTTCTCAGAAATTTGCAGAAAATACGAAATGTCCACCAAAGAAGCAAAATTTTGATTGATTCATAGCGGACATGTTGTTTTGACATATCTGCATGGAACAAACTCCAATGGCCTTTAGTCCCTAATCGTATCCTAAATTTTGTCCCGACTCGTCCAGCGGTTCTGGAGCAGTCGTTTTCGCAAAGACTAGGTCATCCAAGATGGCCGCCGAACAATTTGGCCAATATAGTTCCCTTGAACAAACTTGGCTTATTTCTTGCCATAGATGATGTTTCAAGAGTTTTGAACCGATTTCCAAATTGGTTTCGCAGAAGATTTTAATATTTATTTCTAAAAATCGGCCAAAATCCAAGATAGTCGCCGGCCAAATTCGCCGATCGGCTTCAAACTTGGACAAACTCGAACCTCTATGCCTTATGGATTGTTCCTGCCAAATATAATTGAAATTGGCCCAGAAGTTCTCGAGAAGACATTTCAAATTTCCTATTACTTTAGTATGGGAGCTTTTTGGGGGGGAAAATGATCCAAGATAGCGCCAAGTCGTTTATCTGACAGTTCCGGATATGGCAAATTTGAGTTCAAAATACCCAAAAACATATATAAAACCAATATTGGCATCAAAATATATCAAATAAAAAAATCCAATATGGCCGCCAAATATGCTACATTTTGATTGGCCCACCGCGGCCATGTTTTTTGACGGATCAATTTCCCTTGAACAAAGTTTAATGGCCCTTAATTCCTAATCATATCTCCCAAATTTAGGCCTGATCCTTCCGGAGAAGTCGTTTTCGCGAAAACTAGACCATCCGAACTATTTGGCCAATCAAGTTCTCTTGAACAAACTTGGTTCAGCTCTTACCCTAGATGATATTTCATGAGTTCTGAATCGATCCGTTTCTAAAAATCGGCGAAAATCCAAGATGGCCGCCGGCCAAA
Source organism: Chaetoderma sp. LZ-2023a (assembly GCA_034401795.1). Classification (NCBI taxonomy): domain Eukaryota; kingdom Metazoa; phylum Mollusca; class Caudofoveata; order Chaetodermatida; family Chaetodermatidae; genus Chaetoderma; species Chaetoderma sp. LZ-2023a. Next base: position 34,151,703 of record CM067370.1, on the reverse strand, counting down.
TTGGTCTATCGGCTTCATTTGAACAAAATTGGATACGTATGACCTAAGGATGCTTCCTCCCAAATATAATTCAATTCGGCCCAATGCTTCTTGAGAAGAAGTCATTTTAAGGAAAAGTTGACGGCCGACGGACTGGACGACGGACGGGACGACGGACACATGACGAACGGTCGCCATGGCATAAGCTCACTTGGCCTTTTAGGCCAGGTGAACTAAAAACTAAATGCTAGAGTTTATTGGTGTACCAGATTCGTAATCTTCGACCGTGACCCCAAAATCAACAGTTTCATCCATCTCCGCAAAGATAGGCTAAGACGATTAGTCCTATATGGTGTATTAAAGCGATCGTGGATCAGAAATGGAGAGAGGTCTACCTTTCTAGCTATGCCCCGCCCATTTCGTGCTAAGCTCCTTCCACGTTTTGCGCGCGACGGAACGGTTTATATACTTGCAACCCTGAATTCTCACAATTCCATGCCCACGGTAACTATACAGGTTTATAAGCTGTTGAACATATGGAAACGCATTTGACCGGGTGCTGTTGCTGCCTATGGCAGCAACAGCGCCCAATCAAATTAGTTTCAAAAGAGTCAAACGAATATTTATTAAATAGTCAATCCATGAAAGACATACAATCTGTGCACTTGACGGATACATCATTCATAATACATTTTGATTATGACGTCAACCTACATATGGCGTAGGCCCCTAATTGATTATGACGTCATATACTTGAGGGACAGATCAGCTCTATCCATTCTTGTCACAAGTTCAACATTGCTTTTGGCCTTTGACCACGAGAGCATCGACAGGTGAGCTTCATTCTCACCATCGCACCTATATGTCAATGGATGGAACCGATCTGCCACTCAAGTATATGACGTCATAATCAATTACGTCACATGTAGGCTGGCGTCACAATCAAAATTCCGAAGCTAATGAATGACGTATTTAGCTCTGTCAGGAACATTGTGAAATAGTCCGTTAAATGTACGAATTGTATGGCTGTACTATTTAATAAACAGTCTGTTGAATATTTTTAAACTAATTTGACTGGGCGCCATAGGCAGCAACAGCACCGGCAACAGCACCCATTCAAATTAGTTTCAAAATATTCAATAGCTTACATGTACAGTTACCTTGCTATTGAGTATTATATGAATCTAGTGTTGAAGCGGTCGATCACAACGGGGTCAAAGCATGGGCGGCGCTTAGCTAGAAATGGCCGATGAATAGCTAGAAATGGATCTCTTTATTTCCCCACAAAAGATTGAAAGAAGAGTTTAATATCTGAGTTTTGTAGCAAGGTCAGTGACGTCATCATTTGACCTAGTGACCCTAGTACCACTATGTGGCGTCCTACTGGTATGTGTAGTTATGTGCTCAAGCTTAGTTCCAATAGTCTTAACTACTCATGAAACATTTCATCTAGATGATTTGTTAAATGCGAACAATAATGTTCAGAGAAGTGAGTTGTGTACCAAATTTACAAAATAGTATTGGGGCATATGTAAGCATTTCCAGGTAAGTTGGATTTAAAAAAAAAAATTTATTTCGCCACATATTATTAGAATCTGAAAAAACATACTGATTAATAAAAGTTTTGGTGCCCATTTTTTAAAGCATCGTTAAACCCATTTTTATTTTAAAGATCTTATGGCACCTAGGCCTATATTTACGATTATTTTGCTGCATTGAAACACGTTAAAACGTGATGATTATATAATTAAGAGAAGCTGTGCCAAGTAGCGTCTTAACATGCCCAGACTAGTCTACTGATCGATCAGAATTGCATTTACTTATAGGATAAATAAATCTTGAAAGAAATCAAACAAACTTAAATAATTCTACATATGCCATAAAACGAATCTAGTTAGCCTGATAGAAATGTGAAGATGAGAAAAAACCCTTAAAAGCGTAAGCAATAAGTTGTCGAATTTCACATTCACATCTCTTATTATATAAAGCAGATGCTAAATCATCCCCTGTTGGTGTGCTCATGCCTAGTACTAAGGCCCTTTGTAGATCATAAGTTTCTCTCTCTTATATCAGCTCCTTGAAACATTTTAGCACTCGGTGCACACATGTTTTTATTACACTGAGAGCACGCTTGGTGTCTCCGATGTTGGAGTCACTCTATAATACACTAGATTATGTTGACATATGAAGCCCATATTATATGCATTGCATGAGTAACTACATGTTCACTCTAGCATGCGTCCTCATGTGACTTATTTAAGCTTATAGGATTGTAAAATACATTATTGCGTAGAGAGCAGGAATAAGGTGTCTTTTTTACGAGTCCTAGTTTGACAAGGCAATTACTTTGCAATGCTGCAGGAATAAGGTGACACATTTCTATTAACCTGATCATATGAGACACTAAAGTACATGTTTTATCAATGTCTCGCTGCGCAGGGACGGCACTGTCAAACATCTCATGGTATACACTGAACGCCGTAGTATGCATTCTTATCATTTAATCTGATTCAAGTGAGACACGTTCTTATTCAGAAGCAATTAGAAAATCTCTCGAGCATTTTTGGATTCTGCGCTATAACGTTAACCCTCTCGCAGTTTTAAGTCTCGCTGTACTTGCTGTAATGCATGCGAAATAGCTACGCTACAGAGGTGTGCATGTGCGTTTTACCTAACGATGTCCTTAATTAGTTCAATATTTGCCAGGCATATGAGTTCTCTGCTTGGAGACTGTACGTTTTGTCAGAGATTCATGGCTATACTGAGCAACGCTTCAACCTGTTTTTCAAAAGAAATAAGCACATAGCATTTCAAGTGATGATAGATGAAGAAATCAATTTTGACAATTTCCGCTAAATTTTTCATAAAATCTAAGATTTTCACAAAAGAAATTGACCAATCAAAACACATGTTCTGAAGCTTACAGCGAGAGGGGTTTTCCAGCAAAATTAGCTTGAAATCCGCACAGCGGTTAATGAGGAGTAGCATTGTGACAATTTCCGGTAAACTTTTCACAAAATCTTAAAATCTAATATTTCCAAACAAAATGTTGACCAATCCAAATTCTGTATAGATGGTGTAAAGTCTACACTCATAGTGTCCTTCCGGCCAAATGAGGTTGAAATCCGCTACGCAGGTCATGACGAGTAGCATTTGACAAATTCCGGTAAATTTTTCATAAAGTCTCAGATTTTCACCCAAAACATTTGTCAATCAAATATCTGTATAGAATTTCTGAGGCCTACCCCCATTAGAGTCCTTCCAGCCAAATTAGGTTGAAATCTGGCAAGTGGTTAATGAGGAGTAGCGTTTTGACGATTTCCGGTACATTTTTCATAAAATCTAAGATTTTCACCCAAAAAATTGACAAATCAAAATTCTGTATACAAGTTCTGAAGCCTACCGCATATGGTCCTTCCAACCAAATTAAGTTGAAATCTGCCAGGCATTTGACGAGGAGCAGCGTTTTAAAGCAAGAGTTGACGGACAGACAACAGGCGACATAGGACGACGGACGGTCGCCCTGGCAATAGATCAATTAGCCTTTCCAGCCAGGTGAGCTAATAATGGTAACTGAAAAGTTAAATGATCTTAACATCGCATCTAAATAATATAGATTGATAAATGACCACTTGAGTAATAAGGTCAGCTGAGGTCAAATGGTCATTTTTGTCAGATGTTAATATCGGAATTATGCATTATTGCGACTGGCAAAGTACCAGTAAAGGAACAGTTTGATGCTCATCCCTTGAAACCGAATGACGGACGCCATCTGACAATCGAAAGTGCGAATGTTTATTTATTTCATTTGAATCCTTGTTACTATGACTGCTAAGACAATACTGGTTTTGTAATACAGCAATGTGCACAAATTGATCAATCATATTGGACAATAACTCTTCTAAATATATTCGACCACAACATCACTCAATTAGTCACAGTCACTATCCGACATACCAGATGCCGAAGACTCACATGCATTGCTGCTATCATCGTCAGTCCAACTACCGTCCCTTTCACTCTCTAGAACATCTACCAGCATCTCATCCTTACACCACATGGCTTCAGTCCAAATATTATGCTCATTTGGTTTGAGGATATCTTGTTTTGATAGATGGGCTCTCTTCCATATACCTACCGGATAGTTCAACCGTCATTGCGTACTAGTTGAGGCAAGGTCTCGTTAGAGGTAGTCTTGCTAGGTTAACGTCTTCTTTTGTTTGAACTTCCTCCCGATTCTTGCCTCCACCATTTACATGGAGAAATGAAATGCAGCAGTGTTTGTTATGTGACTCGTTTTGAACACGTGACAGATGAATTCCGCAAACTGAAGCGATTCTGTGAGACCAGGAGTACGATGTTCAATGAATCACCAAAAATATGGTAAGCCTAATGTCAGTAATCAGCCATCTAAAAAGAATAAACCGCTGTAAAAGTGTGACTAAGGATGTCCTAAAAGTCTTCAGATGACGCTGGACAGACGTATGCTTGAACGACCTTTAACTTCCTCGTGTGTATCTTCACATATGGAAAGTCATAGACTACTACAAGGACCACATAGAAATGATTGCTGTTTTATTCTCCATATATCTATTTGAAAATGATAATAAAAAGGATAAGTGTTCTAGATTCATCGATGTTCTACCAGACACTCCACTAAATCGATGAAACTTAAGGCCACAGCGTATAGTCGTACAACCTAGAAAGCAATTACTAAAGATCTTAAAGATTGCTACTCTACAAATATAATACAAGGCATGGGTCGGATGGCCTAGTAAAGTATTTGCAACGATAATTTGCCAAGATTTTCAAATGCTTTGTTATTGCTTTGTGGCAAAAGACTGTCCGATTATTATTCGCAACAGAGAACACGCCTTTCATAGAACCGGTGAACATTAGGTGGCCGGCTAGATTTTTGTAGCACCTCAGTGGCCTTAGAACTAGTCATCAATTTCCCTGCGATTTCCATACAGTAGGCCTACATGCGCATGCCAATTGTACTGAATATTATGATGTAGTAGTCCGGACCCGGACCCTTCCATATGCTACGGATGCCTTCACAAACCGGCTTACGTTAAATGTCTCTATGACACACACCTCTGTTCAACGTCTCCTGAACTTTTGAGACACTTCTTATTCACTTAGATGGTATTATCTATCGAATATGCAAAATGATTCCCATAGCAAACGCTGTTGTACTGCACTTCTTCATGATAATATCAACCTAATGACCCCAAGAAAAACGTGGACACTATCAACCATTTACCAGGAAGCTGTGTTCACGAGCGCATTGAGATTGTATACACCACGCAGATATTTGGAAGACAGATCGTGTATACAAAACAGAAATCGATGAAGCAAATGATACTGGCTGGAATGTAATGGCATACACGCCTAGGACCCAGGCCTGTGGTGTGAGGGTGAGATAACCCCTTCACGGTGGCAAATAATCTAGAGACGACGACGACGATGATGAAGATGATGATAGAAGCAATGAATGTGATGAATCAGCATGGGATAGTGATGGAATGTGCCAAATTGATTAACGCTATGGTCAGACACTAGCACAAACTTCGCGATGGATTGTTTATTCACGCTCCACGTTATTTAGGTGCAATGCTATGGCATTTCATGTTTAAGTTCGCCATAATTGCATTTTGCAAGTACGTTCAATAATGAACATTCCGTTGCATTTTTCTGCTGTTTTCGAAAAAGAGATTCTGTCATTTGATATTATAACGGTATCTCAGGGCATACATCAACATTGACTCTTTAGATTTGTCGGAACGTGTCTATTATTAACCTCTTAAGCTAACAACAAAAACATATTTCTTTGCTTTGTAAGTGTGTTCCCAGTTACAGAAATGTAACATTTGTCAGATTTTAAACAACGACCAAAATTGGTGACCTTTTGATCTCTGGTGACATAATAATCCAACTGATTTGTATAAAGCATACATGAAATGAAAGAGAGAAAAATAAACAATATTTTGTGTGATTATTTATTAATAGCAAATAATGAAAAATGACAATTTTCAAGATTTTTGTTTCCCAACCACCTAAAAATGACACTTTTATGACGATAATGCGGCTTTACACCTAGACAATCTTTTTATGGGAAGATGTACAGACCTTCTACTTAGAGGGTAATAACTTTAAAAAAAATCGAGATGGCGGTGGATCCTGAGGGAGGTACATCGGGCTTATGTCCCCAAGACCAATATAGTTACGTGAAAACGCTTATTCTACTCAGGAAACATTTGACGGTTGACGGCGTCAAGTCATTCGGTCATACACTTGTGCCATTCATTGATAGATCAGGCAATGACGTGACGACAGCATAACAACAGATGTTCTTCCATTAGTGGACAACTTAACGCGTAAGCGCTGAACAGCCCCACTTAATAGGCGTGACTAATCAAATATCGCGGCGCTAATTAATCAACATTAACTATCTACACGTCACGTGATCAAGTGTGAACTGCAAGTCTGAATGCAACTACTAAAACTACTGCCGCTACTGCTACAATTACTATGTAGCCTAATCTCTCTTATTATCTGCCAAAATGTATAAATTATAAGCCGACCTCATATGCCATTGCAGCAATGGCCTGAGGAAAACTGAAAATGAATGAACGCGGCAGATTTGTTAATGAATTGTTACGATAATCAATACACGTATTTTGCTAGTACCGTCACCCATGCCTGATAGACCACTTGTCTATTGAGACCACCTGTTCTAAGACACAAAATTTCACATGGCAAGGGGTAGATCCGATCTGTCACTCAAGTATATGACGCCATACTCAATTGCTTCGCATGTAAGATGACGTCACAAAAATGCGTAATGAATGCCGTATCTAACTCCATGACAAAGATTGAAAAGTCCGTCAAGTGTACGAATTATATGTCTTTGATGGATTTACAATTTAACAAACATTCTGTTGAATATTTTGAAACTGATTTGACTGCCATCTGTTGCTGCCACATGCAGAAACAGGCCACCGGGCAAATTTGTTTCAACTTGCTCAACAGCTGATCTGTATAACTGACTTGAAATTGATATTCTCTGAATTCATTGTTCAGTGTTAAAATCGATTCAAACATGCCGAGGGTGGAGCTTAGCTAGAAATAGGCATGGCATACCGAGATATGGATCATATTATAGGCATGATAGGTAGGCTTCTACGACCAGAGCATACATGCTTCAGACGAATAAGAAGGACAACTGAAGACATTTTCCATATATGGAACAATATAACAGATCGTAGTGACTAGAGAATATTCATCAACTTTGTAGAATTTGAGAAATCATTTGACAGTGTGTACAGAGAGTGACTCTGGAAGATTCCAGGAACTATGGAATTGGCTCTAGACAAGGGGAAGGGGGGGGGGCATGCCAGATTTTCTATTCACAATGGTTGTTTACTATGCTATGACAAACGTCACTAATCAGCAACATCTAAGCACCGTGTGAATGGAATTCTCTCGCTTGAAGCCCTAGAAAATAATAATAGTGTAGCAAGGAGAGGGATGGAGGGAGGGGGGGAGACATAGAGACCCAGAGGGGCGAGGAAGGGAGGTCGGAGAGTGAGTGAGCGAGTGAGGGAGGGGCGAGGAAGTTTGCATGTGGTGACTAGCTAAACAAACTCAACAACACCAAAGCTATACAAACTCAACAAAGCAGACAAGGACGCAGGTCTCAACATATTATATATGCATTTGGGTAATATGCTATGAGCAAACGTAACAGCAATGGAGATGCTCTGCCTCGTTCGTCAGTGCTCACGACTTCTTTGCCACAAACAGTGCTTTCAAACACCAATGTGGTAACCGAACAACATAGGCAGGACACATCAAAGACCGTAGAGCAGAAACAGGATCCAAGGCCGCAACCGATCTTCAACCAAATTGATTATGTGATGTGATGTGTAAAATCAGTGCAGAGGCACTACTTCAGGACTCCCCGTTCATATGGAGGCGCAGACACAACTCTGATCACAAACCAGTGGTCACCCACCTTCAAATGAGCATGTTTGACTGCTGCATAAATACCATGCGAACCAAGGTGACAAAGTCCACTTTGCTCTAGAGGCTCGTCAATGACGCCACTACCCAACTGTCATACAAGATGACTGTTGAGGAACAGATAGCAACCATTGACATAAACTCAAATCTAATCAAATCCAGAGTACTGAAATGCATTGAAACATCAGCGACCAATAGAATATGAGTTACCCACTCATTGCAAAGCTGCCCACGCAATAGAAGATCCTCATCTATCAAAGTGGTCACAGCAAAGACTGCACAAAGCTACGCTGAGAACGCATTACCATTCTTCACCAAATCAGGAAAACGATTGAAAGGACTTGCCCCCTTAAAAATCGCTCGGGTAGATGACATCACAGTCACAGATGATTAACGTAAAATGTTTAGGGCAGCCCGGGTTGTGAGTTGCTGGTCCACCACCATCGCTTTCCATGCACAACACTGAAGGCAACTCCATAGGGACTGATCAGGCGATGAGGATACTACAAACATCAATCAGAAGGCAGTTAAGGCCGTGAGGAATGGACGTGCATCTGTATACAGCAAGATTTTCAATGAACTCTAAGTATTCAGGTGATAGCATTTCCAATGAAATCACGCACATAATAAACTCTAAATCCAAAGGCTTCTTGGACCAACGGCAAACCTATGGCCTATTTTGCTCCTGCATGGGTGTAGCTAATTCACATGCCAGTAGTTATATCCAAGCACCGGGAGTTTAACAAGATGGGCAACGACATGCCCATCCATCAAACGATCAAAGATCCTGGACATACTACATCAAGTTGACTGTGATGAGAATGAGCTGCGACTAGATAGACTGCTATTGGCGAATAGAAAGTTGAAAGTGGAGAGTCTGCTGTGTCAAGACCATCACTGGTTCTCCGCAGGGAGATGACCTCTCATGATCTGTTTACATGCTACCTTGCCGCAGTCCTCTCCGTCTGTGCGAGAGCACTCCACAAGACCAAACCCACCCATATCTCCAGTGGTCCTCCCGCTAGAGATCCCGTATGCAGACGATGTAGACTTCATAGATGAGCCTCTTGATAACTTCCTCCTATAACTGCAGAATAACTCAAAAACGTGGTCAAAACTGAGTTTACCCATGTACACCTAACACAGACATATGAATTCAGTGAGAATTATCCCACTGCGTGTGCGGGGATGAATGGAGGAAGAGAAACATGCTTGGTTCACTAATGTGCAGCTACTCATTATCGCACGTTGTGTCACAGGAAACATTACCTTCCAATCATTTTGGAAACTCCGCTGATATGAGGCAACCTGTGTATCACTGATGCTATACAATTGCAACAACTATCGAGGCAGATCTCGATAAGTTTGATGCCTGTCACCGCAGACACCTTCATACTAAACTCAACAACGCTAGCCAGACAGAAATAATGTCTATTGACGCATTATACACTATGTTCAGTACAGTTCCGCTGTCAGTAAAGGTAGCCCAACACAGATGTTTTATCTTTGCCCATGTTCTGTGAATTCCATAAGACACACCTGCACAGAAAGCCTTGGACTTTGTGTACTCAATGCAAACACCTAAAAAGCTCATAAAGGATGCTACTGCGCAAACCTGCTCAGTGTACTGATCTAAAAGAAGCCAAACTGGGTAGACTAACAACCAAAAAGAACCTGAGGGAGCTAAGGACTCACGCTGAGGACAAGAAAGTGGTCAAAGAAGGACCCATTGCAGCTGCAGGATTCAAAATACTGCACCTGCACAACACAGAACCACACACATGGTCAGTGGATACGATTTCACAGAAATAATTTAGTAAAAGTCCTAAATCATAAACAAGCGTCAGTAATTTAATTACGAGAAACCTGTCGGATGATTCCGATCCATTGGCTATACTTGCAAAATCAATGGTAGGAAAAACACCAATAGTTGTTTTGAATATGGACTATGGTCACTTACAAAAGATTGTTGAATGGCCACAATGGGATGTTTCTAAGATGGCCAACTGTAATATCCATTTTCTGGCGTAGACTAGGTAATTATTAAACAAAACATGGAATGGTTCCTATCAAATTGAGGCATTTTTAAAATGCATTGTTGAAAGGTTCCCTAAAATTATGTTTTATCCTTATTTGATAATGCTATGCCAAGCTTAAGTTTTGACAAATGGCTAAAAAAAATTTAAAGGACTGTTGCTATTATTTTAGGGCAAAGTTGGCCATGTTATGTTATGTTTGTATAATCCTCCTCGTGATATGAACACTCATCGTAGCGCCAATAGTTAAAATCAGATAATAACCAAATGATAGTAAAATTAAACAATGACAAGTAATAAACAAGGAAAAATAAAATAAACAAATACAAAATAAACCAGCACCCAAGACTAGGTAGAGTGGTTGAACAAGAGCAATACAGAATAAAACAACACACCAGACTAGGTAGAGTGGTTGAACAAGAGCAACAGAGTATAAAACAACACATCAGAGTAGGTAGAGTGGTTGAACAAGAGCAATACAGAATAAAACAACACACCAGACAAGGTAGAGTCGTTGAACAAGAGAAATCTAAAATTCTATCACTCAGACACATTCATTTTTCAGAGTTTATAAAAAGTTCAAAACATATTTGAGTTAAAATAATGTACAAATGTACTATTTGATGGTTCGATATAATAAAAGCGCTAAGGCCTTAATCAATGTAACAAAACACAAGAAGGTTTATAAGTCCAAAATACATCCAGTATTAATTGGTTGATTGATCACAAGTTTGTACTAATACAAAAACTAAGTTCATCAATTCCATCTGCTACACCGCGTGGTGCCAAGATAAACCACATGAGATGATATACGTTCACCTCGGACCAGGCATCCCAAGCACCTGTGTGTAACGGCCAGAGTAATTCGACACAAAACCACCAGATGCATTGGCAGATCAATTGTTGGAATCGCTATGAGTTGCATGATTAGACATAGGCTAATCATCCCGATATAGTGTTGAGAATATTAACTCTGCCACAGTGTTGCCTGCTAAGTAGTTCAACATTATATAGGTCAGAATTATACGGTAGTATTCCACAGGTAGACAATGCAGTACAGTCTATAATAAGCTTAGTAAGGAGGATAGGGCCGCTACTAATCATCTCCCAGTGATGGGAACCACAGCATTCGGTCACTACAGCTTTTATAAACACATTGGATAAGGATGTGGGTACAGTCGTCGGTTGCAATCTGGCATAAAGGACAGGTTGGATCGACTTTGTTTTGATCAAATCTGCTTAGCTTTGACTGTACAATATATGTTCCAATTAAGAAGCGAGCTTTAATGGCTCCCCTCTTTACATCCTTGACATTGTGGTCAATGCTACTAACAGATAAATGTTGATAGTCGATTGAGAGATCACCAGTATTATAATAGCCCAGAGTGCTTTTATACTCGCAGTCCCTCAATAGTGTTCGAGCCCAGAATATATTGATTTGTGTTTTGACAGTTGACTTCCAATTCCCCTTTGTTGGCACAGCAGCCATTAATTCACCTATGTTTGGGAGATCATATTTTTAAGTAGATGTTTCATTTTAATGAACCAGCTATTAGAATAATCTTCCTTCATTATTAGTTGTCTTATCATAATGTTGGTTAGCGCTATATTGTTACATCTCAGTATGTTGGTCTAACACCAAGCAGCAAGAATCTTTTGAAGCACACTGAGATGAAAGGTTTCCAGTTGACTTATATGCTGGAAACCTTTCATCTCAGTGTGCTTCGGAAGCTTCAGTCACTGCCCACTAGAATAGTTAAGTGCATTAACTTAATACGATCTCATGGCATAAGCTACCACTTTTATGCGGACGACACGCAATTGTACCTCGAGTTCCATGTAAACCATCAGTTAAACACCCGTGAGTGTGTCGAAAACTGTGTTCTTGACATCAAACATTGGATGTTCAACAACATGTTGCAGCTGAACGACAAGAAGAGAGACTCTCTTGATGACATCTCGCCACATCCAACAGAATGTGGACATAAAGTCTCCCCGTTGGAGAGGCCGAAATTGGCTTTAGCGACAGTGCCCGCAACATAGGCGTAACTTTTGATAACATTCTTTCAATGGAAGCACATGTGACATCTGTCTCTCGTTCCATCTTCGTCAATATGAGAAACATCAGCAAAATTCGAAATCTGCTTGACACCGACGCAGTTAAAACACTTGTTCATGCCACCATAACATCCCGGTTGGACTATGGCAATGCATTACTGACTGGCATAACATCAGCCCAGTTGGAGCGTCTGCAGAGAGCCCAGAACACAGCAGCTCGGTTGATCACCCGCACGAGAATGCATGAACACATCACGCCTGTTCTCCACGAACTACACTGGCTGCCAGTTAGAGAACGGATCAGCTATAAGGTCGGACTCTTAGTGTTCAAATGCCTTCATGATCTTGCACCACCTTACCTAAATTCACTGATCGTACGAAGAACATCAGCAAGGTCCCTTCGATCAAATTCACAATTACTATGTGTCGTACCACGTTCGAATTTAACCATCGGTGAATGCGCCTTCAGTTCAGTTCAGTTTACGTAGATCCCTCCTATGTACAGGAGCACCTCCGATTGGAGTATAAAAGACCACCGGCTCACGCACACGATTCAGGTCAATCTCATTTGTCTTAACTGTTCGTATATGGTTTAGTGTGTATAGATACTGTCGAATCAGAGCTTCTATTCTGGTAAGGCAGGGGCAGGACTCCCTCACACTTGTCAGGTAGATGGATGGATCCAGAAGGAACGAGGTTATTGTTTTGCTATGAGTCCAAATATGATGAGTTAGCGGAGTACACATATCACACAGGTTCGTCTGGATTAAAGGCAGGTATTTTCGCCTAGCGTCTTCCATGGCACTGCACGTGGACAGGAAATGTGTGCTGTCTTCTGGTCCATCATGACACAGGAGGCAGGTAGGATTAACCGTGTGCTTGTTGAACTTGGCTCTATTCGATTGCAGGATGTAGCAGCCCGTTAGGAGCCGCAAACGTACAGAGAGAGTGCGGATATCGCGAGGACATGTAGTTAGTGATTCAACAGATGGATGCGGAGTCATACAGCTGGCTGGGTACGCGTGAAGATACTGCAGTGTCGAATATAACTGTGATTGCTGATGTAGTTTGGTGGACCATAGCTCATTTACGCGTGTCTTTACGATCCTCTTCCAGGGTCCTTTGTCAGGTGGGTTTTCAATAAGGTCGTGAATGGATGGTAAATTGTATTTAGCTAGAATGCTGCGTATCTCAGCGAACCAACTGTTTTGGAAGAATCCTTTCATGATAGTTTGACGGACTGCGATACGGAAGAGAATACTTGCTGGATCTGATATGATGTTTCTGAAGAGAGTAAGCTTCTGTGAGTCGATACGTCCTTCAATAGGCAGTGTGCCAAGGAGAAGATATGGTGATGGATATGCTACTCTTTCTGGTAACCCAAGGATCTGAATGAGCGTTCTGTGGAAATATTTCTCCATCAGTTGCAGCTCTGTTTTATTTGGAAGTAGGACGTCCATGCCGTGCAAGAGGATCGGGAGTACGTAGATCTCGAGGAGATGCAGAGAGACAGTTGGCGTTATCCCATTGATGCCATGCAACCCAGCACCCATCAGTGAATATGCCGCTCTTCTGGCCTTTTTTATGTTTTCCTCCACTGATACCTTGGCACTCGATAGACGATCTGTTCGCTGTATACCTAGATGGGAAGCCTGTCCTGGAGTTGACAACTCTTTGCCGTTCAGTAAGACTGCTGGTTTCTGAGATTTACAGTCAGACAGGAGAGCACATTTAGTGGGTTGAAGCTCATAGAATTCATGGGTACTGTAATGGTGCGCAATGTCTAGCAGTGTCTGCATTTGGAATTCGTCGTTTGCAATGAGGCTGACATCATCTGCACATGTTGGAGAAGGACACGATATGGTACCGATTCTAACATTGTTATCTGTCGAGTCCAGATGATTCAGCAGATCATTGATATAAAGCTTATAAAGGTCCGTAGAGAGGATCCCACCTTGTCTTACACCTTGAAGGAATGGGAGCTCGCTGGAATATTCGCCTGACCATTTGACCTTTGTTGAGGCATTTCTATGCAGATCCGTAATGAGAGTCCAGAGAGCACCATCGATCCCTGCGAAATATAGCTTTCGTGCAAGGCTAGCATGATTGACCACGTCAAATGCAGTTTTGGCGTCTAGAAGTGCGACATACGAGTCTAGGTTTTTGGATCTGGATTCAATACAAGCCTCCTGTAGCAGCAGAGCACTATACATTGGAGATATCTTAGCTGTGAATCCATATTGAAGTGGGTGTTGAGCATCAAGGATTGTTTGCTGGATACGTAGCTTTAGGATCATCTCTAGCATCTTACATACTGAGGATGTGACGGTTATGCCCCTGTACGATGTAGCCAAGTTGTGATCACCCTTCTTTTTGTACACTGGAGTCAGTATGCCTGCTTTCAGGACAGTTGGGATAACTTTCAACCGTGCAATGGCATTGAGAATGTGTGTGAGCAGAAGTATAATCATGTGTCCTCCTTTTTTCAGATGTTCAGCTGTAATCCCGTCAGAGTCTGAGGCTTTCCCACTATTAAGGCGATTGACAGCATGCTCAACCTCTAGGTATGTGAATGGAGGAAGATCTGGCTCGAGGCGACATATGTCCTGTAGAATAATTTCGTCGAACTCGACTTCAGCTTTTCTGGTGGCATTTACAGAAATATTAGGTGTTCCCAGCTGCTTGAAGTGAGAGAACCACCCATCTAGAATCTCGTCCTTAGGGAAGAGTGTCTCATGGACTCTAAGTTCAGTCAGTATTGGGGTCTTGGTACTGCGCTGCCGACGAATTAGCTTGAAAAAGAGTTTCTTGTCACTGGTCTTTGCTTCTAGTAGCATTTGAATGTCAGTATCGCGTTTTCTGGCTGCAGATCTCCGCTGTGCTCTGCGCAACTCTTTTGCTGATTGATGACGCCGTGCTGAAGCTAGGTCATGTTTATCGCCTTGCTCATTGCAGGCTTTCCACTGGTGGAATGCTTTTTTTGAGTCGGCCACTGCCCTCGCGATCTCATCATTCCATAGACGGAATGGCTTTAATGGTTTGATGGTAGTAGTTGGAGAAGAAATCTCAGCTGCAGATTGCAGAGTATCTCGTAATTTGCTGTAAGTGCTACATAGATCAAGCATGCTATTTATTACTGGATTGTAATCAAGGAGTGCCTTCTCGATATGTTCTCTATATAGCGGTAGGTTGACCTTCTCCCACTTGATGCGTGGTTTTATACAGGTTTCTGGCTTAGAGATCGATTTCTGAGATGCTACTGTAATGTTAAACGCCCCGATGATCGGGTAGTGATCAGAGCAATTAGTGGCTGATTCAACTCTGCAGATAGTGGTACATGTTTGAGAGAGGAAGTCCGACAGAAGGAAATAGTCAATTGTGGAGCTGCCACAACCATTTACATGAACAAAGGTTGGCCCCTGCGTCCTGTAGTCAAGGTTTTGTTCGCACAAAAAATCATGCATCAGATGTTGTCGCTTGAGCTTGATCTCCGTACTCAAGTCGCAATTGAAATCGCCTGCGAGAAGTATGTGATGAGAAACGCTATATTTCTGGTAGATTTCATGCAACTGGTCTAACATTTCTGCAAATTTCTGTTCGGCCTGCGTGTCTTTTCTGGCTGGCATGTAGACAGATGCAACCAGGAATGGTGCATTCTGACATCGCACTTCGATACATTGAATTTGACAGTCACCGTCTGCGAGAGGTGTAACCGTGTGATTTATACTTTCTCTCCAGAAGATAGCAGTCCCACCGTATCCTTTTGGCTTATGAATTGGGAGAATTGGTTCGCTATCATCGACAGCTTTCGACGCGACACAGAATTTGGGGTTGAAGCTATTTAGGTTTTCTAGCTGAAAGTTAAACAACCAATGTTCTTGTATGCACAATATGTCAACAGAATTAAGCAGTTCTTGAGCACTGATAGAATTTGTTACAATGTTTTTACAGTTGAAAGTAGAGATGCGTAGATTTTGCGATTCCTGTACGCATGCTGTTACGGATAGAGGTTGGTAGTTGTCCATGGGCTGCATGGCTATGGTGTGCGGGTGTGACTCACTCCTTTGTCTAAAAAAGGGTTCGATGATTGGTCACATTCTACGGCGATGATAGGCAGGTTTATAAGTTTGTATTGTTTGAGAAGGTCTGCATTGTCAGAAACAGTGGTTTTGTCGGTTCTCGTAATATCAACTATTAATGGTTTTGATGGCTTAGTGGACGATTTTCTGAATGAAGATGGAAAATTGGCTTCGTTTGGCTGACTTAGTCTAGTGGTAACTATCGGCTTAAGCTGTGCCGGTGTTTTCGTAGGAAGAAGAATGCACGGTTTCGTGACTTTGCTACTCGGTGCATGCTTGTTGAGTTCCCTAGCAGAAGTAGAATTACCAATGGCAGTTGCCGAAAGACAGTTGTTACTTCTCGAGAGCAGGACCAAAATTTTGGAACAATCTACCATCTGACATTCAAAATTGTAACAAAATTGAGCCATTTAAATCTATGTTAAAAACTCACCTTTTCACAAGAGCATATTTTTTAATTTTGTAAAGCGCCTTTGAGCGGTTTAGTCCGGAATCGGCGCTATAGAAATTTACATACACATACATACATACATACATACATTACCATGCTGCGTAGCAAACTAAAGCTTTGTGAAATGAATATTCGGAATAATCACTTACTTTTACCTTCCACATTTTATTCACTTGTTATTCACTGGTAAATCTACAGAAAAATGTGCATGACTTGTAGTTCCATATACAGTCCACTACTCGCCTCACCACCACAGCCACCAAAAACAATTATCAAGGAACCTGTGGCATAGTCTTCTACTATTTATTATTATTTTATATAAGAATATCAAACTAAAGCAAACCACTCTGGATGGGCTTAAATCATAGAATCTTTGACCAATTTATAACCTATTAAATTCTAAACTTATGCAAAATTTGTCATGAAGTTCTCTAAAGATATCTAATCCGAAAGGGGGTTTGAATTGGGATTAAAACTAAGAGATGAAGTCATAGATGAGAATTCGTCGAAAGATCGCGTAGCTGCCCTAATGTCATTGCAGTCACATCTAGAGATGTCATTGCATGTCAATAACCTGTTTTAAATGGTAGAACGGGAAAAGAGCATATTAGCAATATTCTGGCTTAGTACATGATTGAGATCTCCTTAATGAATGTTCAGTCTGTGAACCAATGATTGGACCAGCCTATTACATAGTGAATCCTTAGACATACCTAATGCCGAAATATACAAGAAATACGGGAATAATCTTAAAACACGGAATGGTGGGATGTCAAATACAGTTATGGACAGGGTTGCAGATGATAGGGAAGACCAGATTATTGGTTGAAGCATTTTAAAGGTCTCTAGAAGGGCTGAGATGGTATCACCGCGATCGTCTAGGATTTCATGAATGAAATAATCTTTGATTCCCTGTTTGCATCAACATTATCAAACAGATGATCTAGCTTTTATATATTCAGTTTGAGCTGCTTGGTGCTGCCTGGCAGAACCACTCATGCACTTTCATAAGTCCCCCCTCTCTCTCTCTCTCTCTCAAACACTAGCACAATTTCTTTTAAGTCATTCCATTTATCATTCAAGGACCTAATTCTTCCCCAAAGTTGGACTACAGGGCAATGATGAAAGGACAATAATAAGACAGCATTTTATTTAGCTATTGGGTGTAACAAACAATTTATTAACAAAAACTGTGATAAATATAAGTACTAGAAAACTAATTATTTCAGCAAGACGAACTAAAACATAGAAATAGTGACAATGATTGAAACCATGATTCATAACAAAAATAAACAAAACAAAAAATAAATAAACAAAGATCGATATAAATTGAAAAAGATAGCATCCATGTGATTGGATCAAGTGTTTGATGCCGACATTGGAACAACCTAGCAGGAAACAACTCTGCCAAAAATTCTTAATGGACATGCATATAAGTGATTCTATTCCGTAAAATGTTATCAAGGTATTAATTGCTCTCAGATAAAGTTTATTGCTAATAGAATGCATTTATTAACCATTTGCTGCATTGATTAAGACATTAAATTTGTTCAAAATTGGGCAGGAGAATTTCATATTTGTGCAGAGAATATCTATTTGCGCACCTCAATAGAACGACTGGCTCCGTCAGCTTGTCAGTCATTTCAGTGATAAATGTTAATATAGACATTCCTCAAGGCCAGTCCAGCAGCCGACTTAAGTCATCCAAAAGCGCCCTCTGCAGAGGTCTTAAGAAATTTCTATTTGCAGACTAAGAGAAAAATATTTTTGAAAATTTATCACTGGAATGCCTGATTCGATGACGAGTCAGTCAATGCAGTGATAACAAGTCTTCACTTGGTTTGCAAATCGACACATTTATGAGAAAAATTTAGACTTTTTCTTGAGCAAATTTGAGGGTCAACCATTTAATGGTTAAATTTGGTGAGAAAATCTAAATATTTCCCTTTTGAATGTCCATTTGCAGCGAAAGAGAAGAGTATTTTTGAAAATTTACTGCTGGAATGACTGGTTCGTTTACCGTGTGTGTACAGAACATCAAAGTAGGCAAAACTATGGGGATTTGCGATAGCGTACAATTGATTTCCCATTCTAATGATATTATGTCATTCCGATACCAATTATAATCTAGTGGGCTATGAAATACCTGCATAAGACATGAGTTGACGACATCTACATTACTAACTGTAATCTTTTGTCACAAACATGCATGTATTGCAACTCTGATATACATCCACAAACTTGCTTCTTCCAGTGTCTAAATTTCAAGACAACAATACAGGAAAGGTGTTCAATATTTTGAAATTAACTTGACTGGAGCCTGTTGAATGTGTTGCTACCATAGACAATAACAGCTCCCAGTCAAATTTATTTCAAAATATTCCAGAGAATATTCCTTTCATCATAAGGAAGTTGTCACTTATATCCCCTTGCCTACCGTGGCTGTTTAACTCTTTGAACCATGAACTTATTTCTGTGGGCACCACGCCCACCATAGGTTTATAGTCATAGCATTGACAAGATTTAAATGTTTAACATTATACTATGCCCACATACACCAAAGGTCATCATTACGGCCTCAGGGAGAGAGTATATATACACGAAAAATGGCCTCCATGTGTTTATGTTCAATTTTTTTTATGACGTCAGCCTATAATTATAAGTATTTCCAGGACATATATATATATATATATATATATATATATATATATATATATATATATATATATGTATATATACGGGTATATGTACTTTCTCATGGAGGCCGAATATCTGGCCTTTCGCATTCAAAGGGTTAATTAATAAGACTAGCAATGTTCGATTGTAACATGAAAGGATATGCTGTTCACTATATGACATGTATGATTTTGCATTTCTGAGATAAACAGATGCATTGATGCACAAACTTATATTCTTGTGTGGCAAAAAATAGTCTATACTTTGCCCGAGATATGGAATATGCATTATGTGCTGGTCTATGATTACTTTAACACATTGATGGTCAAATTGATCAAACCCAGACTGCAGTTGTCTTGAGGAATGTCCAATCGTGGGCCTAAAGAAGACAATTTACAACTGGAGGGCCTGGCTCAATAACCAAGCCAGTCATTCTGGTGGTAAATTTTCAAAAAGAGTTCTCTTGGCCTACAAATAGACATTCAGTACTTAATATTGAGTTTCTGGACTAAATCTGACCATTAACCCTTTAACACTCATATCAGCCAAAAAAGCTTATGCAGTGGTCTTGAGAAATGTCCATGTGCAGAGCAAAAGAGGACTATTTTTGAAAATTTACCACTGGAATGACTGGCTCGATAACTCAGCCAGTCATTCCAGTGATAAATTTTCAAAAATAGTCTTCTCTTGGTCTGCAAGTGGACATTTTCTATGAGAATATTGAAAGTTTTTTAATAAATTCGAGGGTTAAATGGTTAAATGGTTAACTAAGACTGAATGTTTGCTTATGCCATACTGCTTGAATGTCTGTGCCGCTGGATAGTCAAACAAAACACCAATTTCATCTGCCCAAATCATCATCCGATAGTTACATAGCTTTTTAAGTGTGACCTAGTAGGATTGCATGTATATATCTCTACGATTGATATTTTATTGCGCGAATACAATGAAACCTCTCAAAACTGAAGCCACATGGCGGCCCATAGGATTGACAGATTTGTTTGATTTGGAGAGGGTTTTGTTTCACATACTAAATGGCTATTCAATTTAGAGAGGTTTTGGCTTTAGAGAGGGTTCACTGTATATTCATATTTATGATTACAAAGTAGCATAAAATATAACAAATTAAATTCGTACAAAACTAGAAGTGCAAGAGGCCTGTATAACTCACCTTGAATATACAGGCATTTCAAGTAAAAGGCCCTCTGTAAGTAGAATCCTAAAGTTAGGCAGAATCGCAACAAGAATCAATCGCTTTTGTTTCTACGAGAATTCTTAATACTTACCAGATGTACTATTATGATAATGTCTATTATCTAGTCTAGCTCAAAATAAACAATTAAAACTCCGCACTCTCCTGGTCCTGCCCATACTGTGGGCAGGACCAGGAGAGTGCGGAGTTTTAATTGTTTATTTTGAGCTAGACTAGATAATAGACATTATCATAATAGTACATCTGGTAAGTATTATTCGAAGTAGAAAACGCATACATCCTACCAAATTTGGTTTAAATCAGTCGATTTGAGAAGAGATTTGAAATTTCCTATTACCTTACTATGGGAGTTACTGGTGGGAAAATAGTTCAAGATGGCTACCAACTAATTTATCACACAGTTTCAAATTTATCAAATATGAAATTGGCATACACAAATATCTAAATGACAAGAGGTCCAAGGGCCTCTGATGCGCACCTGTAATATTAGTATTTAAACAATTTACATATTAATAGACATGATGGATAATCTTCTCCAGCCAAATTAAGTTGAAATCCACCAAGCATTTAATGAGGAGTAGACTTCTGACAATTTCCAGTAAATTTTTCATAAAATCGAAGATTATCACCCAAACAATTTACCAATCAAAATTCTCTATACATGTTCTGAAGCGCACAGCCATAGGGTTGGTTCTTCCACCCAAATTAGGTTGAAAGTCACCAAGCAGTTAATGAGGAATAACTCTTCTAAAGCACAAGACGACGGACAGCCACCATGGCATAAGCTCACTAATTATTGGCCATTGTGGCCAGATGAGCTAAAAAACTTTCGGCTTCAAAATCCATCAAATAGAAAATTCCAATATGCCCATCAAGATGCTGAATTGTGATTAGTCAATGGTGACCATGCTTGTAGTAGGCTTGCACGATTTTTGCTTTGAAACATCGCGATCGATTCTATTAAAAAAATTGTGATTTTCGATTAAATCGTAGGTCCAAATTCCCAAAAGTATAAACTGTGGGAATGTGACAAGACACGAAAACTGGGACTTGGAATTTCTAGAAAAAGTGGAAATGATGCAAAAATAGCACGAAATTAGAACGCATTTCGTGCGAAAAATTCTTATCATTCTACGTCTATGCTTAATGTATACCTTATATCCATCATCGCGGGGGTGAAATTATTAATTGGGACTGCCTAAATATTGCGTATAGTTTAATAAACTTAAAATGTCCTTGAGAAAAAAATATAAATTGTGTCATGTATCAGCTTCCACTTATAGCCTCCCTTTGTAGGACGAGTTTAGGTCATTAGCCGAGTAGTGCGAAGACGCTAATATTAGTACCCGGGGAGATACTGCTACCATCCTATCCATGACTGCGCAATCCACATACATAGGATGGTAGCTCCGAGTAGCTACGAGAGTAACGCCATAAACTTGTCCTATAGTGCAGTTTATAGTTGCTTTCAGAATGTACGATTTACATTTAGGAGTCATCAACAGAACGCATAGTTCAAAAGACAACAATCTGGAATGCTGTTGCTTTATTTTCTTTAATTAGACATGACAACCGAATCAGAAAGGAAAAATTATTACACCGCCTGAAATTGCTAACTCGAGAACTAAAAAGAATTATGTTCACTGATTATTGCCTAACACTCTGCTAATAAGTGTTTCGTGAGTTTGGAATCGATCCCCCAAGCTGGTTCGGAGATTTTTAGACATTTCTAAATAGTGACCAAGATCCATTGCAAGATGGCCACTGGCCAAATTGGCCGATCAGCTACTGTTGAACAAATTTCAATCACTGTGCACTAAGGATACTTCCTGCCAAATAGAATTGAGATCAGCCAATTGGTTCCTGCGAAGACATTTTAAATTCCCTATTACTTTGGTATGGGATTTTTATATGGGAAAAGGACCCATGATGGCCGGCAAAATATTTATCTGAGAGTTTCGAGACTGACTTTTAATTTTGAAACCAGCATGCCCAAAAGGCTAGAGAAAACCAATTTCGGCTTCAAAATCCATCAAATAAAAAATCCAATAGGCTGCCAAACATGCTACAGTTTGATTGGTCCAAGGAAGCCAAGTCAACTTCTCTTAAACAAACTTTAATAGCACTTAGTCCCTAACCATATCTCACAAATTTTGGCCACATCCATGCAGCGACACAGGAGAAGTAATTTTCACGAAAAGTATCTCATCCAAGATGGCCGCCCATTTAATCAATCAAGCTCCCTTGAACAACCTGTATTAATGTGATGGTTCAGAAGTTTCCACTCGATCTACCAAGTGGTTTTGGAGATTTTTTAGACATTATAGATGTTTCTAAAAATTGGCCAAAATCCAAGATGGCCGCCAGCCAAATTGGTCAATCGGCTTCGATTGAACAAGCTTGGATCTCTATGCCATAAGGATGCTTCACACCAAATATAATTGAAATTGGCCTAGTGGTTCTTGAGAAGTCATTTAAAGAAAATTCTGGCCAGGTGGGCTAATAATTCATAGGTAATAGTTTTACAATAGGCTATGTATGTCTCACCTATGTAAATTTCACATCCGAGACATACATGGCAGCACACTAATATCAGAGTCATGCCATGTATAGCACTGCAATAGCTACCCAAATTTTAGAATATTAGAATAGAATTCCAGCAACAAGTCTGTCTTATATGCATGAGAGAAACATACATTTGACACAAATATTATATATGGGCTTAGCTGTTATGGCTATAACCATATTATGAAAATAAATTAGATAATATTAAATAATATTAGATATTGCCTAAAATTAAATTTGAATTATTTTTTATATGAATCATGTGTAGGCGAACTAGCGATCTGAATCCCTCATACACCTCAAAAGATAGCTGGCAAATGATCATTTGCATGGATAAGTTGTTTTGTTCTGAGAACCAGTACAGACAGCAGATTCATACAATCTGGTACACACAGAAGATTCATATAATCTGGTGGCTAATAGTTCTAAGAAATGTGTATGAACATGACAAGTTAGAGAATGTGCTTATAAACCAACACATGCACAACGGATATTGAATATTTTGTAACTGATTTGACTGGGAAATGTTCCAGTCAAATTAATTTCATAATATTCAACAGCTTTCTTGTATAACTCCCATTATTTGTGCGGGTGAATCAAAATTAATTCTCTAAATGATTGCAATATTGTACAGCAAAATTATTGTGCAAGCCTATTTGATAGTTGATTATTAGACATGGTTGATGGGCCATGGTAACTGTCTATGTTAAACTGTGAAAAAAATGTCATTGAGGATTTCGCAAATCAAGGTGAGGGAAAATGATTCCCCACACACAACTCTCCTATGATATTAAAAGAATATCCAAAATTCTGCTATCCTTTGTGGGTATGAGAAATTACAAAAGGAATGTTGATGGGATAAAATCAGAAGTGTTTGATATTTTAGAAATAGAAATACATTTGGATCTGTGTCATTTATGAAAGCTAGGAGAGGAACACCATTCAATCTAGTTATTTCTAAAATATCTATCAGGGGCTGTATTCACGAACGGTACTTAATTACGAAAAAATACATAAATATGGCTAAGTAAGAAAACTGTCTATGTCTGTATTGCTATACATTAGACATGTTAGACGAATATGTAGCTGCAAATGTATACAGCTCCGTCATGAACATTTAAACGTCCATCAAGTATAGGAATTGTATGTCTTTGATGGATTTACTATTTAATATATATTCTGCTGAATATTTTGAAACTAATTTGAATGGGTAAAAGTAAATAAATCGATCGCAACATGCGCAAAATGTGGGCGGAGCTTAGATAGAAACATGCATGGCGTAGCTAGAAATGAATCCCTGTATTGGAAGGTAGACAAATGAACCTTTGAAGCTGGTGTGACTGCAAACTGCCTAGGAAGCAACAACAATATCACATTCAGAATGTAGCTCACTTTAGTTTAGGTCAATATTAAATAATCTAGAATACAGTTATTTAACAACATTTACATGTATCTTAGAACATAGACCAATAATACATTAACTACAAAACAATATCTTCATAAACAAACTATACATAGATCTGGATTACATTATTTTATTAAAAAATTCTAAATTGTAGAAAAAGTCTTACAAAAGCATTAACATTACCGGGTAAATGCGACCTTATGGCAGCCACATTTGATAACTCCATATATTCTAACAGTTCAAGTCAATGAATTGTTGCATGGATCTGATCAGAATGCCAATTTTAGGGTAACTATACAGGTTAGCTGTTGAATCCTTTGAAACTGGCAACAACAGCACAAAGCTAAATTAATTTCAAAATACTCAATGTTTTTAAATTTAAATTTATCAAAGACAAACAATTCAGACACTTGACAGACTTTTTTAGTTTCCTGATGTAGTTATACCACATCATTCTGAATGTGATGTCATAGCCTACATGTGATGAAACTGATTATGATGTCACATACTCGAGCGACACATCAGTCCACTGTTACATATACCTAATCATATTGAATGCTTGTAGTCAGTACTTCTCAGTCACATAGTCTCGACATGGAGACATACTTTGGACATCTTGTCAATTAAACATGGTCACTTTTCAAAAAAGGATTTTATCACATTTCAATCTACAAATCACAGAATTTTCTCTGCTGACAGATTAATCAGAACTTTCAGTTCAGTAACACAAGGGGCCAGTTTCACAAAGGTGCGTAAGTTACGCCCTGTCGCAAAGTAGAAAACAGACCAATCAGAATGCTTCATTTGATATTTACGCCCTACTTAAGTACCCAAGTGTACTTAACCCCTCTTGTATCAACTTAATCCTTTAATGGTCAAGGTGGTCAAAAACAACATCTGCAGTGATCTTGAGAAATGTCCAGAGAACAACATGTTTGAAAATTTACCACTCGAATGACTGGCTCGGTAACCGAGCCAGTCATTCGAGTGGTAAATTTTCATAAACATTCCTTCCAAAATAGTCCTCTTGGTCTGCAATTGGACACTGGCTAAGCAGAAATCTGAATTTTCTTGACCATTACACTTGTGCTGAATGTCCATAAATTGAAGGACAACAGAAATATCTTTTGTTGTAAATTTTCGTTATAAATTTACCAAAATACTCTTTTTGACAGGAAAAATCCAATTAATAGTACGGTATTGGCCTTTGTGAAACTGTCCCCAGTACTGTTAGAGGTTCATGTACTGATACATGACACCTACCTGTGATGAATTAACATTCATAAAATAACTTTATACATAACTTAACCCTTTCATGACTAAATTTGGTCAAGAAAAACTAAATATTTGCTTATTGAAAGTCCATTTGCACACAAAGAGAATACTATTTTTGAAAATTTACCACTGAAATGACTGGGTCAGTTACTGAGCCAGTCATTTCTGTGGTAACTTTTCAAAAAACGGTATTGTCTCGGCTGGCAAATGGACATTCCACAAGACCACTGCGGGGGCCGGTTTTGGTCGCTTTCGTCATGAAAGGGTTAATAAAACTATCAGCTAAATAGAGATGACTAGGTAATTACTGGAATAAAAACACAATACATACTTATTTATGCTCTCAGAATTACTCGACAATTCGTTGATAGAATAAAACATTAAACACTCACGCTGTCCAGAAACGGCTTCTGCAGTTTTGTTGAGAAATCTTCATTTGTAGTAGACCGAGACTATTTTTGAAAATTTACCACAGGAATGACTGGTTCGCAAACTGAGGCAGTCATTCCAGTGATAAATTTTCAAAAGTAAACTGTTGCTCTATGAATGAGAAAATTTAAATTTTCTTGAACAAACTTGAGTCAGAATAATAAATATCGATGATGATGCGAAACATTAAACATGTTACAACGTAACAAGGTCCACAGGTAAAAGCTCTTTATAGTTCTGAAAAATATTTACAAATAAATAATGGTATATTTACAAAGTCTTTTTAGGAATAATTAAGTTTATGGCCACATATTACAAATAACAACAGAGAAATGCAATCTGTCTGTTTACAGAGAAGTCGATGGTACTGACATTTACTCAAGTCTGTTCAACTGTATAATGCCAAGTTTTAGTCTTAGCTGCCCCTGTTTGTGTGTAAATATACAGTCATGTTGTTGAAAGCATGGATAATTGTACGTTGTTAGCCAACTCCATTATGGACCAAAACACTGAGCTCTTTCACTCACCTGGAGCATTTTTATTTTAAAAGGAGAAATAACAGTGACAATGTAAACTGTCTCTGACAAGCCAAACGCTTGTTTTTAACTGTAAAAATGTGTAAATAAACATGCTTTCACCCAAAAAAATAAATAAACAAGTAAATTTCAAATATTCGTTAGAATACTTTAGACCTAATATGCTTGATGGTTCAACCCTGAAGCCAAATTATATCTTTGAGTATTTACGGGAAATAACTACGCTTATGATCAGGTCGATAGTCACTTACAGGACTGGCGGTATGATCAGCGAACGAAAAGAAGAAGAAGAAGACTACAAGTAAAACTGAACCATACGTATTACCATAAAGGACATATCTCGTTTGACACTTACCACTCTGATGTCAATATTCTATCTTTTACTGCGTCAATAGCAAAGAACCTGGTGAATTTTTCAACAATTTTGGTGGACGATGTTGATGTTTTCGACAGCACCATCTTCCACCAAATTTGTTGAAAAATGTATACCAGTTCATTTCTCAATTTAATTTGAAAATTTTAAAATCTGACATCACCGTGATAACGATTAATAGGAAAATAGATACACATTAACTTGAATAGCATAAAGGAAAGTAATATTATATCACTGAATAACTGCTGAGCATTCATGCTAGCAAAATGTAACTAATACTGACAAATATTCATGCCTATTTAATCATTTGATCCCCACTCCATTCCTCTCCCCCACCTCCACCCCTGACTATAGTTTGGTGTTGGCCACGCCCACCCTGAATTTAAAGCAAAAAATACCAAAATCTAGTTTATAGCAGATAGCGTAAGCCTGATATTCGCAAGGCCAGAATAACGTCCTCATTGATTAAATACAATAGCGAAAAAGGCCAGAAAACTGGCCCTGCATGTACATATGTTTATTTTTTATGTAAATTAAATTCCCTTCAAAATGTCATGTTGATAGAGAGTGAATATATTGACAAAATTGTAAATGTTGACAAATTCCCACCATGTTTGAAATTGGGTAATTTTTTAAAGAAGATATGTTTTGAACGATTTCCGAAACATTTCTGAAAATCAAAGCATGCCAAGTGGTTCATGAGGCGGTACCCTTAAAGCAAAGTTTGATGCATGACAAAAGGATGGATGAAGGATGGTCGCCATGTCATAGGCTCACTTGGTTATTCTAGCCTGGTGGGCTAAAATGCTGCTGCTGCTACCTGCAGACAATACACTTCCTAGTGAACAGTACAGTGTACGTATGATTATGCATAAACTACCTGAATATAATGCATGTTGTCCATCTGGACAAGATAATAGTGTAAGCGTACACACCAGAGATATATTCAATGCTGCCAAAATCACTTCTGCAGTGGTCTCGAGAAATATCCATTTGCAGACCAAGAGAAGACGATTTTTGAAAATTTACACCTGGAATGACTGGCTCAATACTGTACATTTGTAGTGGTAAATTTTTTTAAATAATCTTATCTTAGTATGCAAATGATAACTTTCTGAGAAAATTGAAATTTTCTTGATCACATTCACGGGTTAAAGAGATAACCAAAACTATATATTAAACCGTTACAGTGGTATAAGCCTAGGGCGATTACACAATTC
Organism: Chaetoderma sp. LZ-2023a; assembly: GCA_034401795.1. Lineage (NCBI taxonomy): Eukaryota > Metazoa > Mollusca > Caudofoveata > Chaetodermatida > Chaetodermatidae > Chaetoderma > Chaetoderma sp. LZ-2023a. The sequence continues at coordinate 34,123,380 of CM067370.1, read as the reverse complement.
ACTGGTCTGTATAGCCGAGAGGTTTCAAATTACATAAAGTATTATATTATGAGTTATGCCACTGGATCCAAATCTCCTTCAGGAGGTTCCGTATGAGATCCTGCAGATTCCATAGATGGATCCAATTCATGGGTTCCTCCTACCTGCATATCTGGTTGTGGAATGTCTAGTGACCCTTGCTCCTCACATTGTGATGGTAATGTTGTGACCTCCTTACAATTGTCTATATCTGGTGGCGGAGCATCAGATGTATCATGCGCCCCAGACTGTGAAGATAATGCAGGTGTGCTCCCCTCATTGCTCGCTACATCAGTTTGTGCAACATTTGACATGCTCTGGCTTTGGCATTGTGTAGATAATGGTATAATTTCCTCTGCAGTAGGTTCATTGTTTTCTTGTGATGTACTTACATCAGTTTCGCCTAATCCCTGATCAGATAACATAGGTTCATCTCCTGTATCTGCTCTGTGATTGGCATTATTTCCGTTAGCATCTACATCAGTAGCGGGCTGTGCAGCAATGTTTATATGAGGATGTGTTTCATCATGAGAACCAGGCAGAGCTTCACATACAGACTGTGTCACTGTATTTAACTGTTCATGTTGTGCTTCAATGTTAGGATCTAATTGTGATCGGGATACCGCAACCTGCGAGTCTAATTCTGGATCGACTATAGATTTGTTTTCGGATACTGAACTGCATTCAAATTCTGGAACTGGTTCAGATTCCAAAACTCGCCCATGTTTTGAAATTGAATTAGATTCCAAATCGGGTTCACGTTCCGAAACTAGCTCGGATTCCAAAGCAGATACAGGCTCTGAAACTGATGCAGATAAAACTGATTCTGATTCTGGATTAGGTGCCAGAATTTGTTCACATTCTGAAACTGGTTGTGGTGATTGAACAGATTGTGGTATGAGTGGTGTAGGCAGTTTATCTAGTCCAGTGTTTTCTGCGTCTATATCAGCTTTTGTCCTACGTGGGCGAATAATGAGTGGTGATCTCTCCAGAACATTATGTATTTCTGCCTTGAAGCTATCTGAGAAATCATGCATGTCTTGTTGTAGCTGCAATGCTTCTGACATGACCTTTTCTTGACGATTTCGAATATCAGTCAGTGACTGTAGGTTCTTGTACATCTGCTGAAGGCCTAAAATAAACATAATTATAATCAGACACAAGTAAACATCAGAAATAACATAAACATCAAAACAAACAAGAGCCATCAGAAGATGCCCCCCCCCCCCCAAATATCTCACTATTATAGGAGAATGTGAATTGGCTGCAGAGATAGATAGACAGACAGATGGGCAGACATTGTGAAGAGACGGATAGACGTACATGCAGACAGACATTCTGAACAAACCGATGGACATACATGCACATCTTCAGTTGCTAAGGGTAACATTTACCAAATTTCAAAACAATTGCAATTAAACTATATGAGTTGCGTTGACAAGAAATGATAGTCAGAGACGGACGAACCAACAACAGGCATACGGCTAGCACATGCACATCTTCAAGTGGTAATGAGAACCCTTACCAAGTTTCAAAAGAATCACAGCTAAATTGTAATAGTTCTGTTGACAAGAAATGATTGGTACTGCAGTTTATGTATCAGCTTAAAGGTATTTAAAGGGGAATAACCCTGTAATGAATAAGTTTCTGGCCACAAAAAAGCACATGCACATCTTCACAGATGGTAATGACTAAATTTACCACCTTTCAAAAGAATTGTAACTAAACTGTAGGAGTTGCGTTGACAAGGATGGACCAACAGATGAATATACATTTTGGACAGATGGATGGATGCACAAGTATAGGGATAGCACATGCACATCTTCATGTTGTAATCATAACACTAACCAAGTTTCACAAGAATCGCTGCTAAACTGTAGGAGCTGCGCTGACAAGAAATGATTGGCAATGCAGTTTACGTATCGGCTTTACGATATTTAAAGGGTGATAACTCTGTAATGAATAATTTTCTGGCCATGAAAAAAGCACATTCACTTTTTCAGATGGTAATGACTAGATTTAACACGTTTCAAAAGAATTGTAACTAAACAGTAAGAGTTGTGTTGACAAGATGTGGACAGACGGACGGACTGGCAAATGGATGGAGAGTTGGACAGATGGGCCAGATGATCGCTATATAACCCCGTCTTCCAGACAGGGGGGGATAAAAAAGAAACATGTTAAATGGTACAATTTTGAACACGATATAAGAAATGTTCTATTGAATATTTTGAACATAATTGGATTGGAAGACATTGCTGTCTTAGCTCTTAAACACTTATATCATCCTAAAATGGCTTCTACAGTGGTCTTGAGAAAGGTCCATTTGCAGACCATGAGAAGACTATTTTTGAAAATTTACCACCGGAATGACTGGCTCGATAACCGAGCCAGTCATTCCGGTGGTAAATTTTCAAAAATAGTCTTTTCTTGGTCTGCAAATGGACATTTTCTATAAGAAAATGTCATATAAGAAATTGTCTTGAATAAATTAAAGGGTTAAAATGGTAGGCAACAATGTCTTCCAATTCACTTATGTTCAAAACAGTCAACTATACCTCTTATTTTGGAATCATCCTACATTATTTTTTAGCTGTACTGTAATGAATCTACATTCTATATAGAACACAAATATGGTACAGTACAGCTCAGAGTTACCCTAACATAAAATGTGTCTGCAACGCGTGCATGATGCGTACATAGCGGGTCTAGTCTAAAATAATGGATGCATCACTTTCCCGTTGTGAATGGTAAAACAACGCGGTGTGAAAGTAAAATAAATGGGTTGGAAACAGTTTGACAACGCATCAGAACTTATTACACAACGCATTTATGATATTGGCTAGACAAGTCGTTTGAAATCTGATAACGTGAAACGCGTTCATAATTACGCCGCGCTGGCATAACGACATTATGTGAGTCGACCAAAAAGGGCAACCGATTACTCGGGCATACACACATTATGCAATTATATTTTGCCAGGGTATCATAAATTTTCGCGAAATTCCTGTCATGATTTTAGGGGGAAGTCTCATTCAATGTTGAATAATTGGCAGTATGTCGCATTATCAGTTCCGATACAGCTGCCTGGTAACGTAAACATTCCATTCTTACAGAACAAAATGAACCCAGTAGACGAGCATTGGTAAACATAAGCTATATTTTGACATCTTTAATCCATAATTTTGCGTTTATTTGCTGTCTGTTCATCACGAACACAGGTGATGCGTAGAAGTGATAATGAAGTTGCTTACGGACAATTTTCACTATGATTAACCTATGTCAAATCTCGCCAGTCGGCATGTTTCGCTGCTCTGGATGTTTATAAAAGTTAAATGCGAAACGAAACAATGCTTACGATTCTTGCACTAGATGCAAAATGTTGATGGGCGCAAAATGTTCAGGGGCGCATCGTTACATTAATTCTCAACCGGGAATCATGATTTTGTGTTTCGTAATATTTATAATTTTGATTTTTAATATTATGTCCCGCTGTCTTTTTTAGGAAAAGTTTCTCATAATTACCTTTGCCCCTTCTAGGAAATGTAATGTACCGCTAAGTTTGATTGGATCCCGGGTAGTTGGAGCCATGGAGTTGGTATGTACGCCGGGTATTACGCAATGCACATACAAATCTTTTAAACGCATTTAAAATTTGGCGTCTGTCCCGTTATGCTTTTGACAACGCGTTTGGCACTATCTCTGGGGGACATCAAACAAGTTCAAACTTGCTTATTTACGCATTTAATGCTCGTTCTCAACGCATATATTTATTATTTTAAATGCATCAAAAAAATTAACTAGATGCATTGTGAATGCATTGTATTTTTAAAACCGATGTGTTGGAAATGGGCCTCCAACGCATCATGCACGCATTTCAGACCCGTTCGTACATTAAGTTAACTCTGAGATGTACTGTACTAAGTATCTTGCCTAGCCTTCTCATTGTCAAAGGTCAAGTTCACCACTAAAACAAGGACATTGATGTATATTGATGCAAAATGTTAACGCATGCTCTAAATATAAGATGTTTATATCATTCTGTCCAAGTTCAGAGTGACATTGAACTTTCATCTTCTGTGTTCACATTCAAATGAAAATTTTAGTCTCTCTCCTCCAGTTTCAAGATATCAATATAATATATCTTATACAAACATATATGTCTGCATAGTGTAAACCAGCTATTTTATCCTATCTGCAAGGTTGAAGGTGCTAAGCGTATGTAATATGTGGGCACATACCTTCACACATATACTCTCTGCCATTACTAGAGGGTACAGCTTCGCCGGCCATGTAACGATCAAACTCTTCTGGTGTCAAACTAAGTGATTCTGCCGTCAAGTTTTCTATGAAGGCGACAGCACAGCACTGTGAATAAATAATAACTACATCAATGATCAAGACAGCCACAAATGACTTCTACAGTGGGCTTGAGAAATGTTCATTTGCCGACTAAGAGAATATTTTTGACAATTTTCCACTGGAATGACTGGCTCGATAAGTGAGCCAGTCATTCCAGTGAGAAATTTTCAAATACAGTATTCTCTTGGTTGACAAATGGAAATTTTCATTGAGAAAATTTAAATTTTCTTGAACAAATCTTAGGATTAAATGGTTAACGCCAGTACATATAAAATCAAAATTGCTTTAGCTTTTCAAATGTTGCTTATATGCTGAAAATAATTTTGACTAGACCGTACGAATCAGCACAACAGTTAATGAGGAGACGTCATTTAAACGATTAACAAGATTTTTTGAAAATCTGAGGTGTTCACCAGACAAATCAACCAATCTGTCCAGTGGTTCTGGAAAAGTGCTTTGAAGATTCTATTTCTTTTCCCAATTTTAGCGGGAAACTAATTCACAATGGCTAGCAATCCATTTATCTGACAAAAGCGAGTGAATAATTTGACATCCCCATACCCATAAACATATATAAAGCAATTATCATCCTCATAATCCATCAAATAAAAAACTCAAATGTTAAGTTTTGGTCCATGGGGGCCATGTTTTTTTTATACATATCAAATTTATTTGAACAAACTTAAGACACCCTTAGGTCCGGATAATAATTCCCCAGTTTTGGCCTGGTTCAGTCAGTGATTCAATTGTCTTTGCAAAAACTAGGTCCTCTGTGATGGCGACTTGACAAATCAACCAATCCGTTTCTGTCAAGCAACAATGTTTCAGGGCATGGCTAAGATGAATCTTCTTGTCTTTCAAATTAATTGTGCAAAATCCAAGATGGCCACCATTCAAATCAACCAATCAACTTCTTTTGAACAATTATCGATCTCTGTAGCTCATGATTGCATCCTGACAAATTTGGTTGAAAATGGCCCAGTAAAAATAATTATTACAAACAAATGCTAATGGAAAACTTACTAGATTTGTGAAGTAGTAACCCGCCTCTCCTGTCATCAGTCTACTGGGGTTAGAAAAGCGTGTAATGTACTTAATATTTGACTGCAGCAATGGTGGATTGGCCTTAAGTACTATGTGTATTAAGGCTGGCAAGAACTCATCTGCGCTTGCAGGGCTGTCTTTTGACTTGCTGAGAACTTCAAAGATATGCTTGCTACATCGTACAACACATGCCAGTTTATCTTGGGGTGCCCGTCTAGAATCCATCTCTATTATATCTGCAGAATAAATATGAATAAAAATTTACAATGTGACAAAAGCAGAAGTGTGAGGGTCTGCAACATCTGGTGGCACTTGTTTATATATAAGATCCTAATTTTCCACAATATATATGCACAATTCCGAGTACCCCAATAATCTGCTGAGATTAGTGAAATAGACATACATGTGTTGTGTTGAGCGAGGATAATCCTCCAATAATTTGGAGCACCTACAACATGTCTATGCATCTTTCTGTGGCTCTGTCATGTCTGTGTGTGCACGTGTGTTTGTGCCTGCGTGCATGCGCGTGTACATGTCCAACATGAAACTCAAGCTTTATATAAGGAGTCTTCACTAAACTTGGGTGGAATGTTACCCGTAGAGTCCATTGAATCCTCTTGATTTGGGGATTAAAAAGTCAAAGGTTAGTTAACAAAGGTCAGTTAAAACGGTGGCTGGGGCAGACTTGGAATTCTCCAAAATATGTGTTTGATGATGTAGGAATCATGACATTCGTCAGCGAGACATTGATCTTTCAATAGAGGAGGTACATGCAGTAAGATTGAGAACAGATATATACTTACATGTAGCATGCAGCTCACAATGCACGATGCTTAACACTTTAATAGTCAAGATTTCTCATCAAAATTACAATTTATGCATAGTGAAAGCGGGCAAAACTAGCCTCTGCAATAGTCTTGAGGAATGTCCATTTGAAGACTATCTTTTACCATTTACCATGTTTACCACTGGAATTCCGTGGCTACCTAGCCAGGCATTCAAGTGATAAATTTTCAAAAAATAGTCATCTCTTGGCCTGCAAATGGACATTCCTCAAGACTATTGCAAAGGCCAGTTTTGGCCGGCTTGACCATTCAAGAGTTAACATAGTATACACTGTAGTGTAAATATGGACTACTGCTATATCTATAGCAACATATGCCCAGCATAGATAGTGATCCTGATTTCATGCTATTTATGCCTGAAATACCTGTAATAGCCTGGTCAAGAAGAAGTCGAATATCAGCTTGATGTTCCTGGATCATAGTGTCCAGCTGTTCTGCAGTGACCCAATGAAGTGAGCGAATCTTTGTCTGTATGGCAAGATCTTGTTCCTCATCTGTGGCAGTAGGTGTACTAAATACTGACCGGTAGAGTCGTGTCATGATGTACTTTTCTATGAAGTCCATTATAACCTCAATTGTCTCTGGAGTGATACCTGGTAAGGGGAATAAAATATAAGACTGTTTGAGGAAGACATGGTAAAATGGTTTACGGTACGATATTCCTCATGAAACTACATCTAAGTCTTGCGGTGCTAAATATCTCAAGAAAGTAAGTCATGAAGCGATAAACAAAAAGCCCAAGGAGGACTTTATCCCTTATTTGCAACATCTATTTGAACCAAAACATGAACAATACATCAATGTGTGTTGAAAATACAGATCTCTGTACAAAGGAATCTAATCTCCAAATATGGCAATCTTGACAAGAAGCTTATTAATTTATGTCAAAAAAAGAAGGAATTTGGGTTAAACTGTAAAGATTTTTTAGTGTCTGAAACAACAGGTTATGACGAGCATTAAGCCAATCAGACTGAAAAATGTCAAATTACTATTCACCAAAATCTATATCTATACATCAGACTTTCTTTGTCAAAATCAAAAACAAACTAAGAAAATTTTACGAGAGAGTTGATACTTACCTCCCTAATACTTTTGATATTGCTAAATATTGGCGTTGAGAATTGGTCTCCACCCTCCGGTGTTTTTTGTTACTAAGAACACGGTTGAATAGAAGCCCGGACACCCTTGTGCCGGCTGAATAGCTCCTTTTTGTATGACGGAAGTTATCTCCTCCTCGATACACAACCTCTGATCTGGATCTCTCAGATTCGGAGTCCAGATCGGCACGAGAGACAGTCGCGACGGCGGGCCTGTCATCCAATCGGGATGATACCCGACTGAAAGCTATCGCAAGACTAAACGGTCCTGAGTCAACCGTTCCCACTCTTGCATGTGGTGGCCAGCCGGCCTCCCACCGGTCCACCTAGGGAGAGAGGTGGACATAAGGAGTGCAAGAGTGGCACTGTCTCCTTCGCCAGAAACACCAGAGTGGTTCTCACCGTGGCAATCGGCCCATCAGGCACGATTACCACGACCAGATCCCCGCGCGCCACGACCAGCACCACGCGCACCTCGGTGCGCGGGTGGCTGCCTGGCTGGCTGCGCCTGGGGAGCCTGCGCCCCCCTCACTGCTGGCCGAAGCGTACGCGGCCTAGGCCGACGCTGCGATGGCGGGTGGCCTCTGACTTGGCCACCTCCACCTCGAGCCTGCAGGGGACGATACGCAGGGGGTGCGGCGCGAACGCTCGCACGGCGGAGCACTTCAAACTGCTCGCGCAGCGCCCTCTGGTTATTGACCAGGGTCACCGTCTCCTGGAGGTGCCTGCATCCCTCACCTCCAAAGAGACCAGGACCTGTCATAGGCGTACGCAGTAGCCTATTGTACAGGTCCTGGGACGGGCACAGATTGTCCAAGGCAAACGTGCGTCTCGCCCGGACACTCCTGGTCACCGCCCGCGTCATGCAGTCCAGGGCCAGGTTGATACCATCCTGGATGGCTCTCTGGACTGTGGCCGGGCTCGGCTGGCGCGATGCGGATGCTGTTACCACCCCTTGTCGCGCATCTTCACCCAAAGCCGCGCAGTCATCCACGCTCGGCTTGGGTACCACACCGTACCGCTGGTAGTCCAAGGGCACGATGCGGCAACGCCTGGCCACCTCGCGAGGGGCCTTCGCGAGACGCCCATTCGCCTTAATGGACGACTCCGCCGCCTCGAACATGTCAACGACATGTTCAGCCAGCGGCAGAGATGGCATGGCGTTAGCAGTAGCCTTACCAGCTAGCCACGGCCTGTGGTCACGCTGGCTAGCCGACTGCTCCATGGGCAGATCTGGCCGAACACTTACCAGCCATTGGCAAGCGTCCGACCAATCCTCCTCCGTGGCTAGCTGCGAGCACTCTACAAGACGGGGGCCTTCGTCTTCCTCCTGAGCGCACGCAGCAGAGCTTGACGGCGGATATGCTGATACCCCTGGCAAGCCAGGGAAAGCATGCGGGCCCGAAAGAACAGGCATGCTAAACTCCCTGGCTTGACCAGGAGCAGGCGCCGTGGTAGAGCGCGGGGCAGACACCGCCCCACCACGGTCCCGGCCAGCACCAGCGACACGCTCGGCAAGCCGAGGTATGCGGTAACCCTGGCCATCAGCACCGCCCAGGGCCAGCTTCTGGACCGTGAATTCTACTCCTGCGTGAGTAGATCCATGGAATACGTCGCCCGCATCCCCCCCCCAAGAGGGGTGCACAGACGTCGTACTCCATGGTCACGTCCCCAGACGGCGACCCTAGCAGGAAATCCTCTTCCTCCTGGCCAGAAAGATTAGACTACGGGTCAGCAAAGAGAGCTACCACGGACTGGCCAGGGAAGGTGCCATAGGAGGTACTGGCACCCGCGGCGTGCGGATCCCCCTGGACTGATAAGCAGCCCGCGGGTTCCTGCGACAACCGTCCACGGCCCCTCGGCGCGGCACCAAGCCTGCTGCCAGGGTCGTGGATCGCCCCCACTAATGGGGCCACCTCTGAGTCGTCGAACAACGTAACCGACCTATGGAAAAGCGACTCAGAGGTGGGGATCACCTGCTCTGAACCAGACGCCGAGGACAACAAAGGATCTGGTCCAGGAAGCATGCCACGAAGCAACTCTGGGACCAAATCGTTTATCGTCCTCTTCATCTCTCCCAACATTTCGGACCGGAAGGCCTCCATATCCACCGCGGACGAGGCCTTCCTCTTACCCTTTTTACTGACACCCTCTCTCTTCTGCTTCCTCTCCTCCTCCACCACCTTGTCCTTAGCCTGTAAACACAGAAACTCAGACATTAGCTCGCCCCCCCCCCCATTGCTTACAGACCTCACACTTAAGCAGTGGTCCACAGGGACTACAGCTAAAGCATAAGTGGGGGACGAAACGATCCTTTAGGAACCGGCCACAGGACGGACAACCAGGTCTCTGAAACAGGACACAGGACGAGGACAATGAGCAAGTTAGTCAAGGTTAGAAAAAACTCAAAACCAACTAAAGAGAGGGAAAAGATCATAAAGATCAGTAACCATAAGAAACCAACGTTGGACAAAACTTTAAATGTAAATAAAGAGCAAGGCTGATTATGACGTCATCAATCCCTATGACAGAAATTAAATCGGTCCGCAACAAGCATCTAAGTGCAAGAACGAATTGTATTCCTAACATAACGTCCTCACTTGGATATTCAGACTACACACCATCAGATACACAATGATAACAATGGTAAATAGTCATTATTTTTTCAAATAATTAACATCACCTCATATCATTAGTTAGATACCTGATACCTGGTATAGACAAACCATCCACCTGATGCACTGTATCAGTATTAGTAGGAAATGGAACCGTGGTGGAGAGAAACAAACCCTTCTGTGCTGAGATGTCCACTAATAATGCAAATCCATACCTGTGGACATAAACACAAAGAGAGATTAGACTTATATAGCACCGAGTTGAAAAAACCAACTCAAACCGGCGCTCATCACGGTAAGCGCGAGTCCCGGAAACACATTACACCGGGGAAAAAACTCGCTAGAATATAGTTGAAATCACCTGATAAAGAGATCCAGCTCCCTCCTCCGGAGAAGTCGCCCTTTCTGACATCTTTCTCTTTCTTTCCAGGTATATTCAGACTATTTTACACAGGTAAACGAGTGAAAACCTTTTAACAAGCACAAACGCATGTGAACTCTCTGCCAATAAATTAGCAAAGAGGAAGTAGTAGTCGGCGCATGCGCGGTGGTGGGGCCGGCATCCGCCTGACTACCTCTGTCTACCTGCCCAGTAGGGGCACCTAACTGTTTTTAATCTGAGTGTTTTATTGAGTGAACGCCAATATTTAGCAATATCAAAAGTATTAGGGAGGTAAGTATACTCTTGATGTGAAATCTAATTCCCTTGAACAAACTTGAAATACCTTTTGTCCCTAATCATATTTCACAAACGTTGTCATGATTGCTACAGCAGTTCCAGTCATAATGTGTGTGGACACTATGGCATCCAAGATGGTTGGAAAACAAATTGACCAATCAAATTCTGATAAATTGACCAATCAAATTCTGAAGAATCTTGGTTACGCTATTGCCGTACAAATGTACATACATGTATATGATGTTTCTTAAGATTCATGTTTATTGGCCAAGTGGTCAGTGAAGATCTTTAGTGTGTTTAAAGGCGTTTCCTACAAATAGCTTAAAATCCAAGATGTCCACTGACTAAATTAATCAATCAACATACATTGTGTGTACTGTGAACATGCCTGATTAATCTTAATCAAGTATCAAATTCACATTCAGCAAAATCTAGATATACCCATTTTCACCATTAAAATCAATCAATCAGCAAAGGTGAATTTTGATTGGTCAACGGGGAAGATTCTGTCACATATCACCTTTCCTTAAACAAACTTGAATGGCCCTAAGTTACTAATCATATTGCCAAAATTACGGCCTGATCTCTTGTAGTTCTGAGGTTTATTTTTTCCAAAACCAGGTCAGCCATGATGGCCAACAGGCACATTGACTAATCAGATTATCTTGACCACACTTGGTTCAGTTCTTGTACTACATGAAGTTTCTTGAGTTTCATATCAGCTAGCCAAGTGATTTTGGAGATGTTTTTAAGTTTTTAAAAAATAGTGCAACTCCAGAATTGCTGCCAGACAATTCAACCAATTAGCTTCCCATGAAAAATCATGGATCTCTATGGTGCAATGATGCAGGATGAAAATTGGTTGAACTCTGCCCACTGATTTTAGCTTTAAAGTAACAATTTCTTGGTTCTGTTAATATACGTGTACAGACATGACAGATTTCCTATCGAAAATTCATTTATGATTTTAATTGATCAATTGAGGCGAAGATTTTTTACTGATCAATTTCCCTTGAACAAACTTGAATGGCTCTTACTCAGTCCCTAATTATATTTTCTAAATTTTGAGATCACTTTAACGCTTCAGATTTTGCACAAAGTAAGATATCCAAGATGGCTGCGAAGCATATCGACCAATTATGTCCTCTTGAACAAACTTGATTAACATTTTGTCCTAAACATGCTCGATGAAGTTTACTGAATTTCACATTTAGTGAGTTTCACATCAATCAGCCAAGTCGGTTTAGAGAAGGCGATGTTTAACCTTTTAACCCTCATATCGGCCAAAAACCAGCCTCTGCAGTGGTCTTGAAAAATCTCCATTTGCAGACCAAGACCAGACTATTTTTGAAAATTTACCACTGGGATGACTGGCTCGATAACCGAGCCAGCCATTCCAGTGATAAATTTTCAAAAATACATGTAGTCTTCAATTGGTTTGCAAATGGACATTTCCAATGAGAAAATTGAAATTTTCTTGAACACTTTCGAGGGTTAAAGGTGTTCCAAAACATAGCGCAAAATCAGCATGGTCACTAATCAAAGCAACTAAACCTAGCGCAAAATCAGCATGGTCACTAATCAAAGCAACTAAACCTAGCGCAAAATCAGCATGGTCACTAATCAAAGCAACTAAGCATAGCGCAAAATCAGCATGGTCACTAATCAGAGCAACTAAACATGGCGCAAAATCAGCATGGTCACTAATCAAAGCAACTAAACATGGCGCAAAATCAGCATGGTCACTAATCAAAGCAACTAAACATGGCGCAAAATCAGCATGGTCACTAATCAAAGCAACTAAACATGGCGCAAAATCAGCATGGTCACTAATCAAAGCAACTAAACATGGCGCAAAATCAGCATGGTCACTAATCAAAGCAACTAAACATGGCGCAAAATCAGCATGGTCACTAATCAAAGCAACTAAACCTAGCGCAAAATCAGCATGGTCACTAATCAAAGCAACTAAGCATAGCGCAAAATCAGCATGGTCACTAATCAGAGCAACTAAACATGGCGCAAAATCAGCATGGTCACTAATCAAAGCAACTAAACATGGCGCAAAATCAGCATGGTCACTAATCAAAGCAACTAAACATGGCGCAAAATCAGCATGGTCACTAATCAAAGCAACTAAACATAGCGCAAAATCAGCATGGTCACTAATCAAAGCAACTAAACATGGCGCAAAATCAGCATGGTCACTAATCAAAGCAACTAAACATAGCGCAAAATCAGCATGGTCACTAATCAAAGCAACTAAACATGGCGCAAAATCAGCATGGTCACTAATCAAAGCAACTAAACATGGCGCAAAATCAGCATGGTCACTAATCAAAGCAACTAAACATGGCGCAAAATCAGCATGGTCACTAATCAAAGCAACTAAACATGGCGCAAAATCAGCATGGTCACTAATCAAAGCAACTAAACATGGCGCAAAATCAGCATGGTCACTAATCAAAGCAACTAAGCATGGCACAAAATCAGCATGGTCACTAATCAAAGCAACTAAACATGCCGCAAAATCAGCATGGTCACTAATCAAAGCAACTAAACATGCCGCAAAATCAGCATGGTCACTAATCAAAGCAACTAAACATAGCGCAAAATCAGCATGGTCACAAATCAAAGCAACTAAGCATAGCGCAAAATCAGCATGGTCACTAATCAAAGCAACTAAACATGGTGCAAAATCAGCATGGTCACTAATCAAAGCAACTAAGCATGGCACAAAATCAGCATGGTCACTAATCAAAGCAACTAAACATGCCACAAAATCAGCATGGTCACTAATCAAAGCACCTAAACATGGCGCAAAATCAGCATGGTCACTAATCAAAGCAACTAAACATAGCGCAAAATCAGCATGGTCACTAATCAAAGCAACTAAACATAGCGCAAAATTAGCATGGTCACTAATCAAAGCACCTAAACATGCTGCAAGATCAGCATGGTCACTAATCAAAGCAACTAAACATGGCGCAAAATCAGCATGGTCACTAATCAAAGCAACTAAGTGTGCCGCAAAATCAGCATGGTCACTAATCAAAGCAACTAAGCGTAGCGCAAAATCAGCATGGTCACTAATCAAAGCAACTAAACATGGCGCAAAATCAGCATGGTCACTAATCAAAGCAACTAAGCATGGCACAAAATCAGCATGGTCACTAATCAAAGCAACTAAACATGCCACAAAATCAGCATGGTCACTAATCAAAGCACCTAAACATGGCGCAAAATCAGCATGGTCACTAATCAAAGCAACTAAACATGCCGCAAAATCAGCATGGTCACTAATCAAAGCAACTAAACATAGCGCAAAATCAGCATGGTCACTAATCAAAGCACCTAAACATAGCGCAAAATCAGCATGGTCACTAATCAAAGCAACTAAACATGCCGCAAAATCAGCATGGTCACTAATCAAAGCAACTAAACATGGCGCAAAATCAGCATGGCCACTAATCATGGCACCTAAACATGGCGCAAAATCAGCATGGTCACTAATCAAAGCAACTAAGCATGCCGCAAAATCAGCATGGTCACTAATCAAAGCAACTAAGCATGGCACAAAATCAGCATGGTCACTAATCAAAGCAACTAAGCATGGCACAAAATCAGCATGGTCACTAATCAAAGCAACTAAACATGCCGCAAAATCAGCATGGTCACTAATCAAAGCACCTAAACATGGCGCAAAATCAGCATGGTCACTAATCAAAGCAACTAAACATAGCGCAAAATCAGCATGGTCACTAATCAAAGCAACTAAGCATGGCGCAAAATCAGCATGGTCACTAATCAAAGCCACTAAACATGCCGCAAAATCAGCATGGTCACTGATCAAAGCACCTAAACATAGCGCAAAATCAGCATGGTCACTAATCAAAGCAACTTAACATAGCGCAAAATTAGCATGGTCACTAATCAAAGCAACTAAACAAGTTTCTTTGAACAATCTTGGATCACTATGACCCAAGGATACTTCCTGCCAAATTTAACTGAAATCAACACCTGTTGTTTTCATGTGAGGTTATTTCAAGGAAAAAGTTGATGACAACAGATGACAGCTAGACAGGCAACAGACAGACAACTGACAGTCACCATGGCATAAACTCACTTGGCATTTCAGGGCAGGTGAGCTAAGAATGACCACTGACTTTCAGTTCACTTATTTTCTAAGTAGACAAGTGACAAATTATGTGAGTGATTTGAAATTAAGATGCATGTATATCAGAGGTGAAATGGTAATCATAACTGGCAGAGTTCCACTACCAATAGAGGGATCCATTTCTAGCTATGTCCCGCTCGTTTCTAGCTATGTCCCGCTCGTTTCTAGCTATGTCCCTCATTTCTAGCTATGCCCCTGCCCCGCTCATTTCTAGCTATGCCCCGCTCGTTTCTAGCTATGCCCCGCTCATTTCTAGCTATGTACCGCTTGCTTCTAACTATATATCCCGCTTGTTTCTAGCTATGTCCCGTTCATTTCTAGCTATGTCCCGCTCATTTCTAGCTATGCCCCGCCCATTTCTAACTATGCCACGCTCATTTCTAGCTATGTACCGCTTGCTTCTAGCTATATCCCGCTTGTTTCTAGCTATGTCCCGCTCATTTCTAGCTCTGCCCCACTCATATCTAGCTCTGCCCCGCTCATTTCTAGCCATGTCCCACTCGTTCCTAGCTATGCCTCGCTCCTTTCTAGCTATGTCCCACTTATTGCTAGCTATTACCTATATTCCGTTCGTTTCTAGCTATGCCCGCTCATTTCTAGCTATGTCCCACTCATTTCTAGCTAACCACCGATGACTTTTTACGTGTGTTGCAATCGATTTAAAATTTTGAAATCTGAATTCTCAGAAACTAAATTTCAGGATAACTATACAGACAAGCTGGTGAACATTTTGACACTAATTTGACTAGGGACTGCTAGTCAATCTTATTTCAAAATAGACAACAGAATGTTTCTTATATTGTACATTCATTAAAGACATACAATTCATACATTTTAGTGACAGACTTTTCAATTTTTGTGACAGAGCTCTACGTTATTTTGATTGTGTCATCAGATAACATGTGGCGTATTAGATTATGACATCAGATACTTGAGTGACAGATCAGATCCTGCCATTCTGAAACTAGTCTTCAATTCATGCAACCTACAAGAGCATGAACAGGTCAAGACCACTGTTACTATAAATATAAATTTCTGTTCATGAATGATGAATTATTTTAATAGAAACTATGTTAGAGATGAGAGTGGCAACTGAAGAAAAACACTGAAAAACACTTACCCCCTTAGAGAAAGGTTAGTTTTAAAGGTATTTAATCAAAAGCAGAAGCCTTTGAAATCCAAATTTTATTCAAAAAAACACTGAAGTCAGTGTATCGACTGAAGACTCTCATGTATGCAGGCTAAGTATGTTATCGAATAACAAGAATTCTGTGGAATTAAATGTCCTGCATGTCCCTGTTCACCTCATTATCAATAAATATAAGTGGGTCTGGAGATGCTCATTCATACCATAAAAGCATACCTTTAAATACAGCGTGTGCTTGTAGGCGCTCATTCATAGCATGATAGAAGTCCTGCACCATCTCAGACAGTTCTTCAATGGGCATGCTGTCACATGTGGAGATACGATCAATAAAACCACGAACCTGTGCAACACAGTACGTATAAGAAAACAAACTGCTTGCGCCATAAACTTTTGCTGCCTGTAACGGCCAAGGCCGCATTTCTCACTCCAGACTGTAATGGCCCAGGCCGCCTTTCTCACTCCAGATTGTAATGGGCCAGGACCCCCCCCCCCCCATACTTTACCAGTGGTAATGATAGCAAAACTTGTCCTGGAAGTGCTCTACCCTTAGCCGCTAGCATCCTGTCATGCAGGCGTATTTGTGTGGTGAAATACAGCACCAGTATATGCGTTAAGTTATTTTAAGATGATTGACAGCTCGCCCACTGGTCAGATGCAGTAATATCGCCAAAAAATCATCACATGGTATATGGAGATTTAATTTATAATTGCCCAGCATATATCAGACATGTCATTGGTAAGGTATAGGGTGGCCTAGGCCATTACATTTTGGAGTGAACATAGACATAATTTCATTTATTTCAATCAAAAAAATTTTAGGACAAATTTTGAAAATTAATTTAGTCCATACAGGACATTTCATAAATATATTCAGGCATCAAGAGGCCTAATGGTCTGTCACTCACCTGAAACAATAGAATTTGAAATGCTAAATTAGAAGTCCTTGCTGCCTAAGGCATCAATGTCTTTCAGACAAATCTTTTATAAGCCATTCAAAATCTTTTGAAAATGGTTGCCTTTAAATTGATGTTCTAGGTCGTGACCTGTAAAAATATGAGTAGAAGTTCTGAAGCCTACTGGAGGATACTTCCACCAAAATTGTGCAGAAATCCACCAAGCAGTATTGGAGGAGATGCGTTCTAAAGCACAAGTTGACGAATGATGGATGAATGGAGTCGATGGATGGTCACCACGGCATCTAAACCTTAAAGGAAATTCTCAAAGCATGTCTCCTCCATAAGCACTTGATGGATTTCAACCACTCTATGTGGTAGGGTCCTTCTAGCCAAATTTGGTTGAAATCCATCAAGCGGTTAAGGTGATGTGCTTAGACAATTTCGTTTTAAATTTTTCTTAAAATCTAAGATTTTCATAAATAAACTGACCAATTAAAACTCTGAATATCTCTGCAGGATACCACTATATGGTCATTCTAGCTAAATTTGGTTGAAATTTGTCACGCTGCTGAGGAAATGAAGGAGGAGATGCAGTTTGACAACTTCCGCTAAATTTCATCATAAGATCGAAGCTTTTCACCCTTTGTCATAAAAACTAAGATTTTCACCTAACAAAAAACCCATCAAAATTCTGAAAAGTTCTGGAGCGTAGAACAACAGAATCATTTACAGCCGAATTTGGTTGAAATCAACAAAATAGCTAAGTTGGAATTTCCGGTAAATTGTTCATAAAATCTAAGATTTTCACCTAAAAATTGATCAATCAAAATTCTAAATAAATGTTCTAGAACCTAGCACCATATAATCATTCCAGCCAAAGTTGGTTGAAATCAGTCAGAGTTAAGGAGATGTGATTTGACGGGAAAACAGGATGGCCTTCGGAACAGTTGAGCCATTAAATTGATACATACATGTACATAAATGATACATACATGTACATGTTGGCTTCTATAATTGTCAGATATTGTCACGATTTTTTTTAGCCACAATTGTTCACGATGTGATTTTGAAAATATCGAAACATCGCCAAAATTGTACTGTATTCTGCCTATTTGTAGCACACGCGTCTATTACAGCAAGGTGTTCAATTTATTTCCAAATCAACATCTCTGAGAAAGGAGTGGGATAAATATTAGGAATAGGTCAAGCAACAGTTGAAGCTCAATCTCTAACATTGTATAGAAAGATAAACAACATGAAAATTTAAAGCAATTTACAGGTATAATTTCTTGCCGCCTTACTCTATAACTCAAAACCACGTTTTGAAAGTGAAATTATTACCTGGGATGTTATAAATATTGGGGTTTTTTTTAATAAACATTGTCTATAAAATAAAAATGGATCTTAAGTTTGACATTAAATAGTGTTTGCAAAAATATATAAATCATGTGCTACATGTATTTCTCACTCCTATTTTTGGAGGTGAGAAGTGGTGTGTTCACACACGTGATAGCTACATGTAAACGAGATGGTAGATACACTTTAGCAAGCAAGGCGAACTATCCGAGATGTTTCTGAAGGCTAACTATTATTAGTAAACGTGTACTCGGTAAATTCAGATCAATCTAAAGTACAGCAATAATAATACATTGTTCCGAGTCCAACTCATTGGCAGATTCTCGCTCTAAATATGGAAACTTAATGCATTCCTAATATCATGTGATTTGTTTATTTTCAAAGACGACATGAAATGTCAAATTTAAGGATTAAATCTTTATGTAACACATATATACGATGATTATAACAGACCACTCAATATTTAGGTTGTCCAATTTAATAATTTCGCTTCTGCAATGATTGACAGGGTATACATTGAACCAAGACGTAAACCGGGGAAATTGTGTCCTATTTTCGTGTTATTAACGATCGTTTTAAAGCATCTTTTAGCTGAAATTCATCAATTAAGACACTCCTAAAACTAATATTCAGGTAAAACCGATACGAAGACTCCTAGCGAAACTGATATGGCTACATAAGCCAAAACGCACAGTCCAACTCAACCCAAGACCAATTTGACCTGTGAATTCATACCATAAAATAGCTGAATTCATACCATAAAGTAGCGCATACGATATATCGAAATGTCGCGGTTTTTTACCCCAATATATCGCGATACCTCCTAGAGCAATATCGTGCATACCTAAATGTAGATACATGTATACAGAATAATTAAAAGTTTACTCTTGAAATCACAGTATTTTAAGCTAATTTGACTGGAACCTGTTGCCGACATAGACAGCAACAAATGACAGTAACCGCTTCCAGTCAAATCAGCTCCAAAATTATGCTTGTGAGATTATTGCTTCGAGTGATCACGATAGATTATTTAAGAATAATCGTGATAACTCGATTAATCAGCCTGGGGACAAATTATCCAGACATAAACACAAAAGCATATCAATGTGGAAAGCCACAACGGTGTTTAGAAATGTTAATTTGCAGGCCAAGAGACTATTTTTGAAAATGTATAACTGGAATGCCCGGCTCAATGCTCGAGCCAGTCATTCCAGTGATACAATTTTTTTAAATAGTCTTCTCTTGGCTTCTAAATGGACATACATTCGTTGAGCAAAATGTCAATTTTTGTGACTGGTCGCATTAAAGAGCAATTAATACCTATGTTTTGAAATAGTTAATGCAACAGAAATTATTCACGAATATTTCAATTATTTAATTTTTAAGCATTCAGCCCGTTCATGCCAAAACCATTTGTGGACGAAAACTTACCACTGGAATGCCTGGCTTGGTAACGAGCCAGTCATTCTAGTGGTACATTTCCAAAAATAGTCCTCTTTTGATATGCAAATGTACATTCAATAGGCAAATATTTTGATTTTCTTGATCAAATTTAGCCATTCAAGGGTTAAAGTCAATATTTAAAAGATAATCATGATTTTTTATTTAATGGCATAATCGCGCAGGCCTATCCATAATATTCACCAGAATATTCCCTCCATCATAAGGAATATGTCATTGCTGTCCTGTAAGAGCTAATGCTTTATTACCCACACGCCTGGCAGCCTGTGCCAGCTTATGAACATGTCAACAAATCAGAAAGGCAATTAATTACTTTTAATTCTCATTCTCAAACCGACTTACCTGTTTTAATATATCCAGTGAAGCAGGTTTACGCAGGGTCTTCAGGAATTCAGCAAAATCACCACCAACCTGTTGGCTTTCCGAGGTCGGACGACGTGGGGTTCCCAAATCTTTGAATGAGCGTGGTGCTGATGAAGCTGTAGGTGAGGGCATCAATTCAGGACTACATTCTGAAACAACGCAGATTATTTAGCCAACAAACAATAAATAGAATATATTACCGGTAATACATTAAATAGTAAATGTAATGTAAAATGTGCATGGTGTGGATATAATATGTCAATGTGTCTTTCTCTCAGTATGCTTACATTGCAATACATACTGTGTTTAAACAATTAAAGCTTTCAAATTCTGAAAAAGCATATTTCTTAAATAAATTGTGGACTATTTGTTACTTCATGTACATGCATGGCATGTACAGTTGTGCCTACCAAGTTATGCCTTGATAACCAAGCCAGTCTTTCCAATGGTAAATTTCCAAAAATAATAATAATAACATTTTCTATGAGAAAATTGAAGTTTTCTTGAAAACATTCTAGAGGGTTAAAGGGTTAATAAGAATGTTCCCGCTACATATAAACACAAATGTT
The DNA here is from genome assembly GCA_034401795.1 of Chaetoderma sp. LZ-2023a. Lineage (NCBI taxonomy): Eukaryota > Metazoa > Mollusca > Caudofoveata > Chaetodermatida > Chaetodermatidae > Chaetoderma > Chaetoderma sp. LZ-2023a. Next base: position 34,102,751 of record CM067370.1, on the reverse strand, counting down.
TATGCAATATTGTGCACATATAAACACAAATGTATAAGCAATATTGTGCACATATAAACACAAATGTTTATGCAATATTGTGCACATATAAACACAAATGTATATGCAATATTGTGCACATATAAACACAAATGTATATGCAATATTGTGCACATATAAACACAAATGTTTATGCAATATTGTGCACATATAAACACAAATGTATATGCAATATTGTGCACATATAAACACAAATGTATATGCAATATTGTGCACATATATACACAAATGTATATGCAATATTGTGCACATATAAACACAAATGTTTATGCAATATTGTGCACATATAAACACAAATGTATATGCAATATTGTGCACATATAAACACAAATGTATATGCAATATTGTGCACATATATACACAAATGTATATGCAATATTGTGCACATATAAACACAAATGTATATGCAATATTGTGCACATATAAACACAAATGTATATGCAATATTGTGCACATATAAACACAAACGTTTATGCAATATTGTGCACATATAAACACAAATGTATATGCAATATTGTGCACATATAAACACAAATGTATATGCAATATTGTGCACATATCTACACAAAGGTATATGCAATATTGTGCACATATCTACACAAAGGTATATGCAATATTGTGCACATATCTACACAAAGGTATATGCAATATTGTGCACATATAAACACAAATGTTTATGCAATATTGTGCAAATATAAACACAAATGTATATGCAATATTGTGCACATATATACACAAATGTATATGCAATATTGTGCACATATCTACACAAAGGTATATGCAATATTGTGCACATATATACACAAATGTATATGCAATATTGTGCACATATATACACAAATGTATATGCAATATTGTGCACATATAAACACAAATGTATATGCAATATTGTGCACATATATACACAAATGTATATGCAATATTGTGCACATATCTACACAAATGTATATGCAATATTGTGCACATATCTACACAAATGTATATGCAATATTGTGCACATATCTACACAAATGTATATGCAATATTGTGCACATATAAACACAAATGTATATGCAATATTGTGCACATATAAACACAAATGTATATGCAATATTGTGCACATATATACACAAATGTATATGCAATATTGTGCACATATATACACACATGTATATGCAATATTGTGCACATAATAAACACAAATGTATATGCAATATTGTGCACATATCTACACAAATGTATATGCAATATTGTGCACATATCTACACAAATGTATATGCAATATTGTGCACATATAAACACAAATGTATATGCAATATTGTGCACATATAAACACAAATGTATATGCAATATTGTGCACATATCTACACAAATGTATATGCAATATTGTGCACATATCTACACAAATGTATATGCAATATTGTGCACATATCTACACAAATGTATACGCAATATTGTGCACATATCTACACAAATGTATACGCAATATTGTGCACATATAAACACAAATGTATACGCAATATTGTGCACATATAAACACAAATGTATACGCAATATTGTGCACATATCTACACAAATGTATACGCAATATTGTGCACATATATACACAAATGTATACGCAATATTGTGCACATATATACACAAATGTATACGCAATATTGTGCACATATATACACAAATGTATACGCAATATTGTGCACATATAAACACAAATGTATACGCAATATTGTGCACATATAAACACAAATGTATACGCAATACTGTGCACATATAAACACAAATGTATACGCAATATTGTGCACATATATACACAAATGTATACGCAATATTGTGCACATATATACACAAATGTATACGCAATATTGTGCACATATAAACACAAATGTATACGCAATACTGTGCACATATAAACACAAATGTATACGCAATATTGTGCACATATAACCACAAATGTATACGCAATATTGTGCACATATACACAAATGTATACGCAATATTGTGCACATATCTACACAAATGTATACGCAATATTGTGCACATATATACACAAAGGTATATGCAATATTGTGCACATATAAACACAAATGTATATGCAATATTGTGCACATATATACACAAATGTATATGCAATATTGTGCACATATCTACACAAAGGTATATGCAATATTGTGCACATATCTACACAAATGTATATGCAATATTGTGCACATATAAACACAAATGTATATGCAATATTGTGCACATATAAACACAAATGTATATGCAATATTGTGCACATATATACACAAATGTATATGCAATATTGTGCACATATAAACACAAATGTTTATGCAATATTGTGCACATATAAACACAAATGTATATGCAATATTGTGCACATATAAACACAAATGTATATGCAATATTGTGCACATATATACACAAATGTATATGCAATATTGTGCACATATAAACACAAATGTATATGCAATATTGTGCACATATAAACACAAACGTATATGCAATATTGTGCACATATAAACACAAACGTTTATGCAATATTGTGCACATATAAACACAAATGTATATGCAATATTGTGCACATATAAACACAAATGTATATGCAATATTGTGCACATATATACACAAATGTATATGCAATATTGTGCACATATCTACACAAAGGTATATGCAATATTGTGCACATATCTACACAAAGGTATATGCAATATTGTGCACATATCTACACAAAGGTATATGCAATATTGTGCACATATAAACACAAATGTTTATGCAATATTGTGCAAATATAAACACAAATGTATATGCAATATTGTGCACATATATACACAAATGTATATGCAATATTGTGCACATATCTACACAAAGGTATATGCAATATTGTGCACATATATACACAAATGTATATGCAATATTGTGCACATATATACACAAATGTATATGCAATATTGTGCACATATAAACACAAATGTATATGCAATATTGTGCACATATATACACAAATGTATATGCAATATTGTGCACATATCTACACAAATGTATATGCAATATTGTGCACATATCTACACAAATGTATATGCAATATTGTGCACATATCTACACAAATGTATATGCAATATTGTGCACATATAAACACAAATGTATATGCAATATTGTGCACATATAAACACAAATGTATATGCAATATTGTGCACATATATACACAAATGTATATGCAATATTGTGCACATATATACACACATGTATATGCAATATTGTGCACATAATAAACACAAATGTATATGCAATATTGTGCACATATCTACACAAATGTATATGCAATATTGTGCACATATCTACACAAATGTATATGCAATATTGTGCACATATAAACACAAATGTATATGCAATATTGTGCACATATAAACACAAATGTATATGCAATATTGTGCACATATCTACACAAATGTATATGCAATATTGTGCACATATCTACACAAATGTATATGCAATATTGTGCACATATCTACACAAATGTATATGCAATATTGTGCACATATCTACACAAATGTATATGCAATATTGTGCACATATCTACACAAATGTATATGCAATATTGTGCACATATAAACACAAATGTATATGCAATATTGTGCACATATCTACACAAATGTATATGCAATATTGTGCACATATCTACACAAATGTATATGCAATATTGTGCACATATATACACAAATGTATAAGCAATATTGTGCACATATATACACAAATGTATACGCAATATTGTGCACATATAAACACAAATGTATACGCAATATTGTGCACATATAAACACAAATGTATACGCACTACTGTGCACATATAAACACAAATGTATACGCAATATTGTGCACATATATACACAAATGTATACGCAATATTGTGCACATATATACACAAATGTATACGCAATATTGTGCACATATATACACAAATGTATACGCAATATTGTGCACATATAAACACAAATGTATACGCAATACTGTGCACATATAAACACAAATGTATACGCAATATTGTGCACATATAACCACAAATGTATACGCAATATTGTGCACATATACACAAATGTATACGCAATATTGTGCACATATCTACACAAATGTATACGCAATATTGTGCACATATATACACAAAGGTATATGCAATATTGTGCACATATAAACACAAATGTATATGCAATATTGTGCACATATATACACAAATGTATATGCAATATTGTGCACATATCTACACAAAGGTATATGCAATATTGTGCACATATCTACACAAATGTATATGCAATATTGTGCACATATAAACACAAATGTATATGCAATATTGTGCACATATAAACACAAATGTATATGCAATATTGTGCACATATATACACAAAGGTATATGCAATATTGTGCACATATAAACACAAATGTATATGCAATATTGTGCACATATATACACAAATGTATATGCAATACTGTGCACATATATACACAAATGTATATGCAATATTGTGCACATATATACACAAATGTATATGCAATATTGTGCACATATATACACAAATGTATATGCAATATTGTGCACATATCTACACAAATGTATATGCAATATTGTGCACATATCTACACAAATGTATATGCAATATTGTGCACATATCTACACAAATGTATATGCAATATTGTGCACATATCTACACAAATGTATATGCAATATTGTGCACATATAAACACAAATGTATATGCAATATTGTGCACATATAAACACAAATGTATATGCAATATTGTGCACATATATACACAAATGTATATGCAATATTGTGCACATATATACACACATGTATATGCAATATTGTGCACATAATAAACACAAATGTATATGCAATATTGTGCACATATCTACACAAATGTATATGCAATATTGTGCACATATCTACACAAATGTATATGCAATATTGTGCACATATAAACACAAATGTATATGCAATATTGTGCACATATAAACACAAATGTATATGCAATATTGTGCACATATCTACACAAATGTATATGCAATATTGTGCACATATCTACACAAATGTATATGCAATATTGTGCACATATCTACACAAATGTATATGCAATATTGTGCACATATCTACACAAATGTATATGCAATATTGTGCACATATCTACACAAATGTATATGCAATATTGTGCACATATAAACACAAATGTATATGCAATATTGTGCACATATCTACACAAATGTATATGCAATATTGTGCACATATCTACACAAATGTATATGCAATATTGTGCACATATATACACAAATGTATAAGCAATATTGTGCACATATATACACAAATGTATACGCAATATTGTGCACATATAAACACAAATGTATACGCAATATTGTGCACATATAAACACAAATGTATACGCACTACTGTGCACATATAAACACAAATGTATACGCAATATTGTGCACATATATACACAAATGTATACGCAATATTGTGCACATATATACACAAATGTATACGCAATATTGTGCACATATATACACAAATGTATACGCAATATTGTGCACATATAAACACAAATGTATACGCAATACTGTGCACATATAAACACAAATGTATACGCAATATTGTGCACATATAACCACAAATGTATACGCAATATTGTGCACATATACACAAATGTATACGCAATATTGTGCACATATCTACACAAATGTATACGCAATATTGTGCACATATATACACAAAGGTATACGCAATATTGTGCACATATAAACACAAATGTATATGCAATATTGTGCACATATATACACAAATGTATATGCAATATTGTGCACATATCTACACAAAGGTATATGCAATATTGTGCACATATCTACACAAATGTATATGCAATATTGTGCACATATAAACACAAATGTATATGCAATATTGTGCACATATAAACACAAATGTATATGCAATATTGTGCACATATATACACAAAGGTATATGCAATATTGTGCACATATAAACACAAATGTATATGCAATATTGTGCACATATATACACAAATGTATATGCAATACTGTGCACATATATACACAAATGTATATGCAATATTGTGCACATATATACACAAATGTATATGCAATATTGTGCACATATATACACAAATGTATATGCAATATTGTGCACATATCTACACAAATGTATATGCAATATTGTGCACATATCTACACAAATGTATATGCAATATTGTGCACATATCTACACAAATGTATATGCAATATTGTGCACATATAAACACAAATGTATATGCAATACTGTGCACATATAAACACAAATGTATATGCAATACTGTGCACATATCTACACAAATGTATATGCAATATTGTGCACATATAAACACAAATGTATATGCAATATTGTGCACATATCTACACAAATGTATATGCAATATTGTGCACATATATACACAAATGTATATGCAATATTGTGCACATATATACACAAATGTATATGCAATACTGTGCACATATATACACAAATGTATATGCAATATTGTGCACATATATACACAAATGTATATGCAATATTGTGCACATATAAACACAAATGTATATGCAATATTGTGCATATATATACACAAATGTATATGCAATACTGTGCACATATATACACAAATGTATATGCAATACTGTGCACATATATACACAAATGTATATGCAATATTGTGCACATATATACACAAATGTATATGCAATACTGTGCACATATATACACAAATGTATATGCAATACTGTGCACATATATACACAAATGTATATGCAATATTGTGCACATATATACACAAATGTATATGCAATACTGTGCACATATATAGACAAAATGTATATGCAATATTGTGCACATTTTAAGCATTATGCCTGCATTGCTGCTACCTTTAGTTGAGTTTGCTTTGCGGAATATGTTCTTTACTGTTTGACTGCGCTTGTGTGTTTGTTGCGTCTTCTTTTCTTCAAATTTGGAAAATGATTGTGTAAAATCAGTGGCGACAGGCACAGGAGCGCTGAAAAACAGAGACAGTCACTTAGTAAAGCCATCATTCATTGGTCATGGCAGTGTTAAATACTTTTAAATAGTCTCCTTGGTCACGTTGGTCTGCAAATGTAGTTTTCTGTACAGTCTCTCATAAAGCAAATGTCTAGATTTTCCTGACAGATCCTGAATGATTCGTGATAATACATGGCATGTGTGGAATGAATTACCTCAACAACAGAAATGTCGCCAAGTTTCACTTACTTCCTGCTCGCCTCCATCATGGCATCGTGCTGGATCTGTGCCTGTCTGGCGGACTGATACACCTCCCGGTAGCACTTCGAGCAGAACCCTTGCCACGCAGAGTTGCCAAAGTAACCACAGCCATTCTTACACAACAGTTCTGATTTATCAATATGGAGATTTTTGTTAGCAGGGCGCTTGGCAACAGCCTCCATCATTGCAACTTAGTCACAATTGAACAATTGTACAGTTCTGTAAAGAGAGTATATACATATAAATTAAAATAATAAATAATACTTCATTTTTATCTATATAATGTACTCCATTAAGCATCAATTGTCAATGTGCACAAGGCAGAAATATTAATTTTTTTACTTTCACCCTTTGAAACTGTCGGTTTTCTAAAAAAAATCCCTATAAACTGAATGCCAAGACATTATTTTTTAATGTAACCCCAGAATGACTGGCTTGAAAGCTCAGAATGACTGGCTCAGCTATCGAGCCAGTAATTCCAGCGGTAAATTTTTAACCCTTTCGTGATTACATTTTTTCATGTAAATGATCCCTGGGGACTAACTTTTTTCCCCATAATTTTCATAAATTTGACATATTTCAACAGAATAAATAGCAACTTTCAAATGCCTGTTTATACCTAAAAACAAACTGTTCACTCGGAACTACACAATGTACACCGGCCGTAGACGGCCCATGCATTAGTAATAGGATTTCTGATAACGCTATACACTATACCATCACTTTTATGTGGGTGGGGTCACTGGAATTCTGCAGAATTGGACACCGTGGGGTGGGGTGTGCTTTCTTAAAATAGCAGTGGCACCTATGCATATACTGATGACGTGATACATGGCAAAAATTAGGCCCGTTATTGTGTGCGTCTAACAGTCTAAATTTTGCTAGTAATGACATCCTAGTGTGTAGGCTGGCCTCAGGCGGTGCAGTCCTGAGTGAACAGGCCAGCTATAGCCGGTGTAGGCATGAAAGTGTTAAAGTCCTAGCTCTCTCAGTGTGTAAATGGGCATTTAGCATGCAGCACCGACTCTGTGGAGCATGCAGCACCGACACTGTGGAGCATGCAGCACCGACTCTGTGGAGCATTGCAGCACTGACCCTGTGGAGCATGAAGCACTGACTCTGCGGAACAAGCAGCACTGATCTGCGGAACAACCAGCACTGACTCTGTGGAGCATGCAGTACTGACTCTGTGTAGCAAGCAGCATTGAGTCTGTGGAGCTAGCAGCACTGACTCTGGAGCATGCAGCACTGACTCTGTGGATCATGCAGCACTGACTCTGTAGAGCAAGCAGCACTGAGTCTGTGGAGCAAGCAGCACTGAGCCTGTGTAGCATGCAGCACTGACTCTGTGGAGCATGCAGCACTGACTCTGTGGATCATGCAGCACTGACTCTGTGGAGCATGCAACACTGACTCTGTGGAGCAAGCAGCACTGAGACTGTGGAGCATGCAGCACTGACTCTGTGGAGCAAGCAGCACCGACTCTGTGGAGCAACCAGCACTGACTCTGTAACTCACTAGGCATGATTAGTTAATCCTTTAATGGTCAAGATCTGTCAAGAAAATCGAAATTTCTGCACACATGTACATGTATAGTCAATGGAGATTTACTATGGTATAACGGTATACCTTACAAAACTACCCACCTGATTATGCACCGACCGCATGGGAGCGGGAGGGGGGGGGGGGGGGGGGGGGAGAGACATTGAAGAAGACATTGAAGAATGAAGGAAATGTCAATTTCCCTTTCTCCGAGATCTAACAATACTCACCATTCTGTTACTTCTGATATACAGCTGGCCATGACAGCTGGCTCTAGGACTATAGACTTTGAAACATTTACCGACTCCTTGGAACCGGGTACTCGGCTCCCAACTGCCGAGTACCCATCTACCATAGAGCTCATATTGTTTGCATAGCCACCAAACAAGAGAAATCCATGACTTGCCTCCGTGGGGCTGGGAGGCTGGGTCCGTAACAGAATGGTGAGTATTGTTAGATCTCGGAGAAAGGGAAATTGACATTTCCTTCATTCTCCTTCAATCAATACTCACCATTCTGTTACTTCTGATATACACCAGATTTGATCAGTAACCTGGAGGGAAGGGGCAAGCCATCAATGCTACCTTTGCCCCTTGGAGAAAGATTTAGACTTAAAACTTGACTAACAGAGACCTAAAAGGACCGTCAAGTTAACGGAACCGAATCACATTTGCATCACTTACCAACCCCCACCCCCCTTTTTTTCTCCTAAGAAAAAGGAGAGAACTCACGAACATGTATCTCGCCTGAAACACAAATATGCCAAGAGGGTTAACTGCTCCTTGCATATCCACATGTATTAGCCTGGGAATGAGCATGAATATATAAGATGAATGAACATGATATATAGACATAATACAAAAAACTCTCACTATTGAATTACCTTATGATAATTGGACTTCAGACGTACCGCCTCCAACCATTCACTGGTCCGGCCATCAGTGACACAATCTGGTTGTCATCCTATCGCTCGACCATGCCTGCTTTAGATTCTTTTCTTACCAAAGTGAAAAAAGGGTGAAGAGCAGTGTGGTCACTTAACTATCGTCTCAAAACAGCTAAAGCGAGTGGATTGGCTGAGTCTGACACATCCCTCATATAGTAATCCGTAAATGAGGACTCACAGTGCCATTGTCCAACGGCCATGATGTCCTCTAACGGAACACCACTGTAAAGGGCGGTCAAGGCGGCTATTCCTCTAACATCGTGTGCCCTTGCGCCTTGCACCTGGTGCCCAGTCGCCATCTCATGAGTAGTCTGAATGCATTCAACTACCCAACGAGAGATAGTATCCATGGATGCGGCGCCATAAGGCTTCTTATGGCAGATCCACAGATGTCTATCGTTCGACCGTAACGAGTCAGTCCGTTTCCTGTACTTAGTCAAAGCACGGACCGGGCACCAGACACTGGCATCACGATCAAACCTTGTTAACTTCGGTATTATGATCGGTTTGCCGGGATATCTCAAAGATTGATTCTTTGACATAAACTCTGCTCTTGGCAGAAGACGCAGACCCTCTCCGGAGACAATAAATCGGTCCCTCTCTGCCGAAAGCGCATGGATCTCACTGCGCCTTCTAGCTGAGGAAGCTGCCAATAGAAAAACCGCCTTTAGAGTCAAATGCTATAGACTAGCCGAACGCAACGGTTCGAAAGGGTGCTTGGCCAGTACATTAAGCACTAAAGATAGACTCCAGGCTGGAATGACTACCGGTTGTCTCGGTCGGAGATTGCTCATTGCTTCACCATCACATTTAACTGGGCCACCTCTGGACTATCCCTGTTGGCTAGACAAGGGATAACTGATGCCAAAGCTGACTTGTATCCAGCAATTGTGAAGGGAGCTAGTCCTGAAAAGAACAGCTCACAGAGAAAGTCTGCTATTTGCTGAATAGTGGATTGAAAGGATTCTTCACACCAGTCTGCAAATCTGTTAACCTTGTTGTTATATGACTTGAAGGTTGACCTCCTTCTCGCAGCCGCGATGAAATCAGCAGCTTGTCGAGAAAAGCCTTCCGACGTGGAACGTTGTTTGATACCATCCACGCAGTCAATTTGAACATTTCGGGACGCTCGTGTAGGAAGCGTCCCTTGGCCTGGGAGATTATGTTCGGAATCTCGGGCAACTGCACTGGGTTTTCCACCAGCAGATCTAGCAGATCCGTGAACCACGCCCTGCTGGGCCAATACGGCGCTATTAGCAGGACCAGACACGGTTCCTCCCTGATCTTCACCAATACCTTTGGCAGAAGAATGGTGGGTGGGTACGCGCAAGCGTGCATCCCTCTCCAGCTTATCGCTAGAGCGTCTGTGTCGACGGCATTTGGATCTGGAATCGGCGAGACATAAGTCATGATTTGAGCATTTTCCCTTGTGATGAACAAGTCCACGTTGGGTTTGCCCCAATGCTCAAAGATCCTTCGTAGAACTGGAGGGTTGAGGGACCATTCTGTTGGCAGAATTCTCTGTCTGCGAGACAAAGCATCCGCCAGAATGTTCAATCGCCCAGGAATGTGAGCTGCTTTCAAAACAACCGAGTAATTCCTGCACCATTGAATCAAGTGCCACACTTTGATACACAGTGTGGGTGACCTGGTCCCGCCTTGGCGATTTATGTATGATACTACCGTCGAATTGTCCGACCGTATCAATATCACCTTGCCCCTGATCATCGGAAGAAACTCTTCCACCGCCAGTTCCACTGCCATAATTTCCAACAGATTGATATGCAGCTGGCTCTCCTGGACAGTCCATGTGCCCGAGACCTGGTGTTCTCCCAGGCAGGCCCCCCACCCCTCCAGCGATGCATCCGTATACACGGACAGCTGGGGTGGGGTAGGTGCAGCGAAACCCCTACTAGGAGATTCTGACGCTTTTTCCACCATACAAGATGCGACATTATCGGCTCCAAAACTGGCACCAGTTTTGACAGGGGTTCTGTTCTCTGTTTCCACAGCGACATCAGATACAACTGGATAGGTCTTCGCATTAGAGCAGCGTACGGGATCACCTGCTCCATGGAGACCATCATGCCCAGCATCTGAAGAAACCGCCTCGCCTGAATGTGGTTTCCCACTCGAAAACTCTTGAGGATGGCTAACAGAGACACCACTCTGGGCTCTGACGGGTAAACCCTGCCCTCCTCGAGATCGAATCGCATCCCCAAATAAACGAAATGTTGCGTGGGTGTCAACTCGGATTTCTCCTTGTTGACTATCCAGCTTAGATCTGAAAGTAGCTTCAGAGTCAGAGCAGTATCCACGTTCAACCTGGCTGCCGAGTCTGCCTTGATCAGCCAATCGTCTATGTAGGTGTGTAGCACCACGTTCTCTTTTCTGAGATACGCTGTCACCGCAAGGACCACTCTTGTGAAAACCCTTGGAGCTGTCGACAGGCCAAACGGGAGAACAATAAACTCCCATACTTGATTCTGAAACGCAAATCTCAGAAACCTGTGACAACTCCTGTTCATTGGAATGTGGAAATATGCATCTTTCAGATCGATCGACACACACCACATTCCTTTCCTCAATCCCGCCATTACCGACCTCGGCGTTTCCATCTGGAACCGAGGCGTATGGATAAACCAATTTAATGGCATGAGATTGAGCACGGCTCTCCATCCCCCTGTGCTCTTGGGGACAAGGAACATATTTGAATAGAAGCCTGGAGTGTTCTGGTTCGCTGGTTTTATTGCTGCCTCCAGAAGCAAACCCGACACTTCGTTTTGAACGGCTTCTAACTTGTCTGGTTCCCTTGGTATGGGTATCCAGACAGGTGCCAAAGACAGATTCTGCGGCGGAAAGTCTCACCACTCCGGCATGTAACCCTGGGATAACCATCCCAGGACCAGACTGTCTGACGTCACACCTCGCCAGGCCTCGACGAAACGCATGAGCCTTCCACCCACCATAGACGCCTCAACGTCTAACGGGGTTGTCCGGCTCGCGGTCCGCTCCCCCCCCCCCCCCCCTTTCTTAACGAGAGAGAGAGAGAACCATTTCGGTCTTGGCTCGGCAGGTCTAACTGGCACCGCTGTTCCTGTCGCACAGGTGCGGTCCAGACGGATACGAAGGGAGCTCTCGTACCCTCAGGTACGATCCGCTCCCTTCTTTCCGCCCTTTGAGGACTTACCATTCCCCTTGCCCTTCCCGCCACTAGGGCGATCAGGAGCAACATTGGGGAGGGTAGTGGCCTCCACACAACCTTCCTGGCTTTCTTAGCCGGTGGCGGCTGAGAAAAACCAGACGAAGCAGAAGTCGCAGTAGGCTTAGCTTTCGCCTTGCCTTTCTGCTTCTTCTGCTTCTTTGAAGATTGAACAGCTAACGGTTTCCCTACAGCCCCTAGTGCGTGCGCTTGACGCACTAGCTCCAGCTGTAGGTTTACCGCCAACCGATTCTGTGCAATGCTGGCAGTGTCCTCTAGGATGGCCCGCGCCTGGCCACCGAAGATGCTAGGCCCTGTCAGGGGTGTCCCAAGAAGACGCTCCCTGACTGCCGTAGCCGGACGCATATGGTCAAGGACCATTTGCCTCCTGGACTTTGTCACACACGCCTGCACCCTTGCCAGCGCATCCATAGACAGCACCAAGACGTCATTGACACACGAAAGCGCCACAGGTGGCACAGGGTGGCCTGCCCACCCCCCCCCCACCCCTCAGCCCACACCGACTAAAGAAGGCGATACGAATGGTTGACAGCACTCATAGCTGCCCTCACCGCATAGGGACAGGACTTCATCCTGGTGTGCCTGGGACTTGTCCACAAGTGCCGGTCCGGGGCCACCCGCTCCAGCACTCTGAACACACAGAACCCATCGGTCATCCTCGGTGACCGATGGTACCACACCATACCTGTCGTATTCCCCCCGTGGAATACGACACCTCGCCCGCACCGAGCTGGCCCTTGGTCATGAGCTGCTTACTATAAATAGCCTCAAGCAACTCGATGAACCGTGGATCCAGTCCAACAGACTGGATCCGGGCTGCGGGCAAGATCCCCGTCCTAATCGATGCAACCGACGGACGGGGCGCATCCTCCTCGGCCGTGGCCAAAACCACAGACGGGTCAACCCTGGCTAGCCAAGCCAGAGCATCCGACCAGTCTACTTCCGAGGAAGACACACCCGTGAACACGTCACCCGTTGACGCGTTCACGGGCCTGCCAGCCACGGGCTCCCGGCACTCCGGTACCAAACGGTTCCGCAGCCACCCCATGAAGCACACCAGTCCATGGGGTAGGCCGGCACGGAAAACCGTGCAGACCCATAGCAGACGCGGAACCGTGGCCAGACACGGGCGCCAACGGCACCCCACGTCTGACCTCCGGACCAGGCGAGATAGGTGAGTACCACGCCTGGCCCGGCACACCCATCACCGTGTCGGCTGGCGTCAAACCAACCATCACGGGACCGGTGCCTGGTACCAGATTGGCCTCAACCACGGGCGGAGCCGTTGCCCTGGCTTGCGCCAAGCCAGACAGATGGAGGACGGTTCCATCCAGGACGGAATCGACCTCCATATTCTCCACCCGTGGCATCACAGGCCGCAGCAACCTCTCCTCCTCGTCTTCAGACTCCGAAGAGTCGTCACTAGACGAGGAAACCGTGGAGCCGTCCTGGCGGACGGCTCCCATGCCTGACGGACTGGCCACCGCTACTGGACCACCCGGAGGTGGCTGCAGAGACAGAACCCGTCAGGCCGGAGCCCGACGGGACTGCCAGGGGGCCGTACAAGACGGCTCCCTTCGTGACCAGTCCAGAACCCTGTCCAAGGACAGGGTCCGTACCAAGCATGGGGAGAAACTGCCCTCCAACCTTCGGCAGCAGGGACGACACCGGCGTGGGCAGAACGCTATGCAGAAAACCCTGCATAGCCGGACCGAACCACGCCAGCGGTGCCATCTCCGCCACCTCGAGCTGGGGACGTGGAGCGGCCGAACCAGACGCTCCACGATTTAACTTCGAACCGCCTGACCCCGCGTCAGACCCAGCCACATCCTTTAGGGCAAGGAACTTTAACATCATATCCGCGGACCACACTGCACACACATTACACCTACTATCAAGGTTACATGGAGTACATCTAAAGCAGACATGGTCCTTAAATAGGACCCGTACGAACTTGTGGCACTCGTCACATGATGGCGGGGCTGGCTTGGCCTATAAATAAGCACAAACCTACAATAAGCAAGCGGAACGAGACACGGATGGAAGGCAGACAATTAATTCTCAAATAATTTGACCATAAATTAACTGTAAACCCTCCCGCACCCCACCCCGCAACGTTACAGCAAAGATCGCATTGATTATGACGACAAGAACGAAGCGGGCATAAATACACCCATAATTGATCTTCCAGGATGTATAACGGAACCAGGAATCATATCGCATAGCATTCGGGGTATATTTACCAATCAATATAAATTATACTCCTAACGAAAGCCAAAACGATATGGGAAGAAACAACAAAATGTAACCAAACTGCTGTAGCACACGGTAAAACCGCAGACCACACATCTAATCAAGAATTTTGAAACCACCGATCATTGCAAACAGATCGTGATAACACACAAAATTTGAACATTCCAAAGTTTTCTGGTACCATTTTTAGTACGCAGCACCCAGAACAAGATGCGCGAATTAATGAAAAAATTTTCTTCACATAAACATCCGAGCACCACGGGTGTGACGTCACCCGCTCGGATCTTACGGAGAACGACGTCAGCCGATATTCGTGTTACAAATACCGTAGCAAACACCTATTTTCATATCTGCCGATCGCCTGTTGGGGTTTAAAGGCGATCATCCGGCACATCTCCTTGTTAACACACGTCCCAGATTCTTTGGAGTCAGAAATTGGAACATGCGACACAACGAAATTTAGAGACCTAAGTCTTTTAACTATGGAATAATAAGGAAATATACGACCTGGTTATCCTCGGCGGCATCCATATTATCCAATTATCCTTGCAAGAGAATCACTAGCTATCACAATCACACACAAAAAGACTTAGATTTATTCCTTAATCTCTCCCTCCACTGCGAAAAGCATGTATAGCTCTTGTTGCTATGCAAACAAGAATGAGCTCTATGGTAGACGGGTACTCGGCAGTTGGGAGCCAAGTACCCGGTTCCAAGGAGTCGGTAAAGCTTTCTAAGTCTATAGTCCTAGAGCCAGCTGTCAGGGCCAGCTGTATATCAGAAGTAACAGAATGGTGAGTATTGATCGAAGGAGAACGTGAGCATCTGTCAAGGCTTAATAGCCTATCTACCAGAAGAGGATTATGTGAGTACTTAGTCCATACGGGGACTAGAGTATATAATTATGTTTATCATATCCATAAATAAACATCAGTCAAACAACACATCCCGGCAGGCACTCGGAGCATGGCAGGCATTCAGGCAGCCAGAGCAGTGCAGGTAGGCAGGCAGCCAGGGAAGGGGAGGCAATCAGGCAGCCAGGGCAGGAAAGGCACTCCAGCAGGCAATCAATCAGGCAGGCAGGCAATGAGACAGGCAGCTAGGGCAGTAGTCATACAACCAGGGAGGTGGCAGCCGGGGCGGCAGACAGACATCGACAGCCAGCCAGGCAGGTGGCAGACAGACAGACAGCCATGATGGTAGTCAGACAGACAGCCAGTCAAGGTAGCAGGCAGACAGCCAGCCATGGTGGCAGGCAGACAGACAGCCAGGGCAGCAAACAGACAGACAGCCATGGCGGCAGGCAGACAGAGAGAGTCAGGGTGGCATCCAGAGCAGCAGACATGCACTCACTCACCCACCCACCCACCCAGAAAGCGAGCCAGCCAGGGCAGAAGACAGACAGCCAGCCATGGTGGCAGGCAAACAGACACACAACCAGGGCGGCAGACAGACAACCAGGGCGGCAGACAGACAGACACAGTCAGGCAGCCAGAGTGGCAGACAGACAGACCTACCCTCGCTCACCCACCCACCCATCCAGAGGCAGCCAGCCAGCCAGGCCGGCAGACAGATAGCCAGGGTGGCTGGCAGAGACAGACACAAAAAAGGCCCGCTTTAGATTCTGCGAGATTGGTTCATACTTACACATATATACTATATGATCAATAAAGTTTTGTGCTACACCTCTATCAAAACACAAGAATTTAACGAACATTCATGCCCTGAACCCACACCCTGATTCCGGAATCCTTCCGACCCGGCCGACAGTACCGGGAGAAAGTTCCACCATCCATTGCCTACAAAAGTTTTGGGTGCTCCATAAAGCACCCGCAATGAAGAAAGTGCGGCTCCCACCTCGCGGGGCAGCGAGGCAGGGCCGTATATATGTGTAAGTATGAACGACTCTCATGGGGCTTTTTGTTTCTGCTTCGATTCATACTTACACATATATACTTTATGATCAAACACGGATTTCAACAGCAAGCAAAATCTGGTGGGTGAGGGTGTGAGCAGCAACCAAACTTATGCCCTGAAAATTAAGGGGAAACATGTATTGCTTGACTGGAGATTGAAGACTCCACTGCAAATGACTGGAAGTCTCGCACAGCTGTCATCATCTTATGAGAACAGGAACAGGACAGCGTAACCGCCTCCCCCCTCCCTATCCTTCCAGCTCAGGAGGGTCGTCTCGGGAGGAACAACTGAGCCTATATCTACTTTCAATCTCCTGCAAGGAGGCCCAGAGCATGAATGTCAGACATATCCACGCCATTTATTTGATATGAATAAAAACAAATTAAATGTGTGATAGAAGTTGCTACGTTAAAATTCTCCTTACATGTCCGCCCTTTTGATTTTGGTAAATGACAAAAATCTGAGTTGGGTACCCTTTAAAATCTACTCATAAAACATATTTTACCATGAAATACAAGTCTCAAATACATATCATTGTTCTCTAAGAATATTCCTCGATAATTTAATCAACTTTTTATGACTGTGCGCTGATTTTTTATAGGTATTTGACACCTAATTTTTTACATGCTTACTGTTTGTAGGATATCAAGCAATTTAATGTATGCCTTCGATGCACAGAAGAGTTATTATTCCTTCCTTTTGATTGGATAATTTTTTTGGTCAACCAATCAAGCATTAAGTTGTGAAACACGGTGAAAAAATTAACACATTTATTTTTGGCCCGGAAGAGTGATCTCCCCTGTGCCCCATCCTAGATATAGCGGTGCAGTAGGCTTGAATTGTGATTTGTCAAGAACTCTGTGACGTCCTGAGATCCAGGTGGATGTGATTGTTACACAGGTGATATTTGACCATCTTTTTTAAATGATTGGGTAGCGTATTGCGCTCGTCCACTAGGCAACGCCTAATTTCATATTAAACAGGCAGTTATTACTACGTAGGAATATTATTTTTATGATAATCATAATGAAACAAAGCCTTTGCAAAAAGTTATTTAGCTGAAAACACCGTAAAACTGATGTGATTATTGCTAAGCAAAGGCGCACAAAGTGATTTGTTTATGTACTTTGACCGTTGACATGAAGTTTGCTGCACATGCGCATTCGGAATTCCGAGATAGCTTATGTGATGATATACGTAAACTGGTAACATGAATAATTAAATTAAAATAGTTAGTCTCCAAATGCTTGAAGTAAAGACATTTGTATATTTCATCAGGCGCACCTCTACAAGTAGACTTATAATGTATTACAGAATAAGTTCAATAACAATAGATTGGAATGAATGAGTCATTTGCACTCTTGGTTTTTTCTTATTGTTCGGTATATGCCTCCTATCGAGGAACCCCGTGGCTGTTAACTGCCACGTAGAAAAGTAAGTTTGTCCGCTATGAACGAATGTTTAATCCTCATTTATAGGTGCTGTCCAATTTAAATGCAACGGCAATATTTACATGTACAACATTTTGTCAGTAAGCAACTGTTGTCGTTGAGTGAGGATAATCCCAGCTATTAGAAAGAGTACAGTGTCGGGCAACACAGTTATTTCAAGATACAAGATTATTTATTCAATAATTCTAAATAAACAATATTCATGAGTCATAACAGGTTGTCCGCTGAAGGCATGGCCTATTGTTATGGCGGATACCTTACACACATATATACAGGTATTATATATATATATATATATATATATATATATATATATATATATATATATATATATATATATATATATATATATATATATAAATATATACGTGGCACTAAGAAGGACATGCTTACTTCTCTGAGATATGCCCGATATATGCAGATAGTAGTGAAGGGAAGTAAGATAGAGCCACAATGACTCCCACCAACTGAGCGTGCGGCTTACTTCCACAGCCTACGCATTCACATCCAGGTTGTCAGTTGGATAACTCTTAGTAAAGATGAACTGGACCACAATGATTGGGGATAGAAACAGGAAAACGGGGCTTTATGCGCAATAATGACAGATCTTGAAGCTGCTCCATCGAAAGTACTCAGTTTCATTCGTTGCAAATACAAAGTAACAACAAAGAATCCGTGTGGCACCAAGCAATGCTTATGCAACAAAAACTGTTTGAAATGTGTGATCGCATGTGCAGGGTGTCGAGGTCAAATTTGCAGCAACATCGATCATCTGGTAACTATTGATGAAGAAAATGATGGTTTGGACTTATAATCTCATATCATCGCAGGACACATCCCGACCTCAAAGCGTGTGTTACTGAGCATCTCTATACTATCCTCAGTGATAAACTTAATCGTTGTTTCTTTTTTTGCTGACACCTGTGCATCTCAGCGTGACAATTAAGGACTATATTTTATTTTTCACATTTGTATTATTTCAGATTGTCGAATGTGGTGCTTTGTTGGAAAATAGCAAATGGCGCTGTTTTCCGCTACCATGGCACCTTATCAGATTTCACACATGATGTAAAAATGGTCCTCAAATTAAAGCCTGTGTAAAAAATTCCACCCAAATGGGATCAATGGGGATTTTTGGTATGCGATTCAGGATTAATGTCTGCTTCGAATGACACCACAAAACCTTAGGTGGGAATTTTGTCACAGTTCACACCCCTCAACGACTAGGCTAATGGGTGATCAATTAATTAATCAATTAATGAATCACTTGACTAATTAAGTAATTGACATATCTGGCCAAGAAAATACAATGATGACATCCAAATAATACAGATAGGTCATCAGAATAAAAGTAAAGTAGAGACAAATCATCAGACACATCTCGGTTTGCCAATCAGATATATGAACCTATCACAAAGTGTAGTGTCTGTGATCCACACCATATAGATATCTATGGGTAGAAAGGATCGGACAGTGATGACAGATAGCTTGTGAAAATAAAGTTGATAATTAAATGTCGATATCCGCCTGATTCACGTTTACTAGAAGACCAGAGGCCATCATAATATGGCGATGAGATAAAAATATGTCATAAATATACGGCAAACCAGGAGTGTAATCGGAAATTAAATTTCATGAACCATATTTTCGTGACTAAACCTATTTTCGTAATTAAGCCTATTTTTTGGATTATTCAAGTTCAAGGTTATTTGCAAACATTATGGAACAGTTACAGGCGTTTCCGTCATTTGACTACAAATCAGATAAAACAAATGCAGCTACAAAGTGGTTAAAATGGATGGATGGACCAGAAAACGTCTTCGTAGCCCTAGATATTACAGATGAGAAGAGACAACGTGCTCTACTCCTACATTATGCAGGGGAGTGATATATATCAGGCAGAAAAAGGTACACCAGATGATACATATTGTAGATATGGGACTGTCTTGTGGGGAGGTCATGACCCCGCTGGACATCTTATATGTACGAGGAGTAAGCCCGAGCACAATTCTTGTTTGAATACTGGGTGAGCTAAGAGACTATGTCACTGTGTATATTTAGATGCACTGATCATCGGCTAGAGCATCTTATTATTTGGATATATATTATCAGCACTGGATGACTGGCAGCAGATACGTCAGCTAGTGCAGGTACAGTTTCACCGAAACTGAATCGAGCATAAAAGATAATGGTTGGCACCAGGTTGGAATCAATCAAAGGATTAGATATAACAAACGGACGTAGTCAGAGACGTAGTGGTCTGTGTTCCCACGGAAGCGTGGGACCAGATAAGCCGAGAATAACCCGGCTATGAGGAATGGTAACTCGTGTGCCGATTAACTCTAGCATTCTACAAGTTGACGAGTAATAGGCAATGAACATGACATGGACATTGTAGCATCCTGTAGGCGGTAGGTACACAATCGAAAGTTATGATAAAAAACATATCAATTGTAGAGGCGTGCTAGGACACAATCGAAAGTTATTATCAAAAACATATAAATCGAGAGGCGTGCTAATCCACCAGCAAGCCTTGGTATCAAACCAGCATTCGTCATTTTGGGCAGGTCATTCGTCAGGAATGACATGGGAAGCCAGCTGGAATTCTAAAATAAAGTTAGGGGAATGACAGATCCCATCACTCAAGAACGAGCCAAACCGCAGGTGCTAGGTAGAAAGCACCCTCCCGGGGAGGGAGGGTCAGGGTCTTGATTGGTCAAAATGATGTCATAATCCAATGAGAATCAGAGCAACCTCCGGCGGTGCGAAACCAAGATGGAGGGAGAATAGAAACTGAGATAGTACATAAGGGGGACTTTAACTTTAATCGAGAGTTTGGTCCGCCTCGCACCTTGTGAAACTCTTTGCTGCACGGTTTTAAGTAGGCAAGAGCTGGTCAAAGTGGGAAGCTTAGGAAACATTGAGTTGTAATATTTAATGCTTGTGAATAGATCGCTAGGTAACAGTAAAAGTTACCAACTTTGTAGGTTTATTGTATAGTTAAAGTTAGCAAGTAAAACGATCACCTTGTGATATATACAAGGCAAAAGTTTGTCACATATTTGTTGTTATTCTGGAGAACACGGAAGACCACCGTGTCGAACCAATCGTTCTGAAGCATGCAGTTAGATCAGGCCCAGGCACTAATATAAATATCGTCAGGTCTCTGTACCAACGAGGCGAGCTAGTGTCACGCTCCATCTTCATCGGTGGAACCGGTTGTCGCAGCAACCATCCGTACAAGGTTTCATCGAATGGGGTAGAGCACACGTCATCAACAAGGGTAGACAACCCGAAATCTTCATTGGCTTCACCAGCCAGGATTCAGAGTAACAACAGTGAGTAGATAAGATATATGGCCCAACCAGAAACACCGCTAACTAATTCAGCCATTGTACTGACCGACGTCACTGACCGTATACAAGAATTTATAAACGCTGAAAAGTTGTCAGAGAGCACCGGTATCATACAGCATCGCGAGTATCGCGCGGGTGCTGCCGTGAAGATAACTACAGAGGTAGTCTGCCCCGAGCAACCCCGTCTTCAAAGTATCATTATCAGCCTTCATTATCAGTAAAAACGCAGAATGGCAACACCAGCCAAGCGAGGCGTTGACCCTGCCATGCCACCCATGGAAGTACCAGTAGCACACCAGCTTCGACCGGAAACCATCACCGCTATGCAGACGATGGGCGTAGCAATGGCGGGAGCCATTGTTGAAAGCAGTAACCGTCGGGAAGCCGAGCGGGTGTACCGGAGGGAGATCCGGGACACGATCTACCGCATACAGCCCTGTGCCGGAGTAGTGCCGGAGGAGGTGAGAACCTTCCTCGATGAGACCTGGCGAGCATGGGTCGCTAATGAGGGATGGCTAGAGGGCATACCAGCCTACGTCATCACCCGAGCGGCATGAGGGCAGTTGTCCAGAGCCATAGATGGGTTCCTAGTGGGCAAGATCAGGGAAGATGTCACATTCGACGAATTCCATGACTATATAGCGCTGAACTTCGTCTCGGCGAACGAAGGGGAGCGAATAAAATATGATCTCGAGGGCGTACGGCAGAGACGGAACGAAACCGTCATAACTTTTAACAGACGGTATCGGGAACTGAGCACCTGAGCGTATCCTGTCGAGAACGCTGATAACCGGAGGACCATTTCGGGAATTTACCTCTAGGGACTATCCGACCACCGTCTCAGCAAGAGAATTGTCCGAAAGAAGGCCACCACCCTGGCCCGCGCTATTGAGATTGCGGAGGAGGAAGCCACCTGTGACGACCTGCTCCGAGCAATGAAAATAGATGAGCGGCAGGAGGAGAGCATGGAGGTAAACATGGTGGGTCCCGAGGAAGAAAAGGAAATATGGAGCGTAGTTCGCACGTTAAAGAAACAGATTGCTCAACAGAGCAAAATGATTGAGCAACTGTGTGGTTTGGTGAGCGACCTGCAGTTAAGAGAGCAGAAGCCGGTGGCTGGGGCCACCCAGCCCACGAAGAAGACAGCCCCGCAGGCAAAGCAATGCGCCCCACCATCGCCCCGACCAGTCAGAACGGGACGAGACTTGCAGCACATTACCTGCTATAATTGTGGCCGAGTCTGCCATTACAAAAGTGACTGTCATCAAGCGGTAAAGCTGAGGGAGAACGTCAGCAGACAGGCTGCCCAGCGACCCCGACAACCGCGACGGGCGCGGCCGATGACCTGTTCCCAGTGCGGGAGAGAAGGACACATGGCCCAGAATTGTTTTGGGGCATATATGAACCGGCAGACGCCGCCTGCCGTAACGGTAAAGTGTTTTGGGTGTGGAAAGGATGGACATTTCATTCGGGACTGCCCAAAGAATGGACAGGCAGTAAGAGAGGGGCCACCAACTGGTCCCGCATGGGCCCGATCAGGGGGTCCGCCAGACAGACGTGTGATCAAGCGTCCTCGCACCGACGATGATCTCGACATTGACGTCGTTGACCGACGACAGCAAGAAAGAACTATCACACACCACGACTGTTCCAGGAATGTCAGAAAAGACTTGAACAATCGTTTAAGAAGTAATGACGAATATGAAGACCGTGACAGTTTTGTGTTGACCGGTGAGGGGACGGATGAAATGGGCCGTTATTCATACGGTGTCGGACACAATTCATCCTCCCGCCGGAACAGCTATGCAGAAGTGGTTAGTGGATGGAGGAGTCCGTCAAACGACGATGGAGGAAACCGTTGGTGAATTCACTGACCGAGCGGTTTCTAATCCATCTGAAAATAGATAAAAACGGTCCAACGGGTGAGTACTTGCATGCCTTAGTGGATACTGGTGCTAGTACATCCTTGATTCGCAAGGATATATGGCATAGCATGTTGAATGCTAGGCCATTGAAAAGGGCGAAGACGCTCTTGGCAGTAAATGGTTCCCCGATAGAAATTTTGGGGGAGACCCAAGTAAAATTCAATAACGCCCAACCTATTCCGAGTACGGTAGTAGCGAGAATGAGGCATGAATGTTTGCTTGGTGCCGATGCTGTGCACTTGGGAAATGCAAAGATTGAGTATTGGGCCCTTTAGGTATCCCTATAGGGAACACACAAATTATGTTTATGAGAGTTTTAAAGAAACGACCGGATATAAAGCTATCGACAAAGTGCTGGAGGACTTTGCAGATAACTTTGATACGGCTCGTCCAAACACTTTAGGATTGGTCCCCAAAGTGAAGTGTACGGTACCAACAGGAGATGTGTTTCCTATAAGGCAGAAAGCCTACCGTCTACCGCTTGCCAAGCAGTATGTAGTCAAGAATCAAGTGGCTGAAATGCTGGCAGCGGGCGTCTTAAGACCGTCGTCGTCACCCTGGGCGTCGCCCATTACGTTAGTGCCCAAGAAGGACGGGGACACAAGATTTTGTGTTGACTACAGGAAGTTGAATTCTGTATGTCGCAAAGACAGTTATACATTACCGAATATAACAGATATTTTTTACTCGATGCGCGGCGCAACGATATTTTCGACTATGGACTTGAAGTCTGGCTATTGGCAGATACCAATGGACAGCCAAGACATAGAGAAAACAGCGTTCGTTTGCAGTGAAAGTTTGTTCGAATGGATTCGGATGCCGTTTGGTTTTTGCAACTCAGGTGCCGTATTTCAGAGGGCAATGAACGATATTTTCCGAGAATTCGTGGGAAAATATTTGCATGTTTTTGTCGATGATGTAGTCGTATATTCGAGAAATCCGGCTGAGCATGCACAGCATTTACCTAAGGTTATGCGTATGATTCGAGAATACAATTTACAGGTTAAGAAAAAGAAATGCGAGTTTGCCCGCGAGTCTGTGGACTTGTTGGGGTATCGTGTTTCGGCACAAGGAGTGGCTCCTCAGGTTCAAAAGGTCAAGGTCATAAGAGAGATGTCACCGCCACGCGACGTGGGGGAGGTGAGAAGTTTCCTTGGAGCTACAGGTTATTACCGCTCTTGTGTGCAAGGCTATGCCGAAATTGCTACGCCTTTGATAGAATTGACTAAGAAGTATAAACGTTTTGAGTGGGGTAAGGAGGAACAGCAAGCATTTAAGAAATTGCAAAACTTGCTGTGTAGTGAGACGGTTCTCACCTATCCAAATTTAAATGCTCCGTATAAACTATATACTGATGCATCAAGCCATGTGATAGGTGCAATATTGGTACAGGTAGATGATAAGGGTATAGAACGAGTGATACAGTATGTAAGCTCGGCCCTGAAGGACAGTCAGCTAAACTGGCCTGTAATAGAAAAGGAAGCTTATGCTGTGATATATGCATTGATGAAGCTTAGACCCTATCTATTTGGCGCGCAGTTCACCATGTATACTGACCACAAACCCCTAAAGAGTTTGTTTGTGGGAGAAGTTAAGAACACGAAAGTGCAGCGCTGGGCGGTGCTGATTGCCGAGTACGGATGTAAGATAGAATACATCCAAGGCTCGAAGAATATTTGAGCGGACATGTTGTCCAGGTTACGTCGTCCAGTGGAGATTGCCACCTTAGACACAGGCAATTTTGTCATACCGGATGTAGACGAGGGTGCATTACCGCATGTCCCTCTCGAGGTATTCGACATTCCCTATGACGGGTTGTGTGCCGAGCAGACCAAGGAATACCCGGAGTTGTTCAAGAACACCCCGGAGGAGTATATGGTCAAGAATGGTATTTTATATTCTTTAATTACGCCTTCAGCGTTGGACGCTGAGTACCCCCGAATTGTCTTACCTACCCTGTTCCATGAGAAAGTGTTCCGGAAAGCTCATGAACGAGCTGGTCACCAAGGTCTGAAAAAGACCATCGGTATGGTAAGAGACTCGTTTGTGTGGACGTCTTTGAGGAAAGACGTGGTACGGATACTAGAGACGTGTACGACGTGCCAGGTCAACCGACCTGTCACTACACGACCACGGTACAGTGAAATGCCCGTGCCCAATTATCCGAGTCAGATAATCGGCATGGATTTGATAGGTCCACTGTTGGAGTCGAGTAAAGGTGATGTGTATATCATGACGATAGTCGATCACTGTTCTGCGTGGGCAGAAGCGTATCCGATTCCGGCTAAGACGTCCCAAAACGTTGAGGACAAATTCTTCAACGAGTACGTCGTACGTCATGGTGTCCCTGAAATCGTGATAACCGATCAGGGAAAAGAGTTTTGCTCTAAGTCGCTAGAAGAGCGGTTTATAGAGCATGGGATCGCCCATAGGAGATTGAGTCCCTACCACCCACAAACTAATGGGCGTACTGAGAGGTTTAATTGCACCCTTATGGACTTAATCCAGAAAGGGGTGAACAGCGCTTCTCGCATGTGGGAGGACGAATTGGGTGCGGCTTTAACCGCGTACCGCAGTACTTGTCATTCGACGACAGGGTATACGCCATTTTATCTGACACACGGTCGACGGGCAAGACTTCCGTTTGCTATTCCGATAGACATATCGCAGGATTAGGGTGAGAGGCTGACCTGTCTCAACAATGCCCTACTGCGTGCTCGCACGGAAACGGCTAAGTCTCGTGAAGTCCACCGGGAACAGATTGACAAGCGTGCAAACGCTGGTGTATTTAAGGTAGGTGATTCGGTGGTCGTAAAGGCGGAGGAACGCATGAAGTTGACCTCTCACAGTGACCCCGAATATGAGATCTTTAAGATCAATGGGCCAGTGGCTCATGTCCGGCATCAAAGGTCTGGGAAGGTGCGCGTACCGAATATGTCTAAGTTACGTGTAGTCGACTCAGAAATGTGCTGGGACAAGGTACGGCCACCCCCTATTCGTAACCCTGCAAAGGGTACGAAAGATAGCCATCATCCAAGGGTGATGATGCTCCCAAGGTCCGAAGAAGGGCCAGAATCCGACCCTAAGGCAACCATTGGTAAGAGAGCTCGTAGGAAGCGACCAGCTTCTGATGATGAGCCGAGAGTGAGCAAGAGGGGTAGGATGGTTGATAATAACATCAGTCAACCTGGTACGAGTGAGAATCGAAACCATGAGTCACCGATGGAAACTCACGTGACTCCTCAACCGGTGGTGATGGACAGCTCGGAGGAGGTACCCGAGAGTGTGCCGGAACCAATGGAAATGCTGCCAGTGCCTCGTTACTTTATGCACAAGCGCAGTCATGTGCCGGAAGTCGAGTTTGACAGCAAGCGGCTCAGGATTGGCACGTTCGGCTGCGCCCTGTACGATGACTTCATCGATCGTATAGAGGCGGTTATAAGGCGACGTAGCTGCCACTAGTTATCCTTCTGTCTATGACTGTACCAGTAAGCATCGCAGGGCGTGGAATCATGTATATTTTACAATTTGGTATGGTAGTAGCTATAGTGAGTTTAGTAATTGGACTGTGTAAAAAGTCTAGTGTACATAGATTACCGAACGGGGTAATGATAACTAACCCCGAGGATATATCCGTTATCCGGGCTGATTGGACCGTAGTGGTATCTATCGACCACCCTTATTTGCCTGCCAAATTTCTTGAACGGTTAGTGCAATTTCGTGTTCTTATTGCGGACATCGGTCAAAAGACTTCGTTGAGCATTCAAGACATTTTCGGTTTGCAACATCGTGTTAACAATATTAAGAAGATCGCTGTTAGGACACAACAAACTATGGTGAGTAGGGACAGTATACGACGCAAACGTGGCTTATTTGACTTTGTTGGGGACATAGCCTCGTCCCTATTCGGTACCGCTACCTCTGGTGATATAGATGCAATTAAAGAGGTGGTCAAAGTTGCTTTGAGGGACATGAATCGTTTGGTACATTTCTCCAACAAACTAGCGTCCCACGTGAAACTGGCATTCGTAGGGATCAATACCAACGTTGACCGTATCAACGAAATTACCACTGGCCTAGAGGACTTAACTAGAAATGTGAGCGATATGTTTAAGGTGCACGCCGCCCGACAAGCTGACTTATACGCATTAGTGCGACTTGGACACATCATTGACTCTGCCGAATGTGTCGTGTATAGCTACCAGAAGGCAGCAGCACAGTTTCATAGACAAACGGCATCCCTAGAGTTAGGTAGACTAACGGAAGAATTATTCAGTCCTGCTGACCTCAATTCCGTGGGCAAGCAAGTTAGTGTGGGAAATCGACTGATACGTCTGTATCAGTGGTACTACCACACGTGGTCGTGTATCCATTATGGAAAGACGACTCATGACTCCATTACGTAGCGACATTGCCGCTAATTGACGGGGGCGAATATATCGAATACGGGTTGCATGCGTGGCCGGAACCGCTAATTGCGAGGGGATACTACATGCAAGGACTGATCGCGCGGACCAGTATTGGTCTTGACACCAAGACTGGGTGGTACTTCACGCCATCCGAATGTCGCAGGGAGGAGCCCCGAGTGTGTCATGGTCCACTACAGGTCGACAAGACCCACGTTCCATGCATTGTAAGCCTGTTAACCAATACAACCGACAGTGCTTGTAATATTCAGCTCTCCGAATCAAATGAAACATCTAGCAAACTGTTTGCCGATAAGAAAATAGGCGTAGTGTTGCAAACGTTCGGTGAAACAATGGATATACACTGCGACGGACGACTGACCGACCGGTGTGTGGTGAGTAATGGAGTGTATGCATTAATGTCTGGTGAATGTGGTTATAGCGGGAAAGGCTGGCAATTCGAGCCTGTTGCGTCTTACAGTAGGACGTACACACGGGTTGGCCTAGCCATTGAGATGGCCCATTTGGATGTGGTCGGAGTTCTGAACCAGTCCATGGTTGTGAATCACTTGAAGATGCAACCCTGGAACCATTTACAAAAATCCAAGTACGTGCCGCTAGCACCGCTATCCACGATCGACCCAGTGATGGTCGATGGCATTGGAGTACGCTCTTTCGTATCATATGCGACGGGCTCCTCCGTTGTAGTAATTATTGTGTTATTTCTTTTATATAAATGTGGCGTCTTACAACGCATGTGGATTTGGATTAAATGGGGAACTGCAGCCCTGCCGGTAATGGTGGAGAGGTTGGCCGGGTCATCGCCTAACGCTATTGCCAGGACTGAGATCGACCCAACGGCTGACCACTGGATTGACGTGGAGCTATATGATGACATTGGTGAACCTCCTAACGTGGATCTTGGTGACCGATTGGAATCATCCCAATGACATTTTGGAGTGAATTTCATATGCTGTATGTGGAACACTTCATGGTAGGAAAATGACTTTATATTGTTGTTTATTAATTGAACATGATTTGTAATGGTATTTGCACTGTGGATTCAATATGTTATTGCTGTTATTATATTAAGCATATTATACCGTTATATTTAATGATGCTATTAATGTGTTTCCGGGGATGGTCATTTGCGCATGATATTCCATTACCCGGACAAGTTCGTACTTTGTATAGAATTATGCTGTTTTCCTATGTTTCCGGGGAGGGTCAATTGCGCATGATATTCCATTACCCGGACATGTTTAATTATTGTTGTTGGAGTACGTTTGACGTAATTATGGTTGTGACATAGTCTGGAGGCATCTGGTATGGCGGGGGTTGGAGTTGTTGATAGTGCACAACCAGTTAATTATCACTCTCTGTAGGCCTTCAGAGACGTCTAATTAACTTCGGTTGAGGGGCATGTGTAGATATGGGACTGTCTTGTGGGGAGGTCATGACCCCGCTGGACATCTTATATGTATGAGGAGTAAGCCCGAGCACAATTCTTGTTTGAACACCAGGTGAGCTAAGAGACTATGTCACTGTGTATATTTAGATGCACTGACCATCGGCTAGAGCATCTTATTATTTGGATATATATTATCAGCACTGGATGACTGGCAGCAGATACGTCAGCTAGTGCAGGTACAGTTTCGCCGAAACTGAATCGAGCATAAAAGATAATGGTTGGCACCAGGTTGGAATCAATCAAAGGATTAGATATAACAAACGGACGTAGTCAGAGACGTAGCGGTCTGTGTTCTCACGGAAGCGTGGGACCAGATAAGCCGAGAATTATGTTATGATAAAAAACATATCAATTGTAGAGGCATGCTACGACGTAATCGAAAGTTATTATCAAAAACATGTAAATCGAGAGGCGTGCTAATCCACCAGCAAGCCTTGGTATCAAACCAGCATTCGTCATTTTGGGCAGGTCATTCGTCAGGAATGACATGGGAAGCCAGCTGGAATTCTAAAATAAAGTTAGGGGAACGACAGATCCCATAACTCAAGAACCAGCCAAACCGCAGGTGCTAGGTAGAAAGCACCCTCCCGGGGAGGGAGGGTCGGGGTCTTGATTGGTCAAAATGATGTTATAATCCAATGAGAATCAGAGCAACCTCCGGCGGTGCGAAACCAAGATGGAGGGAGAATAGAAACTGAGATAGTACATAAGGGGGACTTTAACTTTAATCGAGAGTTTGGTCCGCCTCTCACCTTGTGAAACTCTTTGCTGCATGGTTTTAAGTAGGCAAGAGCTGGTCAAAGTGGGAAGCTTAGGAAACATTGAGTTGTAATATTTAATGCTTGTGAATAGATCGCTAGGTAACAGTAAAAGTTACCAACTTTGTAGGTTTATTGTATAGTTAAAGTTAGCAAGTAAAACGATTACCTTGTAATATATACAAGGCAAAAGTTTGTCACATATTTGTTGTTATTCTGGAGAATACGGAAGACCACCGTGTCGAACCAATCGTTCTGAAGCGCGCAGTTAGATCATGCCCAGGCACTAATATAAATATCGTCAGGTCTCTGTACCTACGAGGCGAGCTAGTGTCACGCTCCATCTTCATCGGTGGAACCGGTTGTCGCAGCAACCATCCGTACAAGGTTTCATCGAAGGGGCTAGAGCACACGTCATCAACAAGGGTAGACAACCCGAAATCTTCAATATGATGCAACAAAAAAAGTACTCAAAGACTACTTTGAATGATGCACAAATGTTCAGATGGAGATATCCAAGTTTCGTGGTTGTAAACAAAAACAGGGACAAAGTCTTGGCGAATATGTAACAGAACTTCGACAGCTAGAAAAGAACTGTCTATTTGCAGACATTAACAAAGAAACCCTTTCCCAAATTACTCAGAATTGCTTGTCAAACAGGTTTCGTAGGCATGCCCTTCGCGAAACAGACAAAGACCTATTACAAATTCTTGAGATGGGTAGAACATTAGAAGTTACAGAGATACAGGCTGCTGCGATGGAAAGAGACAAGGTTGACTTACGGTTCTGTCATGGAAAATCGAAAGGTCCGTCACGATCGCTTCGTGTGTCTCTGATAAATTTACTAGTTAGTACACATGCTGTTGAGAGTTTTGGGGCTGGTCTGCATGTGGACTGTTGCTGCCATAGGTGGCAAAAGTCAACAGTCGGGTTAGCTTCAAAGTTTTCAAGAGGTTTCCTGTTCAATTACTCTGAAATATAGAATTGGGGAATTTGGATTTCAAAGTTATTCTTATTATTCTTATTATTATTATTATTATTATTATTATTATTATTATTATTATGATGATGATGATGACAATGTTAACTCACACTTGCAATGTTTAATATGTATTATGTAAATTGTGTCCCATATATCACGATGTGACCGGGGGATAAGAAATAAAACTTGAAACTTGATTGTTTTAAAAAAATTATGTTAGGGATTACTATACGTCATGCAGTACCATATCCGCGTGATCCAGACGGATCACAATGCATTGTATATGTGTGTTGCGAACACCGCCTCGGAGGACATTCTGTGGTTGGCCTTTTTGCTTGACGCAATTTAGCGAAATACGTGATGTAGGTAGTCATCGTCTCACGTTGTGCATAGTTCTGTGCAGGCCCTATACAACGGCATGGCCGTGCGGCGAAAGATTGTTAGTGTATCATGAACGTTAAAATTTAATATAGTAAAGGATATCCACATAACATTCATCATTCGGAAACGTAGATAAGTATGGACATCATCTCAGTATCTAGGCCCATCAACAGCTAGTCAGTCATCAGACCATTTATAGTTCATGATTTTCTGGTCAAAACAATGTTAGGCCAGTGAGAAAACTATTATCCAATCACAATATAAACTTTTATACAGAAATCACCCCATGGCTTTGAGTGATCATAATCATCAACTGCATGTGCAGCTCTTGCTCATCATCAACGGTAGCCAGGTCTCCATGCTCCTGGGAAATGTAGCTGTGGGCCAGATCTCCCGCCAGCTTCTGGCGGCTCATGGCCAGTTATATGCAGCCTTTCAGATCTGCCTGCATAAGTAAATAAATTTTGGTCGAAGTTGTATTATTTGTGTCGCGCATTCGTCTGGGTGCACATCTATCCGTCATACTCAATATGATATCATAGCTCATATTCTGATCGTCTTCGTCATCGGGACCATTTCATTTTCAAGCGACAAAGAAATGACTGATTCCATCGAGTATCTATAACAACTATGCTGCATTCAACAGAGTTATAGCACAGACAGCGACCTCAGTGAAAATTGTTGGTGGTGGGAGAAAGTGTTGCATATATAAGTGTTGCTGTATAGTGTTTCCTACGTGCACTGCATTCCTATATTTTCTATGAATAAACAAAACATATGAACGGATGGCCACTGGCCATATATATACATAATCTAACCAGAACAATCAACACAGTGTCAAATGATCAAGATATATATATAACAGTACAGGTTAACGAACCTACTACAGTGCGGTTAGCAACACATTGAGGAAAATGAGAATAATTATCAACAAATACAGAAATGATAACTAGCGGTCCTAAGACCGTTACGGTTCCTTTTAGTCATCGGGACCATTATAGCAGATACAATATAATTAACAAAACCTATATAGAGAAATAATTAAACGGTGAAGTACAGTTACTTGAATACTTGGTAGTCATTCCTAAGTTAGGCTACCGTGTGACTGAAATTGATACGTTGATCCGTAGTCGACGTGAAATGATGCGCTCTCCGGAAGCTGGAAAGTTCCCACAGGTTGGTTCCCACAAGCTGTTTTCCGCAAACAAGACTTCCGCAAGAACACTCATGGTGGGAGTGCATCGCTTAGTACTGTAGGCCTAATATAATGTCTAACGAGCAGTCAGTAAAAGATACGATAGTACTACATGGTGCAGAAACTTCCCATACACCGATGGCACGGATGGAAGGTGTAAACAACTTGTCACTAGCGGGGGTTGTCAGAGGCAAACGAGGATACAAAACAAAGCTTCATGGTGTTGGGTATGTCAGCCAGCTCTGAAGACGCACCGGGCAGAGTTTACTTGCTGTGGTCGAAAGTTGAAAGAACCGACACTATATGTGTGCGGCGGTGATTGAAATACCACTTTTAGGTGTGAACGTCAGATCCGGTGATTCATCCATCAAAGAACATCCCCTTTCTATATCTGTAGACTCACATATTCAGGCCGTAAAGGCCTCACCACAAATTTGTGTTCCGAATGTAGCTGTTGGTATTCGTGAACAATTATCAGAAGTTCCAAATTACTCCCGTAAATGGGGAGTTACAAAATTGTTTTTGTGTGGTGGGTTGGAGAACTGGACGCTACGGGATAAAAACCTGACGCATAGCGAAGGAAGATGCGTATTGTTTGTCACGCTTGTGGTAGCTGGTACAGATCCAACCTGTTCGGCCCCTGGCTGAGGATGCTCTCGATCACTGGATCGCTTCTCCTTTTATACTCCTCGTGACGTCATAGGTGCAGGCTTCATCCAATCATCGTTTTAGCAAGAGCCAATCAGCGCGCAGCTAATAATAGCGCAGTCGAACGTTCTAGAACATTCTGGAAGCTTTGCGTCCCCATGGTTATGACGTCACAGCAATATTTTGAAGATAATCATGAAGAGTTTTCCCTGGATAACTCAGCCATTTCTCAACCGATTTTGAAATGCTTTACATATTTGAATAACCCGTTGAATTCTGGTCTTGATTAAAGCCAGATTTAACGGAAACATGCAATCAATAAGGATTACATGGTACCATCTCGGTACACTAAAAGCGCCATCCTATCTAGGTCGTAACTACATGATCCATATAAACAGCGTCGTAGCGTGCATGCGTGTCATGCATTTTAACGAACGTAGTCATTTTTCGACACGCTACCTCTCCCATAGTCCTATATACGTGTTCAGGAAACGAATCCAGGACAGGCGGCGCGTACTCAGCTCAGCTGGTACGGCCGGTATCTGACCGGTCGATGCGAACTACAAATTAATATAACTATCTAGTGGACATCTGCACCCACAATCGTTCTTCTCCACCATCTTTGAGAGTGAGCCGCATCAACAGTTTGCCTTCGGATATCTGCCCAGCAGCCTTAGAATCAGGATGCATCACCTACCGTGATCTATGAACTTTTTCCGTACCGATGACTAATAGGTACTCATCTAACTGTATTTTTGTATTATTGTATTTTTACATTTATAGGTACTGATGACCAATAGGTACCGACCGGTCGTCTGAGACTGCATTTTGTAGTTTATATTTTAACTGTATATTTTATCCTTGGTTTGTGCTGATGAATAAAAATCACCGCACGGCCGTGTAACCGTAATTATTGCTGATACTGTGATAG
Organism: Chaetoderma sp. LZ-2023a; assembly: GCA_034401795.1. Lineage (NCBI taxonomy): Eukaryota > Metazoa > Mollusca > Caudofoveata > Chaetodermatida > Chaetodermatidae > Chaetoderma > Chaetoderma sp. LZ-2023a. The sequence continues at coordinate 34,068,045 of CM067370.1, read as the reverse complement.
GTAGTTATGTATATGGCAGCAGTCATCCTAGTTAATTGTTTTGTTTATTTTATATAATATACTAGGACCACAGCAGGGTTGGGTTTTGGACAGTCCAAAACTAACTTTGAGCAGACATTGTCCAAAACCTGTCTAAAACCTGTCTTAAATGGTTTAAACCAGTCCAAAACTGTCCAAAACTATGTTGGACATATCACCATACTCTTATGCATCATAATCCTATTAAAAAATAACAAGAAATCAGAGATTGCATCAAAAGCACTATATTAAACAAATCCATTTATTATATGAGTTATTATTACATTTTTATCAAATACATACAATTAAAACTTAAAAGGCTTAACTAGGTTTAATTAGTAGTCCAAATCAGACAGCCCTCTCAACATCCTGTAGCAAAACACTAGCTTTGACGCTTCCTCTACTCCAAGCCTATTACGGATTTTAGTGTGGATAAAGCTAAAATTGCTAAAAAATTCTCTCAATCGATGCTGATGATGCTGGTGCTTCAAGCAGCTGAATAGCCATATCAATAAAAATCACCTGGCACACCTAGTGTTTTCAAGGCCTTCCACCATGTCACTGAAGGCACTTGAACTGCAGCATTACAGAAATATGATGCAGGAAATGGGCTGCTTTTAGCCTGGTATGCAATAAATGTTGCTATAAAGCTAGGGTTCTTAGCTATTATCCAATTGTTCACTTCTTCAAACTGTTTTGCTACCAGCATCTCGCCCTGAAACTTTGGATGTAATGTGTATGCGACAAGATGCTCTGGCAGGATTGCCTTGCTGAAACGTGCTAACAGAGTTTTCTTGTGTGGTTCTAGCAGAGTGTTGTTTAGTAATTCAAGCCAAACATGGCATGCATCGGCTAGTGTTGATGTGTCACTCTGACATGTGTCAATTGCTATTGAAATTGGCCGAAGTTGTTCGGCTAAGTCTCTTGCATTTCTAAACAGGTTAAAGTCCATTATCTTCTTGACAATAGAATTATCTATTTCTCCTTCATGGTCTTGTACAATTTTCATGAAATGTGGACGGTTGTGAATGAAGGAGTCAATACACACGAGTTGACTCTTCCATCTAATGTTACAAGGAAGCTGTGGCTTAACACTACCAATACATTCCGAGAGCCAGGATAGTGGCTTGTGGTGATTCCTGAAATATTTTTGAACCTCAACTACATGCTTAATTAGCGTATCCGGTGTTATGTCTTGCCCTAGTAAGTTTAGCCAGTGTGCAGAACAGCCATAGACAATAAGATCATTGTCATCAGCCTTCAAACCATCACGCATTTTTTCCATGTTCTTTGCATTATCTGTGACAATGCTCTTAACTGTACAGTTGTATTTTGTCTTAGCATATTGTATTGTCTCTTGACACTTCACCTTACAGTTTTCAGCACTTTTAGTCATAGAACCAGTGTCAAAGCTGTTTAGGAAGAAGCTCTTTCCTTCTACTTGCAAGCAGGATGCTATGATAGGTTCATTGTGAATGTTACTCCACCCATCCTCCACTAATGTTGCTGTCTTGCCATCAAGAATCACCTTCATATCCTCTGTCACCTGATCATGCACATCATCTAGAAGCTTTCCACCAATCAGTTTACGTGAAGGGGGTTTATATCCTGGGTGTAGCATACTAACAACTTTTATGAACTGCGGATGTTCAGCCATTGAAAATGGAAGGTTACAAGCATAAAACAACCTCGCGACTTCTATATCTATTGCTGACTTCATCGCTGAGGTGGTAGTGATACAATGTCGGCTCAGATCGGATTGAATTGAAAATTGAACTGGACAGGTTGGTGAGGGTGGTGCTGATTGTGATGGCAATTCTTCTCTTAGTCGCTTTGTGCATGGTGCAGCTGATGGTTTGTCCAGCTGAAACAAAGAAAAGGGATATTACATGTGCTATATAAGCCAAATGTAGATATACACCCTACCTGGTCCAAGCCATTTGGGGACAAGATATGATAATCTCTTTAAAAATTTACATTGAAATGACTGGCATTGCAACAAAATCAGTCATTCCTATGTTGAATTTTCAAGAGTAATTAATTTTATGTCATAATTCAATGCATTTAAAATTTGGAATGGGTAGAGTTAAAGATAGACCACCCTTCTGTCAAATAAATGCATGTTTTTATTTATTTTAAAAACTTTGGGACTTGCTGAATATTAGTTTGACTGTTTGCATCAGTCTATCTGAAGGGTGTTAGTGTGTTATGCCAAATTGTTTTCATAATATTATTGTAGTAAAGGTATTAAGGCAAGAGTATTTCTGAAAACCCTGGGTTGCAGAAAGTATATGGTTAAGCAGATCATTGTGTGTTATTTCTAATCTTAAGCCAGCGCCCTCACAGGCCAATTATCACACCTATACCATTGAATTGTAAAGAGGCTCAGCATGTGATTGTGGTTATCAGAGATTATCAGACCTGGCTCTATTACTAGCATGGCAAAGAGAATAATTAACTCAGGTATCTGAACTAAAGGTGAGACATCCTGTTGATAACCCCTATGCGGCCAAGACAATTACAGTGAATAGTAACCTTATCTACATTGTACATTATGACTTTTAAACACAACTTAGCACAAATTTTTGAAAATTTTCACTGAAATGACTGGCTTAGTAAAAGCGGCAGTCATTTCACGAGTAAATTTGTTTTCCAGTCAAATTAGTTTCAAAATATTCTGCAGTTTTCCCGCATAGTGTCCTTGGAAATGATAGCTGAGGAATTCATCGGTGAAAGGGTTAAGGCATGTATTAGATATATTGGACTCCTAGCACTCCAATGTCAACAAAAAACATTTTTCAAATAAAATTAAAAGATAAACTGTTTTTTTATTTTCAACAAATTTGTCATCGCCCAACAAAATTGTTGAAAAATGAAAACCAGTTTCCTTGGTATAGTCACAATAAAATATAGAATTTTTAATTATTGACATTAGAGGGCAAGGGGTTAAGCATTAATTTTATTTACCTTCAAAATCTTGATGTCTTTGCTGATATGCGTGTCTGCACTGTCTGTATCAGCCTGTTCAACAGGACTTTCAATAGACTTCTCATGCTTCTCATAGTGTATTTTCATCCTTGCTACCTTGTTGACAACTGTGTGCTCACACTCTCTACACTTAGCCATTTGTTTGCCATTAATCTTAACTTCCAAAAAGTGCTTCCAAATTGGATCCTTAGGCCTACCACCTTTGAAATACAAATTAACTATTTCAAATACCATCAACACATAAATATTCAGGACAACAGAAGAATTCAAAGATTAATGTAGCACAAGGATATCTTTTTACTAATTGTCTAATTGATATCTAGCATTAACTGAGGATAGATGAAACCATGAAGAATCTAATTTATATTCTATCAGCTTAATGCCTTAATCCCAAATTTGCATAAGATCTTATGTAAACATAGCTAATGTGTGTACTGAGTAGTGCATTCTAAAGCCTTAGAGAGCAAGGGTCATCAGTTAATTGTTGAAACAACATCTTAGCAGACTATATTTTCTCTATGAGTTTAAGATTCTTCCATAGGCCATGAACATTTTGCAAGAAATAGATTTAGACACAGAGACAGTTCTCAATAATATAAACATCTAGCTGTACATAGGTAGTCTAATATGTTTACATTATTGATTAAATAGGGTTTCTGTGGGTTTAACACAACTGGTCGAAATATACAGAGTTCAAACATTTAAGACAAACAAAAGTTGAAAAAAATTAACCCATGGATTATAGAAAGAAGCAAATAAGACTCCTAATTTTTGAAATCATATGTGTCCTTTTAGATTATTATTATTATTATTATTATTATATAGCAATAAGTATCCAAAAATACATGTAGATAACCATCCATCAATATGTACATGTACCTGTATGTGTCTAAATGCTATATAGTTGTTTTAAGAAAATTACATTTCAGAAAGATATTTTTATACCAATATTTTAGGTTTTGGACAGTTTTGGACGATTTAAGGTGTCCAAAACCTATTTTGGGCCGACGGTTTAAACCATGGTTTAAACCGCGGTTTAAACCACTAGTGTCCAAAACTTGCCAACCCTGGACCACAGTATGCTAGGCTACACTATACAGCAACAATAAAAACGCATCACCCAGCATTACTTTTTCACTGAGGTCACTGTTGAGGTTCTCATTAAGCGAACCTGACATGAGATCGACTAAACCTGGCTATTCTAGCTCAATGGCATAGGTTTAGAAGTAGTTAGGAATGGCCGCTTGTTAGGAGTCATTTGTGTAAGCCTCTTTTCCGTATGTAGCGGAAATGTAACACCGTACACCGGCTAGATGGTATAAATTGGCCATGTACCATAGGACCTTCTTATTAATATATGAGCAATTGTTTCTTCCTACATTCCTCCAGCCGTAAGGCTTATAATTGTCTGGACCTCCCTACGACACGTTGGTGCGATCCAACTCTGGAAACTATTGGGGATTCCGAGCGGTGAAGACTAAAGTGTCAATTCCGCACACACTCACCCTGTATCTTCGGATACCAGTTAGCATAGATATCCATGCCAAAGTAGGAACCACTGCGAAAACATTATATTATTTTTACTGGCCAGCAGTGCATCTCTCGGCATTCTTAACATAACCCTAATGACAAGTAAATTGTTAGTCCCCAGGATCAGATCCCATATGATCTGCCCCCGATGCCACATGTGACGGACAGGACACGGATCTCCCTCTAACTCTTCACAGTGACTGGGTGCGGTCTTGGAATCCATCACGCCCTCACGGGAAGGTCACTATAGTTGAATATCCGTCTCCTTATCTCCACCGTATAAGTATATATGCACTTTTCAAATGTCTTATCCTTGTGATGTTGTATGTGGTTGCGATGTGATAAGTTATATGATTCAGGAACTGCCACGCCGTGACATGTCTGCTCACTGTCTTTTTGACGGGGATGCTCCGTAAGGTGACCTTATGGAAACCGAGCATTTCTGCCAGTTAGGAATGTATTTAAAAGATAGGTAGAACTACTTGCCACTTGCGGCCAAAGCATGGAACATGGACCTAACAACTAAAGGTTTGTTTAGGGTGTAGCAGATGGACCGCATACAGAAAGCGGCAACTACCAATGCAGTATCTTTAATCTACATAAGATGAGGGTGTTGAATTTTCTGGGAACCATCCACCCCATCTTCACGTAATTCAGCGTGCATCACAATAGCATACCGTTTCATTAGATTAACCCACACTACACACGTAGCATATGTTTGAACAAGAGAGTGGCGGAGGCCCGCATGAGGCACTTTGCTCTTACAACAATAATATTTTGCTATGGGTATAATGGTCTATATTAAACCACATAAGTGACTGCGCGAGGACTCTCCCTTTCAGGGTTACCTGACGGAAGGAGTTGTATTTTCTGTTTTAGTTATATCATTTTATTAATTATGTCTAACTCCCAAATTGAGTAATGGACCATCATACCTGTGACATGAACAGCCAGGATGAGACGGTGTGGTTCAATCTCCGTGGCAATGGTCGCATGGCCCCACTGGAACGTCATCGTTCCACCAGCTCTAGAAGTCTGTCTTGGTACATTCCGGAGAGTTGCGAAACACGATCCGTAAACCCCGAGAACCGACGCTAACCAGCTAGTCTGCGCATCGTGCACATGTGGTGCAAAGGAACAGAATATTCAGATGGACTGCCACGTATCAACCCCTGAGGCTACATCTACATCTACATCCTATGGCAACCCTAATCTGCACGCATGCGATACAACATGCATCTTGTGTAAGGAGGCTGTTGAAACCAGAAAACATTTCCTGCTTCGGTGCTATGTCATCGAGGAATGTCGGATCCCACATTACAGATGGTTTTGTCTAATCCTATCTGATCTTGCCGTCACTGATCAAGATTCAAGATTCAAGATTCAAGATTCAAGATTGTTTATTTTCATATAGCTCATAGATTTTACATTTACACAACAGGCAGTCCACCAAAGGCTGAACCTATACAGCGGTGGACCCCGTACATTTAACATATAATAAACATATAATTCAGTAATAGTTGGATCATGGGTGAAGATAATATAATATTTACATGTATGCATTTAAGACAATAGACAATTAACACATATGCACGCACGCACGCACGCACGCACGCACGCACGCACGCACGCACGCACGCACACACACACACACACACACACACACACACACACACACATGGGAATGGGGAAAACACATGGATATCTTGTTTACGATATTATTATTATTATTATTATTATTATTATTATTATTATTATTATTATTATAGTCATATATAATAACGGCCTAATTTGTATCAACATTTCTTGGTGCAGCATTATTATTATTATTATTATTATTATTATTATTATTATTATTATTATTATTATTATTATTATTATTATATATAACAATGCGGCCTAATTTGTATCAACATTTCTTGGTGCATTATTATTATTATTATTATTATTATTATTATTATTATTATTATTATTATTAGTATTATTATTATTATTATTATTACTATTATTATTATTATTATTATTATTATTTTTATTATTTTTATTATTATTATTATTATTATTATTATTATTATACACAACTGCATCATCCACATCAACAATTACGGATGCATTATTATTATTATTATTATTATTATTATTATTATTATTATTATTATTATTATTATTATTGCAGATGTGTATTTTACATTCTAGTTGTTATCATGGCAACTGGGTACATACTTGTTTTTGTACTGCCATGGTGGTGACTTCTGCATTCATGTCATTGGTTTGGATTTTTAGTATCTTCCTAAGATTATTATTTTAAATATTTTGTTTAAAAGAGCTTTGTGTTAGAATTTGTGTGCGTATATTTATATCTGTGTTGTTCCAGAGTTGTATTGCTTGGTGAGATGGTTTTTGTGTAGCTGTCATTGTTCTGTAATAGGTTTGGTGTAAGTTATTCTTAGTTCGTGTGTTGTGCGAGTGTATATCGGAGTTGTTCCTAAAAAGGTTTGATAATGAGGAGGGTAGATTGCCATTATGGTAGTCCCTTAAGATAGTGTATAGTTGGACAGCTCCAATGTCTTCAAGTTTTAGCATTTTTTCGGTTTTAAAGACATCATGGCCCTCTGCTGGCTGTGCGAATAATTTGATTGCCTGCTTTTGTAGTGATTTTAGATGTGCTAGTTTAGTTTTATGCGTGTTAGTCCATATTACATTGCAATATGTGATATGTGGAAGGATTAGTGTACAACATAGAGTTTTTAGAATATTAGGGGGAAGATATGGCTTAAGTCTGCGCATGATACCTATGTTCTTTGCTACCTTGGATCTCACTATTTCTATATGCTTCTCCCAGGTTAAGCTTTTATCCAGATAGACGCCGAGAAATTTGACATATTGTACTTCGTGAATTTCTTGATTATTTACATGCATTTTGGGGAGAGCTGTTTGTTTTAAATTCTTAGATTTTGTGAAAAGTATATAGTTAGTTTTATCGACATTCAGAGATAATTTATTCACTTTAAACCAGTCTATGATTTTTTTCATTTCATTATTTACATACTTGTATACAGTGTCTATGTCCTTGTGACTACAAAAGGCATTGGTATCATCCGCAAACAATATTAGTGAGAGGTGATTACATGCTTTGGGTAGGTCATTCATGTATAGCAAAAACAACAGAGGTCCAGGAATTGATCCTTGTGGAACGCCACAGACTAATTTCCTGTCTCCTGACATGGCCCCACTGAATTTTACACATTGTGTTCTGTTAGTTAAATAGCTATATATCCAATTTAATGTAATGCTCCTAATTCCATAGTGGGCTAGTTTTTAAAGTAATATTTCATGATCAATAGTATGGAATGCTTTGGAGAGGTCCAAGAATACACCTAGAGTGTGTTCATTTCTCTCAAGGGATGTGGTTATTTTTTCAAGCATATCCACAATGGCAAGTATGGTAGAGTGTTTTTCTCTGAAGCCGTACTGGGATTCATAGATTATAGAGTTTTTATTAAGATATTTTATAGTTCTATTGTAGTATAATCTTTCCAGAAGTTTAGAGAAAAGCGGAAGTACTGAGACTGGACTATAGTTAGTAAAATCAGATGGGTCTTTAGCTTTGAATATAGGTGTTACGCATGCAGTTTTTAATCAGGATGGAAATATACCCTGTGAAAATGATAGATTGCAGATGTGATTCAGTGGAGTTAGTATTTCTCTAGCACAGTTTTTAAAGATTTTCCATTTAAAGTTATCAATGCCGGCACTCTTAGTTGGGTTAATTTTCATTAAGATTTTGTAAATTTCTTCATTGTCAGTAGGGGTCAGGAACATTGAGGAATTTTCTAGGGTTTTAATAAATTTATCATTGTCACTTGCAGGAGGTCTGTATGTGACACCGAAAATTTTATTCTTTGATTTTTCCACGGGAATTTCAATAAATATTGTTTCAATGAATTCTTCAGTTGTTGACAAATCTTCCCTCATAATATACTGTATGTTGTTCTTTATATAGATGCCTACACCACCTCCAGGTTTAATAGGCCTGAACTTCTCTATGAATTTATAGTTTTGCATATTGATTAAGTTGAGTGGAGAGTCCGGCTTTAGCCATGTCTCAGTAATCCCGACAATACTAAATTTATGAATACTAGAATCTAGGAAATTACTTAGTTTATCATAATTCTTTAAAATAGAGTGAGTATTAATATGAAGGGCTAAAAAGGAAACAGAGTCTGGTCTCTTAGTCATTTTTTCATTGAATTCATTCTGTAGTGTATAGTTACATTCAGGCTGTTGAAAATCAATTTCTCCGTCTTCAGTATCGGCTTCAGAGAATGTGCATTGGTCTTGTGTATTTAACTGAAATGGATTTATAAATATATTTGAAATTGTGTGTGTATTAGGGTTCAAGTAGCTATCATTGTAATTTACACCTAATATGGTCAACGTAAAATCGATATCATTTTCATAGTGATTGAATGGGAACAAGCTTTTATTGCATTCTATGCACCACCATGGCTCTTCGGTATTTTCTAATAATTGGTAATCAGATATGGTTAGTTTGGAGCAAGTTAGGTGCACCCAGTTGCCACAACAATCGCAGAGTATTGCACGCTGATTGGTCTTGACTGGTTTGCTACAAGATACGCAGGGGAACTTGACTGGCATATGGAAACAAACAAAACAAACAATACAAATACATACAAACAAGATCCTAGTCCGGACCAGCTTGTTCAACTTCTGCTTGGCCCACCTTTGTCGTTTCGTCCATTTAACAAACTCGTTAATGAGTTTGAGCATTTAGCCAGAGACTGGATAAAGCATACATATTGTTTGAGACTGCGACTGCTGAAGACTCGTGCTCCACTGTCTATCTAGATGTCAATACTTAGTTGCCTGGTTTCGTCTTGGACCCTCATCAGATAACTCTTCAGGACAAACTAGAAAATGTGCAAAAACGTTCAGCTAGATTTGTCACCTCAAACTATTGCTATAAACCAGGTGACAAACATAATGGAAACCCTAAATCTCCCACCATTGTCAGACAGAAGAAACAAAACCACCTTATTTTGTTCTACAAAGGTTTACAGCAACAAGCAAAGATATCGTTAGACAGTCTACAGATTCCAATTCAGAAAACCAAAAATATGCACAAAAGCCACTTCAACCAAATTTACGCAAGAACTGACGTCTTTAAATTCAGCTTTATTCCCAGTATGATAAGGGATTGGAACAAACTTTTACAGGATCTTCTAAGCTGTTCAGAAAACTGCAAATCCTACAAATAAATTTACTGAATTAATCAGAGGCCAAAAACATGTCTAAGCCAGCTACTTGATGAATGCGCAGTGAAAATAATGTCCTTTGGATGTTTCACCATAACTAATCAAGATCAAGATCAAGATCCCACAAGGCAGTGGTATCCCACAAGGCAGTGTGCTGGGCCCAGTACTGTTCATCTGTTTTATCAACGACATGTCAGACGTAGTTAACAGCATGATCAAAATCTTTGCCGATGTGACAAAGCCTTTTGCGAAAATATCCTCCAAAGAACTCCATGAGAGACTGCAGACAGATTTGAACAATCTAAAGAACTGGTCAGAGACATGGCACCTGCGCTTCAATGCATCCAAATGCAAAGTTATGCACTTGAGTAGTTCAAATACTAAATCACAATACAACATGAAAGCCAACAACGAAATTACCACCCTGGAGGAAACTACCTGCGAAAAAGACAGCATGCTGAAGCCGCAGTTAACAATGCAAGGCCAATAAACTCGTCGGGATGATGCGGAGGACTTTTAATATCTTGGGCAAACACACGTTGATCCTATTGTACAAAAGTCTTGTTAGGCCACACTTGGAATGTCGAAATGTAATCTGGTCGCTGCTGTACAAAAAAGACGTTTGGCTTCTTGAAAACGTACAATGTAGAGCAACAAAACTTGTACCAGGGCTGAAAAACACACCCTATGAAGCGTGCCTGAAGCCATTGCAACTATCAATCCCTGTGCACCGCTGATTACGAGGTGATCTTATCGAAGTATATAAGTACACGCATGGCATATACAACATTGACCAAGAAAATCTACTGTCCTCTGTCACTGGGGACCATACTAGAGGCCAGAGCTACAACGGATATGAGAAAACGATTCTTCACAATTAGAGTAACCAATTACTGGAATAGACTGCCTGACTCCATAGTAATGGCCCCTACAATCAACACCTTTAAAGGAAGACTAGATCGCCACTACAAAGACAGAGTTTATGTGATAGACTTCCTGATCCTACCCGTCCACACCCATCAAACAGTCCAACAGGTGCAAGACATACAAGCAAAAGAAGATTGCGAAGACCTGCTACAGGCTGTTTAGCCTATCCAGCAGAAGAGGCCTCTGTAACTATGTTAATACTATCATTCATATCTCGCGAGATCTCCTTCAATACGAGATCGAGAAAAATATCTCGTAGGTATTGAGTAGCCATTGGCGTAGTGATTTCCACCAGAATATGGTGGTAGAGAGAATTGAAACTTAAAAGAACACGAGCGCTACTCTCTTCATACCAGACAATATTAATACACATACAACGAGATGATATATAACAGAAAATTAGTCCTTCTGAATTTGTCATAAAATTCAAATCTGTCGCACATCTGTCGCACACAAAATGAGGTCACGAAGCTGCTGACGTTGTGTGGATGTTAATATCACACGAACCACTGGGTGGATCGAGTCGATTGTAATGTCTGTATCAAGCTAGTGATACAGAGGTAACGATGGTACCAAAATCAACACGATCCATAGTGTTGCCTTTACTGTCTGCTACAGGGATAGAATGGGTCCCGATCTGTCTGGTCTCCGAAGTGGAGTCTGTGTAACCGTCTAGTCGCTGTGATGACGTAATAAGATGGCCGGTCAATGCATTATATATAACGGTGTAGTCTCCAAGAATCCAGCCTCTATTTTTAGATTGGGTTACTATGTAAGATCTGTTACTGTTGCTATGTTGTGATCCCCCTGTTTATCAGGGTAATGCTAAACTGGTTAGCCACAGCGTCACTGATTAGTATTTTTCAGTTGTTCAGTTTATGCACAGTTCATTGCAGCGTTAGTCAGGAGAATAGAAGATTGATATCAAATAAAGTAATATAATAAAAAGTGTGTTCACTAGAGAGCCACAGTTAGAAGATTGACCAGAAAGGAGGCGAAAAGGTGACACAGCCCTGGCTGATAGTAAGATTGCGGAAAAAGATGTGAAGAAGAAGCTGTCAGCGATAAAAAAAACACCTGACAAGTCACCAGGCCCTGATGGAGTACATCCGAGAATCCTAAAAGAAACGTATTCTGTTGTATCTAGGCCATTAGCAAAAATCTTTAATACAGCACTCAGCACAGGCAAGGTACCATAGGATTGGAAGACGGCGAATAAAACTGCTATTTTTAAGAAAGCGCGACAGAAGTCAGCAAGCAACTATAGGCCAGTGAGCATAACATGCATATTGTGTAAGGTGATGGAATCAATCATCAGAGACTGCATCATTAAACACATGAAATGTAACTCCATGTTCAGCGATAATCAGTTTGGCTTCATTTCAGGCAGAGCCACGTCACTGCAGTTGTTGACGGTGCTAGATGGATGGACACAAAAACTAGAGGGAGGCAGCAACATAGATGTTATATACCTTAATTTTATGAAAGCATTTGATACAGTACCTCACCAGCGTCTCCTCAGTAAGCTAATGAGATATGGGATAACAGAACAAGCCCATCAATGGATCAAAGCTTTCTTATCAGACAGAACACAGAGAGTTATAGTCAACAACTCAACTTCATAATGGAATAGGGTTATCAGCGGGATTCCCCAGGGCAGTGTGCTAGGACCAGTCCTCTTTGCCTTGTACAAAAATGACCTCCCAGAGACACTGACATCAGAAGCTTATATGTACGCTGATGATACAAAGATCTCACGTCTGATCAAAAGTGAGAAGGACCAGAAGGTGCTGCAAGAAGATCTGTTTAATCTACAGGATTGGTCTGACAAGTGGTTGCTACATTTTCACCCTGAGAAAATGTAAAGTAATGACAGTTGGTAGAAGTCAGGGAGATCAGACGAGAGAGTATTTTATGAGAGGTGACAGTGAAGAAGGGCCCAAGCATAGACTGATTAAGATCAACTAAGAGAAAGATCTACAAAGGGTCATAATGGATGGCCGGCTCACTGGTCAGACCTTGAGTATGCTAATGCAATGTGGCATCCACTGCATAAAAAAGAAATAGTTACAGTGGAGAATGTCCAAAGAAGAGCCACAAAGCTGATACCAGAGTTAAGGGACCTTATCTATGAAGAGCGTCTGGTGAAACTGAGGTTAACAACATTAACTCACCATAGGCGACATGATTGAGGGCTATAAGATGCTGCCATGGAACAACCTACCTGAATCAGTAGTGAGTGCTCCATCAGTAAAGGCATTTGAAGTGCGGCTGTACAGACATTGGAAGCAGCAAGAGATATTGTACAATTTTGATGCGGAACTCAGTATCTACGCTTCGAGACACAGCGCATCAGTCTTTCTTCTTTCTTCTTCTTTTTGATCGCCGGTATCACACGTGGAGAGCCGTTCTCAAGATGAAATCTGTGGTTTTCTGCAGTTCTTCCACAGGCCCATACAGCTTTTCAAGAAAAGACCGTGACAAAGGCCAGATCTCTTCTCTCAGCAGCTGATACGTACTGCAACATTGAAGTATGTGCTCTGTGGTCTGTTCTGCTTCTCCATAAGGACAAGCGGGCGATGTCGTAAGGTGGAACTGCCTGTACATGTGTTGGTTTAGTCTGTTGTATCCAGTTCTGCAACGAAAAATGGTCACTTGCTCTGGCCTCGAGAGATGATGGTAGGCATCTTCTGATTGAGGTGTTCTATAGAGTGACTTGATGATAGTCTTCATCTCTGTATGGGTAACCATGTTTTCTGTCTGATTCTCTTCTGCACCCACCTTTGCCATCTTGTCTGCTTCCTCATTTCCTTGGACTCCACAGTGTGAGGGGATCCACTGCTATGCTATCCGAAAGCATTTGATGGTTTGTAGTGCTTCTTCAAGTTGTGGCAGCTTACCTTTGGTGATAGCCTCAAGGACGGAGTGGGCATCAGATAAAAAGACAACCTGTGCAATAGGGTCTGCTGTTATGCTGATGGTATTAGCTGCATGAACCAGTGCTTCGACTTCAGCTCTGTAGTTTGTGCGGTGTTTGCCCGTCGGTATTGCAGCTGACTCATGTTGTCCGTTTGGATACTGTATGTGCAGTCCGGCACCTCCGCTCCTAATTGCATCTTTGGCTGATCCATCTGTGTAGATCCTTATCCATGTCTCCTGAGGGTACATTTCTTCCAGCATGGCTAGGGTCAGGGCCTTCTTGCTCACATCACTGTGTTCATCTTTGGTTGTGAGATGAGGTACTGTGGTGTGCGAATAGCTATGCTCTCTAGTTTGTTTTCCCAGGGTGGAGGATCAAGGGTGTGGTTTGGGTCTTCTATTTGTGCTGGCAACATTTCTTGGTGTCTCCTTTGAAGTGCTTCTGTCTCTTTCACAACACTGGAACTTTTAAGTCTTCCTGATGACAGCTGTGCTTGCCTGATCTTCTATGGGTGGTTGCTGAATGATTTGAAATTTGCAGCTTGGATCAGTGCTTTGCATTCCCTTCCTTTGCTAAGTGGGGGGATGCCTGCTGTCTGCTCCATTTTTTCTATTGGTGTTGATCTCATTCCACCAGTGATGATGCGCAGTGCCTGGTTTTGTACTCTGTTGAGGTTCTGTTGATGAGATTTAGCTGCTGTCATCCATGAGCTGGATCCATACTCAAGGTGTGGTCGTACAGCACCTAGGTAGATGGTCTTGAGGATCCTTTCATTGGCAACCCACTTTATTGCTGCCAGCTTCCTCATGATGATTAGCTTTCTTCTGGCCTTTGCCTCTGCATTCTGTATGTGCTCCTTCCATGTTAATCTTCTGTCGTAGGTGACTCCCAGGTATATCTGCTGGTCCTCCTACTCGAGTGGAGTGCCGCCCAGTGTCAGATTGCCAACCTTGGTTTTGGTGGACATTGAGAATAGCATGGCTGATGATTTTTCTTTGTTGATGGTGATACACCAGCGATTGGCCCAAGCTGTAATTCTGTCCAAGGCGAGCTGCATTCTGTACGTGGCAGTCGTTGTGTACTCCTCGGTGCACCAGAGTACGAGGGCATCTGCATAGAGGGCTGCTTGGATCCCATTGGGCAGCTCTGCTACAATGTCATTAATGAAGAGTATGAACAGAGTTGGTGATAATACTCAGCCTTGTGGCACCCGTTCTCTCAGCAATACATTCTGTCCAGATTGTCCATCCACCAGCACCCTAGCTCTGTGATTGTGTAGGTACGACTTGGTCCATTGGAACATGTTGCCACCGATGCCTGTGCCCCGGAGCTTCACGGGGAGGCCATCCTTCCATACCTTGTCAACTGCCTTCTGCAGATCGATAGAGGCAGCTAGCATCACCTTCTTGGGTTGAAAAGTGTCCTCTATGACCAGTGCAAGATGTGTTGTTTGATCTTCTGTGCTCCTGTATCTTCTGAAGCCGGCCTGCTCTGAAACTATACTGTTCTCCGACTCCAGGTACCACTGCAACCGCTGGTTGATGATGCGCTCCATGGTCTTGCATATGCAGCTTGTAAGACTGATAGGACGGTAGCTCAGCACTTTCGTCTTGTTCTTCCCTTTTTTCAGAATAGGGGTCATTCTGGCTTCCTTCCAGCACTGAGGAACCTCTCCAATGGTCCAACTGAGATTAAAGATGTCTAGCAACTTGCGGAGAGATGCATTACCAAGGTGTTGGATCATTTCATTCATAATGCCATCTGGCCCAGGAGATTTCTTCTTCTTCAATTGGCGGATAGCCTTCTTCAGTTCTGCTAAACTAATGTCAACTTTCATTGCATTGTGAGTGTTGGTGTCTGTTCTTTCCTTTTACTCTTTTCTAACCTCTTTTTGACGCATCTGTGGTATAGAAATGTTGCTTTTTTGCATATGCCTTCGCAAAGGCATCTGCAGCCATCTTTCCTGTCAGTGTTTGTCCATCTTCTTCAAGAGTAATCTTCTCTCCCCCGACACCCTCATCATTCAGTGCTTTAGTCAGTCTCCATAGCTTTGTGGTGTCTCTCTCTCTAAATTAAACCCTGCCGTCTTTTCCCTCCAGCTTCTTCTTTTGGCCTCCAGCTTGGTCTTTAGATACCTGGCTTTGGTTTGTTGTAGCGTGAAGTGGTTTTCATCTTCTCGGGCCTTGTCTAGTTTATCATGTGCTGCTTGCAGTTCTGTTGTCCAATAGGGGCGGTAGTTTTTCCTGAACACTCGAGGAATCATTTCGTTGGCAGCCTTGAGGATACTTGAATTAAATTCCTTGACCACATTGTTGATGTTTCTCCCTTCTACTGCTATATTTTGGGTAAGCTCACTGGAACGAATGCCGAACAGACTCCAATTTGCCTTTTTGTAGTTCCACCTTGGATGTTGAGGTGTACTTGTCGAAATACTTCCAGAAAGAGAGAGGAGGACTGGGCAGTGATCGCTTCCTCCTAACTGTGATCCGCCCACTCTACTGAGGTTTCTGTGAATGTCTTCTGTACAAAATGCCAAGTCCGGCGTTGTTGTCGAGTGCCACCGGCGCGAGTAGAAGGTAGGCTGATCTGTGGGATCGTTGACACGTAAAAGGTGCTTTTCATCTTCGCCATGCTTCAATGTTTTCTCCTCGTTTATCAAGTATTCTGTATCCTCAGCTCTGGGACTGGCTATTAAAGTCTCCCGCAATGAGGAAGTGGCAGTCCGGGACCTGGATTGTGTCAAGTGATAGATTCTTGTCATTAGGGCAGTAATAATTGACAATGTCAATCACAGAGTTGCTGGTTGTTACCTTGATCTTGATATATTCTGCCTCTTCCATAAAGGTTTTGATCTGGCTGGCGATCACGCTGTTTCGGACCAAGGTGATCACCCCACCTTTCTTTCTTCCTCTTCGATCACACCGGAAAATCTGGTGGCCTCTGATCTTAAATGGTTTACCTTCTTGCAGGTGTGTCTCTTGGATGCAGCAGATATCAATGTTGTTTTCGTACAGGAACTGTTCGAGCTCTGATTTCTTGTTGGTAACACCTTCTGCATTCCAGTGCATGATGTTGATACTAGGGTTCTCTTTGGGGTTGGTCTTCTCTTTCGGTTGCCCAGTAGCTCTCCATCCTCGTCCCCTGGCTCCACAGGACGAGTGGATGGGACCTCCAGTAGCTGAGGGTGGGCTCCTTCGGGGCGTGGAGCCAGGCGCTGCACCTGCCTGGCGGATCCTCACAGGGCGAGCACCATTTCTTGAGATTCGATCTCCAAGTGTCATTTCATTAGCATTTGCATAATGCTCTGGTTAGCCCCTCTAAATGTCTGGACTGACACCCAGTGGGTTACACCCCTGCGCTACGTTGAGGCCGAGCATATAGTCTTAAACAAGGGAGCGCATCAGTTATGTTAGAGAATTGTGAAGGCGAGGCTCTGGACATGACACTCTTTTCGTCCAGTAACTACATGAGGTTACATGAGATAAGCGTTTATGTACATTTACTAGGAAGGTGGTATGTACGGTGTTCCAGTGTTCATGTAGCACAACTTTGTGGACAGGTTGAGACGGGTCCACCTTTTCGTTGTTGCTTCGTTTTCGACGTTCGTTTTACAGAGGCGGAACTTACATTATCCAGAAGGAGAAATCCTAAATATTAATGTTATACTATGGGTACCGAACTTCGTGAATCTAAGCAAGTAATGCACTCGTGAAAGAAAACTCTTAAACAGATCTGCACAAGAATTTAACACAATGTGAAATAACACTTCAGAATACAAAACAACCAATTTCAGTACAAAATTTTAATTTTTAAACAAATCCCAAGCATTTGAACTGACCCACCTCGCCAGGTTACGTGTGAAATAGCGGTACCGAATTTCGTGAATTGGTGATTATGCATCTTCAGCTGTCTGGTACATGCTTGTAAATCCTTAAATATCACTGTATTAGTTTGTTGAATGTTTCAACTGCTAATTTTGAGCATTTTAACCAAAAGATTTGTCTTACAAATAAATATATAAACTATAAAAGCAGTTGATACATTTGAAGAGAAGAAAAACCCCCAAATGGATGCCGCTTTCGTTAGGTAGTGACGTGACATGAAATTCACAAATATTAATGAGCGGAAGAAATGAGCTAATGCTAGGGTCTTTAAAACATGTTCAGCAGGCATAAATGATAAAGGAAAGAATAAAAGAAATTTCTATCATTAAAAAAACCATGTGTGTACTTTATGTTAATTTTGACACTTTGTTTGGTAAATGATTAATAAGCATCCACCCCTTCCTCTAGAGCCTCTCCAATAAAATTTAGACGCGCTCCCGTCAATCAGGCTAATCCGACGCGGCGAAAAAATATAACCAAAGCAGGTGGTAACTTTGGATTGTAAAAATTGCTCATTTTAAGTGCTAAATAAGCGCAAGTAAGTAATCTAAGAAAGTGCATTAAGGAAGCTTGCAATTTTTATCACTACCATCAGTAATTGTATGAAAAGTTTCTTGTTTTGACCGTATTTTGCTCAAAACTTTGTCAAAAGCTTCAGAACTGTCAATTGAAAAGTGGCTATTGCGTAGATGCATTCCATGCAACGTTACATCATAGAACGAGAGCGATAAAAACAAATTCACGAATTTCGCAACTCGACCATACATATTTTATAATCAAGAGAAATAGATTTAGTATATATCCTGTCCTTAAATTTACTTTATTTAAATGGTGATCTTGTTCTCACCACCTATCGCTGCTTAGATACATTGCCTCATTAGTATTACGGACAATATATACATACGTTACTAGTTTTCGTATGCCATTTTTAAAATAAGCAATCTCGGAGTTCCGAATGCGCAGCAAACATCAGGTCAAAGGTCAAAATACATAAACAAACCACAAACCTCTGTGTGCCTTCGCTTAGCAGTCATCGCGGCTTAGCCTTTACAGTGTTTTTGGTTAAATAGATCTCTTGCAGACGTTTTGCTTCATAAATATAATATTCCTACGTAGTAATCAGTGTCAGTGCCGTAATTCTTTAATTTTCTGAGTAATCTCTGGTGTGGGAGGTAATCGATTGCTTTGGCATTTGTACAAGATACATCTCCTTGAACTAATTAAACCCATTGTTTCATTTTTAAAAACAACAACCACAGCCATTGAAGGTGTTATTTTCGGTCACCAGTAATTTCGGCAGCAAGTTTTTTTCCGCAGCCATCAATTTCAATACATTTTCGGCAGCCTATTCAACTGCGTTGTATTGGCATACTTATGTTACCAATATGTTACCATAAAATTGATGTAATTAATTTGGATTACTTACTGCATACGAGTTTGCCGTTTACGAGAAATATGAATAATACATAATATATACATATACATAAATATATGTCTACCGCTATTACCGTATTTATGTAAATGGCAACCTCCTTTGATTAATGTAATTTCATTATTTCTTTTGCCTTATTGGCAGCAGGAAGAACGAAGCTCGAGATCGTATATCTTTGTATCCTTTTGAAGAGTGGCTATATGATATTGCATGTATTGTGTTGTTTATAATTAATGGGCTAGTTGGTTTCATCTAATATGTATTATACATATTGATTACTTACAGCTCTCACCACGTGAAGGTCAGCCCAATCGAGAGTCAGGTTAGTAAAAACAGTTGCAAATTCAAGTTAAGTTATTATTATTATTATTAATGAATTATTTAATTTACTAAACGAATATTATTATTATTGTTATTATTAACAATAATGAATTATTTAATTTACTAAACGATTATTATTATTACATAGAATATTTACTTTACTAAACGATTATTATTATTACGTAAAATATTTACATTACTAAACGCTAATTATTATTACATAAATTATTTACTTTGATAAACGATTATAATTAGTATTTTTAGTATTAGTATTTTTTGTTAGTAATTATAATAATATGTGAATAATACGTGAATGCAAATAAATGTGAATGAATGATGTAAATATTATTATTAGTATTTGTTGTTAGTAATAGTAAATATTTGAATAACATGTGCGTGCAAATAAATGTGAATAAAAGTACGTGTATATGTTATGATGTGACAAGTATTATTATTATTATTATTATTATTAATTATTATTATTGTTTTGTGCTGTTAGTAATAACATACGCAACGGTTTACCAACTTCAAATCTTAACTGTTTTGCTGCTGAAACCCACCATGAAATAATTTCATTACAATTCCCTTGACTTGCTGAATGTTTTTGAAAACAATTTGACTAAGTTGTCAACTTTGAGTCAAAGTGTTTTCAGAATATTTAACAGTTCCAGACATATAACCATTGGAATATGCAGACACGCAGCAGCCAGACAGATAACCTTACTCATCACCACCACCATCAGCATCTTGCGCTACTCCTGCCAGTACCACAGACACGATGCTGCCACCTCTCACACCCGTCGCATTGCAGAGCTTGCTGCCTCCCGCTCACCTATCCTCCACACTGGATACACGGAAATGCCATGATGATGATGTTGATCACGATGAAGATTGACAAAAAAATTTACATAATTTGTTTTGCAAGAGCAAGAAAGATTTTGAGAAGAAATTATTTCAAAACTCTATATGGAGACGATGAGCGTCCAAACTTTACTCGATCATGTTGGCTTGCTGTTGTTTCTGGTCGTGAAACAAGGCCTAATCACATATTTAAAACCTGCATGAAAGGGCACCTTTGTCGGGATCTGTTGAATATCTGTGTAAATATTTTTTTTGCTACACGTTGCTACAACTCGCTGATGGTCAGAAGCTCATCCATTCCCGCGGCATGTATTTGTGTCTCACCGTTCCCCTTTGCAGACTTCATTGCATCTTTATTACGACTCACTGGCACATCTAGATTGCTTACTTTGTGAAACATACAAGCAAAGTGTTCAGCAGCAGCCTCTCCTGTTTTGATTTCACAATCCTCTTCAAGAGTTATGTTCGGTACTCTGGTGTTTTCATTGTTACGCTGCTTCACAAGCCTCCAGAGTTTGTTTGTATGTTTTTCAAGATTTAAGCTTGACGTTTTTTCTCTGCACGATTCTCTGGTGGCTCTGATTTGGGCTTTCAGATATTTTGCCTTCGATTGTTGGAGTCTCACATGGTTGGCTTCTGTTGGGACATTCTGTGCAATTTCCCTTGCGTTGGACATTTCTTCGTGTAACTTTTTCAGAGACGTACTCCAGTAAGCTCTGTAATTTTTTCTGGATCCCCTAGGAATGCATTTGCCAGCAGCAGAGAGTAAAGCAGAGTTAAGCTCTTTAACAACTTTATTGATATTTTGGTTTTTGACATCAATGTCGTTTACCAATCTGTCTCTCATTCTGATATCTGTTCGAGTCTGCTTTCTTATAGTTCCATCGAGGAGTCTGATTCCGGTCAATCTCAACATCCATGTTAATGGTACTGAAAACAGGTTGGTGATCACTGCCTCCAAGTTCAAAATGCTAGATCAGGAGAACTTGAGGTATGCCATCGTCTTGAGTAGAATGTAGGGGGGGGGGTCATCTGCCTTATTCAAGAGAATCAGCTTCTGCTCATCCATCCAATTTTCAATGTCCTCACCCCTCCTATCAGTAGAATGATAGCCCCATAACTGAGAATGACTGTTGAGGTCACCAGCAACGATAGTTGAATCTGGGTGAACTGGGATTTTTCTGAGATTCAATGGTTGATTATTAGGGCAGTAATAGTTGACAACAGTGATAGGATGTTTCTCTGGAATTATCTTGATTGTGAGAATTTCAGGTCCGTCCATGTCTCTCTGAACTTTAATCGCGTTTAAGTTATTCCGGACCAGGGTTATGACTCCTCCTTTATGTCTTCCATCCCTGTCAGATCTGAAGCACTGAAATCCTCTTATACAGAATCTTCTGTTGACATTCAGATGAGTTTCTTGGATACACGCGACATCTACGCCTTTCTCCTTGAGAATTTGGCTAAGCTCCGGTTTCTTGTTAGAAACTCCTTCACATTCGCGCCTCTGACATTTGAGGATGGAAACAAACTTTGCTTAATGCTTTACCCCTTTTACACTCGTCAGTCAAAAATGGCCTACGTGTATGTAGTGATCTCAATTTGCGGGCTAAGAGAAGACTCTTTGAAAATTTATCGCTAGAATGACTGGCTCGGTTATCGAGCCAGTAATTCCAGTGATAAATTTTCAAAGAGAGTCTTCTTTGGTTTGCAAGCTGGACATTTTTTCTGAGAAAATTAAAATTTTCCTTGAACAAATTTAAGTGTTAAAGGGTTAATATAATAGCTATAGTGTTTGTCAGTTTATGAAATGATAATCAAAACTAACAATATTAAATGTAATATTTAGAATTTACATCTTATGTCGCTGTCTCATACTGAATTCAGGATGTAATGGGTTAAATTGTGCATACATGAGATGGTAGTTACCACTAAGCGATAGATCTAAAATTAAACCAAAACAAGTTGACTGGAAGCCAGTTCTGCCTAGCAAATTGGTTTCAAACTATTCACCATCGTAAAGGCTTGAGTCAGGTTTATGTACAGTTTGTTCAAATGATTGTTTGAAGTAGCTAAGTATATAACATGTATACCAGGGAGTGATTATAAGTGACCAGGTCTGTGCGGGAGAATGAATAGAAAACATCAGTTTCGTGTTGAAACGATAAAATTACACTCCATGTGTGGGTGAATTGATTTAATCAGGACGTAACTTTTCAATGATACAGGCACATACCTGATGCAAACAATTTTCTATGATGTAAGAAATATTCTGTTGGCTATTTTCAAATTGATACTAAAATATCTAGAAGCTGTTGCTGCCTAAGGCAACTTGCAACATATTTTCCAGTCAAATTATTTTCAAAATATTCAACTGTTTTCCTGTGTTGTTGAATTCAAAATGGGATTTAAAGTATTCCGTCAGTGAAAGGGTTTTAAATAACAAAAACAATTTCTCATGAACATTGTACATTTGAAAAGAATTTGACTAATACTGGTTTGCATGGGAGAAATTAATTTCTGTCAAATAATTTTCAAAATACATGTAAGTAACAAAATTTTACATGCAAGAAAATGTATAATTTATTTCACCAATGAAAGTGGCTTTTAAATCTCAATTTGAATATCCAATAAAACATTTAACCCGCTCATGCAGCCACTCAAACAGTTTCTATATCCCGGAGAGGGAACTAATTTTTTTAGACCCTGCCAAGAATTTTGGCGGAGTATTATATAATGGCACCGTCCGTATGGCCGGTCGGGTGGGAGTGCGGGCAGCAGAGTGGTTTCCGGATGATAACTACATTACTGTTTGTTGGATTGCATTGAAACTTCATAGGGCTGGCGGCCATCTTGAAAATTGGTTTCCGGATGATAACTCTGTTAGCTCTGAAGCTTCATAGGGTGATTGGACTAGATCTGGGGGAGAAATCTATCGAATTTGACGATGATCCGAAGTCCAAGATGGCCACCAGTCACTGGCAGCCATCTTGAAAATTAGTTTCCGAATGATAACTCTGTAACCGTTTATTGGATCGCTTTGAAACTTCATAGGGTGGTTGAACTAGCTCTGAGGAAGAAACCTATCGAAATCGACAATGATCTGAAGTCTAAGATGGCCGCCAGTCACCGGTGGCCATCTTGAAAATTAGTTTCCAGATGATAACTTCTTAACTGTTTATCGGATCGCTTTGAGACTTCATAGAGTGGTTGGACTAGCTCTGAGAAAGAAACCTATAGAAATCAACAATGATCCGAAATCCAAGATGGCCACCAGCAACCGGTGGCCATCTTGAACATTGGCTTCCAGATGATAACTCTGTTACCGTTTATCGGATCGCTTTCAAACTTCATAGGGTGGTTGGACTCGGTGTGGAGAAGAAACCTATCAAAATTGACAATGATCCGAAATCCAAGATAGCCGCCAGCCACCATCTTGATAATTGGTTTCCGGATGATAACTCTGTTCCCATTTATCGGATCTCTTTGAAACTTCATAGGGTGGTTGGACTAGGTCTGGGGTAGAAACCTATCGAAAATGATGATGATCCGAACTCCAAGATGGCCACCAGCCACGGGCTGCGACCTTGAAAGTTGGTTTCTGAATGATATCCCGGTTGCAATTTATCGGATCACTTTATAGGGTGGTTGGAATATGTCTGGTGAAGAAACTTATCGAAATTTACAATAATCCGAAATCCTATATGGGTACCAGTAAGTGGCAGCCATCTTGAAAATTGGTTTCCGGACGCTACCTCCTTGACTGTTTAATGGATCGCTTTGACACTTCATAAGGTCTGCTTCTGAGGAAGAAATAAATATTTTCTGATAGCTCTCATTCATTGGTTTGTCATCATGGCGGGGTATTATGTGCCATTTGCGGAGCTCTTGTTCTTATTTAACATTCTGTTTTATTTAGTTTTGGACACACATTATTTCTGATCTGTGGTGTAGCAATGTGTGCCTGACCACTGCCAACACCTGACTAGGTAGGATCCATGATATTTCTCTATATCATGATATTTTCTGTACGCTATATCGTGATATATTCAATGGTAATATTGTGCATCCATGATCAGCACCAGCCATATGAGCATGCAGTAACTCACCACCTCACCACCGCTATGTTCATTACGTAGATTACATGTACAATGTAACTTACATTGTATTTAAATCACAAGTGATACTTTAGCAAATGGTTTACCTCTTTAATAGTCAGATTTTCTCAAGAAAGTTCAAATTTTCTCATAGAAAGTGTCCATTTGCAGACCAAGAGATTACTTTTGAGAATTTATCACTGGAGCGACGGGATTGGTTATTGAGCCTGGCATTCCAGCACACATTAAAAAAAAAGGCTTTGTCCGCAAATGGATGTTTCTCAAAACCACTGCAGAGGTTGTTTTCGGCCTGCTTAGGCGTTAAAAAATTTAATTTATATAGAATTTTCTGTTTCAGATTGGAAGGAGGAATTGATGCAAACCTGTAGTTATCTAAAGCCATTGGGATCATCCTGCGTTATGTAGGCGAATTTATTGAACAATGTCATAAGAATGAATCAGTCACAAACATTAAAATTTAGCAAGAGAAAATGGGTAATAAACTGTAGGAATGCATGTAAGCAAAGTGAAGCACCGATATTAGATAGCAAAGGCATAAGCATACATGTACATTACATAGTACATATATTAGACAACCAATTGCTTAGACATGCTTACACATATCCTAAAGATGAGAATGAAAAATTGATCTATTTCTTCTGACGTACGGCATTGTAGCGTTGGAAATCAATCTTCCTAGCATCATGGCCATTGCAAGACCACCTGGTGTCGAGTTTGATCACAATTGGCCAGAAAGTGTGGAAGGCTTGACGCTGGACTTTGGGCCATTTGAAACTGTTCATCGCTGGAAGCAGATGCCTGAATGTGATGAATTTGTTGGTGCAAGGTACGGCTTAGATTTGTATATATGCATAGACAGCTCTATCCATTCTTTGCTTTGTTTATAAACCACGGTTTTAAAGTTATTTTCACATTTGTTTTATGTTTATGGTATATAACTTGGCACTTGATGAATCCAGTTTCTCAGTCAATCATACAGGTATGATGTCATAATCAGCTATGGCACATGTAGGCTAATGTCAAATCAATTATGTCATGAATGACATAATTACATATAAGTCTGTCACAAACGCTTAATAGTCCGACAACTTGTACAGATTGTATGTCTTTACAATGTACTATTTAATAAACATGCTGTTGAATATTTTGGAACTAATTTAACTGGGCAGCTCTGCCAAAGACAGTAACAGCACCCAGTCAAATTAGCTTCAAAATATTCAACAGCTTATGTAACTATAGTTTTCTGGAAATTGCGATTCAGAGAGGGCTGTGATCGGTTGATCTCAACACAGACAAAGCGTGGGTGGAGCTCAGCTAGAGATGGGCGGGGCATAGCTAAAGTTGTATTCCTCCCATGGGATGGATTTCCTTCTGATTATTTAAAACTTAACCCTTTAATGACTAAATTTGTTTAAAAAATTTAAAATATTTACTTATTGAATGCCCATTTGCAGACCAAGAGAAGACTGTTTTTGAAAATTTACCACTGGAATGACTGGCTCGGTTATCGAGCAAATGGACATACCCCAGGACCACTGAAGAGGCCAGTTTTAGTCCACTCAATTTCATGGTAAAAATTATACAGGAAAGCTGTTGAATATTTGAATACAGGTGATCATTTTGGAAACAATTTTACTGTACACGTACACTTGTAAGATGAGCATGCATATCTTTCAGCATCACTGTGAAAAGTTGTTGCATATTTTACACTGTCTAGTGAGTGTTAGAAACATCAATTTCTGGTATCGGTGTCATTATGGTTAAATGGAACCAGTCTTGTTGGTAGAAGTTTTTAAAATCCATTTTTCTTTGCATGCTATCTAGATGGTTAATTTATCTTGCCAATATCCCTTGGGCGGGGTTGGCAGTTTCCTGGGGAATACTAGTTTTTCCCAGTTTCCACACCAGAAAAGTGCTACATGTACCAACCCTGCCTTTGGTGCCTTTCACCAGTAAATGATCAAATTACATGTAGTACATATGCATGTAGGATGAGCCACGCACACTGTGTATCTAGGATAAATCCCATGTTTATATAGTGGTTATATTACGCTATAGTACATGTATATAGCTGGCTGTTTACCCCTTGCAGGAGAAGCAAACATACTGTTGTTGCGTGCAAAGAGGCATTGTATGTATTTGGTGGTGATAATGGGTAAGAATTTTACATAAATTACTTTAATATGTATATGTAATATTATTGACTCTTTCATGTACATCACATCCAGTGTTTCTCATGGCATCTAAGGTTTGAAGGTCACAGGGACCCCATTTCCAAGCTGAAATCTAGGGGTCCAAACTGAAATCTGGGGTTCTCTTGCAGTTTCTCCCACCCTTGTTAAAATTAGAGTGTACCATTGATTCATGTGGATTATGGAAGTCCAATTTTGGATTTTGTGGGTATTTCTGTTTAAATTAACCATATTAGACTAATTAGTATCGAACAATCATACATGACTTTCAAGGGGTCTCTTGGGACCCACTGCCACTACTTTTGGGGGTCCCAATCTGTATTTTTGAGGTATGGACTCAAAAGGAACCTTATGAGAATCCCTGATGACATCTACAGAGCTGGTTTTCTTATCAAATATTAGTAGGGTGTCTGGGAAATGTGTTATGCATAATTTAATTGAAATTTCTTGATGCCTAATTAGGTACTTGTAGTATCAGTGTTCATATTATTTTTGATCTGCAGCATAACTGTCTGTTATGTGCATCAGTACTTAATCTGTTATTGGTCAAAACAGTCAGTATCAGCCTCTGCTGTGATCTTGAGCAATGTCCTTTTTACAGGCCACGAGAGGACTAATTTTGTCGAGCCCTAGTATGGATCGATATAGCAATCTAAATGGTGTCTGGTGTGCACCAAGACTTAGATGAATGTTGAAAATTTAACCACTCGATGACTGAGCCAGTCAGAATAACTGGCTCAGTTATCGAGTGGTTAAATTGTCAACTAGAGACCTGGACCCTGTTGCACTGTTGAGGCATTAGACAACGTCCGACGTAAAACCGACCACCGCAGCCAGTCCCGTTTCACAGAAGGAGAGCGCATCTGTGACGTACAACCGCCAGAACTTTAGCTTCAAGTCCGGCATCTGATTGTAATTACCCGATTCCTTGTACGGACTCACGCAGATTTACCTATTACTATGCATGCAGAGCAGTTTTTATGCTGCGTGCTGAATGTATTTCCCATGCTATAACCCGTACATTTGGTGAATTATGAGTTTGGTTAAAATGCCACATTATAGTGGATGTCAATATTCTTTAATCATAGAAAGAACTTTATCGCATTAGGCCTACAGCTCATGTTTTATTTTCTGTACAAAACCTAATATAAACAAGATTTTTTGCATTAATCATGTTTTATAACCCATTCAACCCTATACAGGCATCTCCATTTTATGATAACAATGCCCATAAACATGTGCATATTTTGGAAACAATTTGACAGAAAACTGTTGCTTTTCATAGCCAGCAACATTTCAAAGTCAGATTATTATTTTTCAAATCTGATCTTTGTGCTTCACATGGTTAATAAACTGGGTAATGTTGGTAATAATGCACACGTTGCAGTCTCACTATCTGTGCTAAATCTAAGAAATAAAAAAATCTGATAGAGTACAATCAAATAAAAATTATTAAGACGAGTACAGCCACTGAAAAATATTAATTATTGCAGAATCCTTTTTATCATTGATGGATGCTAGATAACTGACTTCAAATAAGAACCTTTGAACCAGAATCATTTTTAGAAAATCAAACAGGAACACAGCTGAATAATTTGAAATGACTGTTGGTACATGCAAACATCAAATTCACAGATCAAGTTCTGTATGTATGGATATCTGGTGCGATTTGGCTCAAATTTTGACACATAAATGGATGTGATCATACACTAGCATTCCACAACTTGTGTCGTGTTCAGTAGACAGAATACAGAAAATTTGAAAACTCGGGAAATTTTATATATAGATATGACACAAGTGGGAGAGGGGATGTTTGAAGATTCTGATTGCTCTTGGTTATTTGCGCATTTGGTACTTCGTGTTTAAAAAGTTAATTTAATAAATGAGCAAACTAATTTGCGCTCAGTAAGGAGAAGGCAAGAATTGGTTGCACTATTGGTCACAATCCACCCAACCCCTACTCACAAACTGAAAATTTAAACGGGCAGATGAGAAAATATTGAAAGAAATGACCGATTGTGTAGGATATGTAATTAAATAGACGACGAAAATAATTTTCTTTACACTTGCAGAAAATACTACGATGAGCTATCAAAATACAATTCGCAGTACTTTATTACAAGTTTCAACCCAGGCAAAACAAAAGATTTATTAACTGTATGCAATGCGCCTGTTCTCATAAAACTGTAAATTTTTAGTATTTTAAAAAAAGCCAAATGTTTAACAGCTGACACCGACAGCGAAGATGACAATGACACTAAAACTACTACTGTCACTGGCGTTACCAATGCCGCTACTACTACTGCTACTACTACTACGCTACTACTACTACTACTACTACTACTACTACAGCCATAGAATTATAAATATTATATACATGTACATGCATTTTACTGTACTAATAATACTCTGCCGTCACAATCATTATGTACATTTTACACTCATATGCTCTTGAAGGGCCAGAGTGTAATAAAGTGAACTTGAACTTGGCGGATTGCGCGAGAAGATGACAAAGCTGCCATTTTGATGAATTGAATGCTTAATAAAGCTCAACTCAGAATAACAAGAGCAATCAAAGATTGCAGACCCGGCTTCCAGATGTTTTGCCACATTGTAAAAGGTTTCAGACTTTCCAGATTTTGGAATTTAATAACTAATTTTCAGATTTTCCAGATTTATTTATGTTAAAATTTGGGCCGAATTGGAGCAGTAGTTTCTGAGATATCTGCAGATCTAAAATGTGATCAGATCCGGATCCAGGTTATGTTATCGTATCAGCACCAATTGCCGGATACCCTCCAGCATGGCAAATTGTTTGATAATGTGAACA
Organism: Chaetoderma sp. LZ-2023a; assembly: GCA_034401795.1. NCBI lineage: Eukaryota > Metazoa > Mollusca > Caudofoveata > Chaetodermatida > Chaetodermatidae > Chaetoderma > Chaetoderma sp. LZ-2023a. Next base: position 34,038,748 of record CM067370.1, on the reverse strand, counting down.
AAGCGATCAGTACTTTTCGAGATACGGCACCTGACACACACAAACGTACGCAATCAAGCACATTGGCATACACGCATGCAGGCACACACGCGCGCGCAGAGACAGACATACAGGCAGGCAGACAGGAAGACCCGATCGCAATACCTTCTTCCCCATACGTGACGATGGAATTTATAAAGGTCTGAAAAAAAAAATGTCACTGAGATTTATTCATTCCCGCAGCTAATTGTTAACAACATATGAAATATGATATGAAAAGTCATCCGTCACAACAAATGCAATCAGAGATTGACAACCCTAGCATCATTTTTATATTGTTTGCATTTTCTTTATCAAATTTAAAAGTTTACTTGTTCCAAATGATAGTGTATACGAGCAGTCTTTTTTGTAATAGAATTTGTTTTAACCTGGATGAACAACTTTCCGATAAGTATATTAATCTTGACAGCCATACAGATAGACAGACATACAACAAGACAGACAAACAGTTATGTGCATACTAAGATACCAGTCATCGTTCTCGATATAGACCTATAGAGTGTTACTTGCATTAAAATCCTGACACGCTCGTGCAAATGCTGATCTAACGCCTGCTTGCTAGCAGATGTGAAAACTGAGGCACTTGCGAGTCAAGGCGCTACCGTACATCTAGCTCATACTGCGCAACAGACGTTGCTCTCTACGACGGACGTTACCATTTTTTCCACGACTGACCAACAAATGTCTCAACGGTGCAACAGGCCCCTGGACCTGAATGTCAATCCTTCGGGACAGATTTGAAGAACTTTAAGTGGAAAAGTGGTAGATTTTCAAAAGTGTTCTCTTGGCCTCGACATGTAATGATGTACTTGCAGAAAATGTAAATTATTCTTTATCAATGCTGACCAGTGAATGATTAATGTGGCTTAATGTCTGGCTTTACATGTTGGAGACAAATCTGTCTACCTGTATGTACATGTACCAGCCATGCAGTCTTTACCACCAGGACGTTATTCATTAAGACATAAAGATGTTACATGTTTGAATCAACAGTTTTATTCGGAATTTTAAAATATTGTTTGGAAGCAGACAAATTATAAAATCTTCTGACTAATTTGATGTAAATTGTGTTCAAATTACTTGGCAGACGTTGAAAGTTTATTGGCTTGTTTGTAAATATTATCTCGGATGTATTAAATTGGCTAAGTAATGCTTTGACTGAATTGCCAAATTCTGAATTTCAATGTACTACGCTATACTAGACTATACGTGGTAGTTTGTAAAATAAAATTTAAAGAAACTAATTTGACAGGAACCTGTTGATGCCATAGACAGCAACAGTTCCCGGTGAAGTTTGTTTAAAAATAATCAACAGAGTCATTATTAAATTGTATTTGAGTTTTTGAATTTGACACTTCAGGTGCGGATGGTTAATAGTGTAGAAATTTCTATTCGATTGTTCTCTAGACAATAAATGTGTGTTCACAGGAAAAACATGCTGAATGATCTGCTCAGGTTTGATGTTAAAGACAAATCATGGGGCAGGTAAGATTTACAGCAATTCATGAAATGCTGCATTATTTTAACCATGTTAAGCGACGGCTAAACAAATTAAAATCACAAGAGGTTATCGGTCAGCGTGATTGTGCTAATTGTGTCCATTGGGAATGTATGGGAATGAGATGGACGTTCCCTCATGGAGCTTTATAGTTGTTTCTGTTTCTCTATCTATTAGCCACTTTTCTTGTAGCGAGCAGTGTCAGCTTTGTGGTAGGGATTGATTGGAAGCAGTTTTGTGTCATGTTGAGTGCTGGTACATGTATCATCAATCTTGTCAATACCATTTGTACGTATCATTGACCATTATAAAATCCAAAAGTGATATTCTAGAACACAAACCACAGCACCACGATTCTGTTGTCAATTCATGAATCCATTTCGTCACTCAATCATATGACGTTATGATCAACTACGCGGCGTGTATGCTGACATCATAATCATGATGTCATGAATGATTCCAAATAGTGTGTCTTTAATGCTTAATAGTCTGACACATTGTATGATTTGTATGTCTTTGCTATTTAATAATCAAGCTGTTGACGGCACCCAGTTAAATTAGTTTCAAAATATTCAATAGCTTACCTGTATACTTTTCTGGAAATTGATAGTGAGGAAGTTCAGGGATCGATCGATCCCAACATTGATTGATCCCAACACGACCGTGGTGTAGGTGGAGCTTAGCTAGAGATGGGAGTGGCATGGCTAAAAACGGAAAGCTTCACTAGTGTTAATCTGGGTATAAAGGCTGACGTGTTTGTGCTAGCTTAGATTGTATCACCAGTCCTCGGAGCTGCCTCGTCTAATCACAAATAATCTTCACTGTTCTTGTGGAACTTGTATGTCGATTAACACCTGACTTCACTATCATGTTGTGCTCAAGTCAAGGATGCTAATTTCCGAAGGTTGCTTGTATTTGCTTTAGATACTTGCTCAGTTTAAGTCTGTCTGCAATGGGTACATGTACATTCATGTCTAGAAACTTGTTGCTATGGTTCACTGTAGTCTACCCATGTCTATTGTGGAATCAATGATGCCATGGGTTTGGGAGTCTGTAGATGTCCGCAATTGTCTGCTTAGGAAGTGAGTACATCATCAGGGATTACTCTTTGAAGTCTGCAGTACTCATTTCAGTCTTATCGTTATATACTTTTATGGCCTTCCTATTGCCTATTGGGCAATACATGTACATTTGTACGAAAGAGAATCTGTTCTAGCAAGTACTTTACCAGTTCAAGATCAGACTATGTCTGATTGTTATTTATAGTCAATGAGAATCTGTCTTAAATTATAGCTTTTTTGATATTCATTGGTCGAATTGTCGTAGAATCCATGTTTTTGAAGGTGGAAGGATGTTTGTTGGTTCGCCAACTGAATATGTATGTATTGTATTTTGCACCGTGACTCATTTGCTTTGCCAATAATTACAATCCATCACTATCCATGCAGGTGAGACATTGTATTGAACTGTGTTCTTGTATATAGAATATCTTGATAGTGCTTGGCTAGTCCTGAACATATGTACATGACTTGTATGATCTCTCTGTAACGTTAAGATTGTTTATGAGTGTTTGTGTTTTAATCCGTACATAAAGAAATGGGTTGCAACAATGCTGCACTCAAAATAAGTAAGTTATTCAGCGAAATCAAATTGAATCCTGGAAACACCGACAATATGAGCGCATTAATCAAATCTTTGAAATCTCTGTATTACGTTTTCAAAGAAACAGTTATCGAAATCTGTTGAATGTTCTGAAAGTACTTTGACTGGAAACTGTTGCTGCTTTAGTCAATTCATTTCAAAATATTCAACAGAGTACTGCCACTGTTCTAATATTTGTTCTATCATTGTTTGACATTGTTATTCCATAAACTTTAAATCCTTGCATCCCAATTTCAAGACAGGAAAGCTGATGAATATTTTGAAACTCATTTAACTGGATCATGTTGCTGCCATGCTCTCTGTCAAATTAGTTTCAAAATAGGCAACAGAATGTCCCTTAAATCATAATGAATTTGGTGTTTCTGGTTTGTAAGGGTTAATGGACGCATCCAGTTTATCAATGACCATCAATCATATGATGTCATAATCAACTATGTGACGTGTAGGATGCCATCATAATCAGTTACGTCATGAATGGCGGAGACAAGTTCGTCAGGAGCGCTTAATTGATGACGGACAAAGTGTTGCAGTACTATTTAATAAATATGCTGTTGAATATTTTAAAACTAATTTCACTGGACATGCTGGGTGCTGTTCAAATTAGTTAAAAAATATTCAACAGTTTACCTTTATAGTTTTCTGGAAATTGATAGTCGCTGAGTTCAGGGCTTGATGGATTCCAACATGGGCGAAGTGTGGGTGGAGCTTAGCTAAAGAAGGGTGGGGTGGGTGATGAGGGGGGGTGGGGGTGTTTGGTGGCGGGGCATCACAAAAGCTGGATTCCTCTATTATGAGTGTTAATTAGTGTTGTTTACCCGACAGAGCTTTCACTACTGGTATCCCACCGGCGCCACGCTATCACCACTCAGCCGTCGTCCACGAGGGAAGCATGTTTGTATTTGGTGAGTATATGGCGCTCATATGAAATATATCTAAATGTTGCAACTTCTCTTGAGATTTCAAAATAACTTCAAAATTTGTTTATATATGCCAGAGTTATCTCCCTTGAAAAATATAAACTTTCAAAATCTGATTTAAATTGAATAATTCTAGAAAGGCTGTGAAATGAATTAGAGTACAATTTGGAACATGATGTGAATACTGGTACTGTCTGATGTGTTACTAATACATGTACATGTATATCTCTGGAAAGTAATACATTGCCTCACTGTTTTCTAGTGACACAGAGCATGCCATAAGAATCTGTCATATGCTGACTAGCCTTCTATTTCCCTATATTCACATTCTGACTTTCTGCCATTAATCAAATGCTTCTACCACACAGACCCTCTGCTGAAAAGCAGAATCTGTTAAAGATAATAAACATTCTCCACTAAAGTCATTCTGCATACTGTGCTCATGTCAAACTTCTATTTATATACTGCTTTGGGAAAGATACATGTAATGCAATGATTATTTACATGTAAATACTGAATATTTACGATCAAATGTGTATTAAGAGACCCTCCAAGGGACAATAAAAAGGCGGTCTCTTAGGGCAGATGGTCTCTTACATGCCTTAATATAGAGCTTCAAATGTATTTTCATTGAGTTTATGAAGTTAAGAAAGGGCAGGGTTTGCACTCAAGTATGAAATGTCTGGAAAAGTATAAAATTTTAAGAAATCCATTTCCAGGCCTTGAAAATTAGGGAAAGTTCATAATAGTCTGTTAAAGGTTTAGAAAAAGCATGGAAAATCTAAATATTGTTAGGTGTGATTCTCATTTGCAAAGTAATATTTCTAATATTCAAAATGTTAACAATCTCGACTAATAATTCTGACAATTATCTGCAAAATTTGTCAGTTTTGAGATGGACACAGATTGGAGACATCATAAAAGATGGGTCTGGAAGTTAATAAATTAGGTCTGGACAATGTATGATAAATGTACATGTATGGAATTACAATCTGTAGAAGGTGTATGAACCTGGAAAGGGCCCTCTTAAGGCATGTGTTTTTTATATGTAGCAGGCTTGAGTGTATGCTCTAGATTATATCACTGAAACAATCTCCTTAGATCTACTTACCTTTCTATCCAGGTTTTGATTCACATGTCCCACAGAATATCTCATAATTAGTCTATACCCAATTCTTGTTAACTGTATGCTCACTCGGCTTGAGTCAGTAAATGCCTTAGTGGTGTAAGCCACCAGACACTAATTTCATTGGGCAATAACTCTGTACATACATGTACTGATTATTTTGAAAACAATTTGACTGAAAGTTGTTGGTGGCTCAGCCTCAGTCAAATTGTTATCCCAAGTTAAACCCCATGGAAAATATAGTCTGCAGATATTCAGCAGCCAGACAGTTAAATAAAGACTCCTCAATAACTCTTGGCTAAGTTTAACCAAACTGGAATTGAACCCTTCAAATATAGAGAAATTTGTCCAGCTAACATCTGGGTTTGTATTTCTTTCATCATAATGGCTGTGATATACATGTAAAGCTCTCACATTACAAAATGACCATGCTGTTTGTTTATAGGTGGTTATACTGGTGACATTCATTCCAATTCAAATCTGACCAATAAGAATGATTTGTTCGAGTATCGCTTTGCCACTGGTCAGTGGCTGGAATGGACATTTGAGTACAGGTATGCCCAGTGTTCAACAGTTAGGCATAAATAATAGATCCCCCCCCCAAAGAATGTGCTCCAAATTATGAATTACAGTACAACTCATGAATATGTTGAAATGTTTAAAGACCACCCAAAAATGTTAATTAGTAAATGTTCTGTTGATTCTTTTGAACATAATTGTCTTTGATGACATTTCTTCCAATGCAATTATGTTCAAAATATTCAACAGTACATTTTATTTTGTTTTGCAAACAAGTTAAGTTGTTTCTGGATTATACTGTACAGGTACATATGGGTGCATATGCATGATTTTGTTACACATATGTAGGGATTATCTTGTCACCACCTAATATAACTAACCAGTATGTATCCATCAAAAAAGCAGATTTTCCCCCCCCCCCCCCCCCCCCCCCTCTCATGTTGTGTGTCCAAGCTACATTGGACACAAAGTGGATTGTAATTTTGTTGATAGTTGTTGAATGCTTGTATCTGGGATGATGTAAAATATATTTCACTTATTGCATATATATATACTAGATGTAATTATTCAAGATGATTAGGAAAGTAAGATATAAGAGCGGGTCATCAACATAGAGAGATAAGTTATGTTCCTGCAGGAGATCATTGCTAAGCTTCTCATGGAGCACTCGCTAGACTCCACACATTTGTATGCATACGCTTGATTCAATTTTAACCAATGATACATGTACATGTAGTTTCATATTAATAGAGGTATCATCATACATAGTCTCTTTTAGCAATAAAACAGGAATTAACCAGAGATTACAGACCCTCGCCTTCACGCTTTTGTCACATTGTAAAGTGTTCTGATCTTCCAAATTTTTTTTTGGATTTTCTGAATTTCTTTGGATCACTCTTAGAGTTGTGAAATCCTAATGCACGGTCCCACCATTTCTTGTGTTGAAATTTGAACAAACTCAGACCAGTGGTTTCCAAGATATTCTTAGATCAAGAATTTAATCTGATCGTGATCCAGGCTGTTTTATTTGGATCACAGTCAAAGTCTAGAACTCTTCTTACATGACAAGTTCCTTCATTGTGTTAAGATTTGAGCAAAATTGGATCAGTAGACTAGTTTTTGATTGACATGTGCGGATGGACACAGACACGCACGCATGCACACTACCCTCTTATTATGGGGTGAGGATACTAATGCATGTTACAATTATTTATTAAAATAGTGTCATTTTCCATACAATTATAGAAAGATATATCGTATTGTGCGAAAACACAGGAGATTTATTGCCTATTTGTCAGATCTGAGGCTAAGTTTAGATATGTTATCGAGGTACCCCGATTACATATCCAAATGCCCGAGAGTATAATCGGATAACAGTATCACGTGGTACAAATTCTAATACTCCTGCTTCAAGTGAGAGTAAAAGTGCACACATGCGTAGATAGGTAAACCAACCACTTGATACCTTTGAGCGGGGTACCACGATAACATATCCGAACTTAGCCTTAGTTTTTTTTTCATGCTGGATTCATCATGTGATTAGGATGTCAGGTACATGTAATAACTGAGGTCTACTGATTGTGGTTGCATTAGTTGACAAACAGTACAGCTCGGAAATAACGGCAGCAATGTCTTCCAATCCAATTATGTTCAAAATCTTCAACAGAACATTTCTTACTAACAAACATGTTTTTGTCTGTGTTTTGGAAACATGTTAGCCTATTTCTAAGCTGTATTGTATGTGAAGTATGCTTTTTGTAGCATGGAAATTCTTCATCTGAAATAAATAACAAAACATTGGGGTCAGTAATTATTGTGTACTTCACACATATACATTTGTAGACGTCCTGTAGCACGGGCTGCACACGGCGCTGCAGTGTATGATGGGAAGCTGTGGATCTTTGCTGGCTATGATGGCAATGCAAGACTTAATGATATGTGGACAATCTCACTTCTTGGTGACAGCAAGCAGTGGGAGGAGGTAGGATGTTTACAATGTAGCAATGTTGTATGGATTACTCCATCTAATATGAATATTTTATGTTTGTATGATCCATAATGTGATAGTATGACTTAAACATAGTACTTTTCTAAGAGTCAGTGTATTTTATTTATATATAATGAGATACTTTGAGATGGTTTCCTCCCTGTGAGCTATGAATTGTCACCGCAGAAAGTGCGCTAAGTCTGTATATGTATTGAGTGTGATAAGAACTACGTACTAAACATTGGTAGGGAGACTCATTATATTTTCTCAATGATAAGTGATATGCTTCATACTTTACAGGTTTCCCTATTCCCATTGGCATGGTTTGTATTGTTATCTATCTAGATGGTATTGTTCTTGTGTACAGGTTAACCAGTCCGGGGACATTCCGCCAACCTGCTGTAATTTTGCCATGGCCGTTGCTCGGAATTGCATGTTTGTGTTCTCTGGACAGAGTGGTGCAAAGATTACTAACTATCTCTTCCAGTTTAGCTTCGCTGATAAACAGTAAGCAGAGAGCTATTCTATCATGCGTTTGCAAGTAATATTCTGTTGAATTGGCTACCAGTCAAAGTAGTTTTAAAATATTCAACAGCCTTCCTACATATGTAGTTGTCGTGAAATTTGGACACTGGAATTTCAGCATTAAAAGGCTTATATGAGTCTGGTAGCTGATGAGTTTGCATTATAGTTATACATGTGCATCTCCTTGAGAGGCCACCTGACTTGTATAGTTAAGTGATGGTTCTTCTTTAATGAACAAATTTGGTCAAAGATCAAAATATTTCCTTATTGAATGTCCATTTGCTGGCCAAGAGAAGACTATATTTGAAAATTTCCCACTGGAATTGTTTTCTTAGTTAATGAGCCGGTTATTCTAGTGGTAAATTTTCAAAGGTAGTCTTCTCTTGGCCTGCAAATGGACATTCATCACGACCACTGCAGGGGCTTGTTTTGGCGGGCGTCGTCATGAAAGTGTTAATGTACATGCCACCTAAAGTCTTATTTGTGTAATGGTCCAAAGCTGTCTGGGAAATGTACATTTCTCATAGATTATAATATGCATGAATTTGCAGACCAATAGAATGTATTATACATACAGTCATGAGAGAGTTCAGCCTAGGGTAGGAATTCCTACACTGTCATTAAATCTTTGTAAAATAAAATGATCTCTATTCGCTCTGAAACATTCAAATCTGCGTTAATTTTAATTTAACGCAGGGTATGACTTAATTTCCTACCCTGCTTGGTGAAGTCACTCTCATGTATGATTATAGAAAGCTTACCACAGGACATAGAGGGCTTTGGTCACCCAGTCTTTATAAAATACTCTTCTCTTGACCAGTAAGTGGACAATTCTCAGGACCAGGTCAGAAGTCATCTTTGCATGCATAACCAATAAAACGTAAATGAACGTAACAATCTTTTTTCACTATTCAACCAAAACTTTTCTGGCAAATGATCTGCTAAGAGATTTCTTTGACTGACTCCTTTCATGTTCCATTTATTCCAAGCTTGACTATAGGACCAGACAGATGTATAACTTAATCATGGAATGTGTGTGTGTTATTTAAATATGTATTTATCACTCTTTTCCTTGATACCCTGAGTACAATCTGTGTTCTATACATACAGACAGATTGCATGCTGTAGATAATACATTACATAATTGACTGGTACCTATTTGGTGTTACCGCTACCTGCCCTACTCTTGGACATATTTCTCATTAACCCTTTAATGACAAAATCTTTTCAAGAATATCAAAATATTTTCTTATTGAACATCCATTTGCAGGCCAAGAGAAGACAATTTTTGGAAAATTTACCACTGGAATGACTGGCTCGGTTATCGAGCCAGTCATTCCAGTGATAAATTTTTTTTTAATTGTTTTTTCTAGTCCTATAAGTGGACATACCTCAAGACCACTACAGAGGGTCTGTTTTGGCAGGCTTTGCCATGAAAGGGTTAATACATATAATAGATCGATACGTGATATGTTCTATTTGGGCAAAATAACAATACATCAGCATTCAGCAACATTTTCAAAATGAAAGCAAGCAATTAACCGTTGCTTGCAGCAGGAGAACAGTTTATATTATGAATTGATCCATTAGTTGGTGTTTTGATTTGAGTTTTACCTATTTTAGATGGACTCGAATCTCCACTGAGCACATCCTGCGTGGCACACCTCCGCCCCCAGAGAAGCGATATGGTCATACTATGGTTGCATTTGACAGGAATCTGTACGTGTTTGGTGGCGCTACTGGACAGACTCTGCCCAATGAACTGCACTGGTATGACTTGATTCTTGTATTACAAAGGGAGGTAATACATGAGTAACAATATATTATTGAAAATGTTCCATTGACTTGCTTGGCCCTTGAAAGATGAATTAGCTCATTTAAATGTGTTTATCAGGGCCCATATGCATAAGGGTAGTGTAGCTTTACACTTTTTTAAAGCTAAACTGAGTTTAGTTAAACTACTGTTTGCTGTTTAAAATAATCGGTATCCATAAAAGTTAGTTGAACATTTCTCAGATTAACTAAGTTAGATGTAGGCTTAGTAGCTACAAGCTGCTGTTTAGTTTCATTTCGTGTCGTTTTTTGCTTCGAGACCAGAAGATTTGAATTGTCAAAAATGTATGTAGGCATCATTGGTTGTCAGTTACTTTGCTATCAGTTGACCATTTGACCATGATTAGTGATAAGATAACAACATATATGAATGATGCAAATGACACAGCCTCTCTTAGTCATTACGATGATTACGATGGCGCCGACAATGATGATGATGATGCACACACATGCGCTCAACGCAATAGATACAATCCATATGATACTAATGCTATTGTATTGCACCAGTAGCAGTCAACATCGTCATCTCTGGCAGAAGCGGTAGAGGTGTCGGCTGTGTTAATAGCGTTAGCAACAAAATGTACCACCATGAACGTTTCTCGTTATAATGACAAAAATGACAGCGTGGATTAAGAATCCACTAAATTGAAACAATATTTTAATTCAGATCCCAGCTGCTACTACAAACCATTGACATACAAATAAAATATATGCCTACCCAAGCTGAGTGTTGTAAAAATGAGAAGTTTTAAGGTATTTACTCGACAGTTTAAGTCAAACTAGCATTATGCATAGATGGTCTCATAAACCAAGTTTAACTGTACTGCATGGCTTAGCTTGGACCATGCATACAAAGAGTGGTGTAAATGGACGGATAGTCTGGATATAAGGTAAACTCTATAAATAACTATCCATAGACTAGTAATTTGCTATTTTCAACACATACATATAAATACTGAGAGACATGTCTCTCTGTCGAAGAATGCATTCTCCTATTCTTTATTTATGTGCTTTCATAAATGCAAATGCACTCTATGATTTCTATGTCTCTGTAATATGGACTCTAACATGCTTAGTTATTTTATATGCTCAATCCATCACAAGGCAATTACTAGGCAATTTTGGAACCTACAAAATGTACATGTATCATAAATTCAGGAGAATCCTTTTCAATTTAAATCAAATATCTGTTGCTCAAGATGCAAATTGCCTATGACAGTCTCAGAAATGTCCACACCTTAAGTGATGACATCAGCAGGCTCAATGTTTTGAACACTGATCCGGTTATAACTGTCAACCATCAGAACCACTGTAATATCTAATACATTACATGTATTATGCTCGCATTACAATTAAATTGTAAAAAGAAAGACAACTCTTGATTGCCCAGATTCTTGTATGATCCATTGATTAGCTCCCATAATCTGTAATATCAAACATGTCATGTTCAGTAAAAAATTTCAAGAAATGGGAGCGTGCATCTTTACTCTGTTACAAATGATTTTGATTAATTAACTCTATACTGGTCAAAGCAACCAAAACTGCCATCTATAATTGTCCTGAGGAATGTTCATTTGCAGACAAAGAGAAGACTATTTAAAATAAATTTTACCATTGAAATTCTAGGGTTGGTAACAAACCTAAGCCAGTCATTCCAGTGGTAAATTAAAATAAATGGTCTTTTCTTGGCATGCAAATTGATATTCATTTAGCAGATATTTTGGTTGCCTTGAACTCATTTGACTTGAAAAGGGTTAATAAGCATTTCTGTGTTGCACATAGGGTAAGCTGAGCAAGTGTGATTTAATAATACCATCTATTAGCCAGTGTTTCTCATGGCATCTAAATGTTGGAGGTCCAAGGGACATCAAACCATGAAATCTGGGGTCACAAACCTGTCATCCAGGTTAAAATTAGAAGTTACCATGGGGACTCACAGCTATGAATTATGGGTGCCCCATGCTAGATTTTGTAGGGTTTTTTTTGTGCAAAAAGCTATAAAGCTAATTAATATTTAAAATCATGTAAGATTTTCAGGGGTCTCATGGGACCAGCTGCTACTACTTTGGGGTGGTGGCATCTGAAGTTGCATTTTAGGGTATATACCCTCAAAAGGAGCCTTATGAGAATGACTGCAGTATCAGCCTCTTACACACCATGGTCAAGTTCGACTCCTAACCATAGTTAGCTATAGCTAACTAGAATACCTGTCGAAGTTCAAATAGTTAACTAGCTAGTCACCTATAGTCAACCGAGCACCCGAGCTCGGTTCAGATGGTTAGTGCAAAATTTGCATAAATTTCAAAACGGCGGACACCGATCGCTTGCCATGAATAAATGCATATAAAAGTAAATATTTCATTAAATAACTTAGGTTTGATGAAATTATGCTTTCCCACTGTATGTCAATGTTGCCAAGCCCCTATTCATTCCCACTTTATGTCATATGGACGCTTTTTGACGTCTTAGTGGACAAAAATAACCTATTTTCGTAGGCCATCAAAACAGATGACAGAAAGGGTTAATGGAGACTGGTACCCGGCTCCAAATTTTCTGCAATAGTAATTCAATGGTGAACCGGGTACCAATGAACTATAGTTAACTACCGTAAAAATTTGACTAAAGGACGCAGTTTTTTTGTCAAATTACATGTTCTAGGAAGGGGAATGTGTCCTATAATTGAGAACATTACTTGAGCACATTTTTGGGTTGAAACTTTTCTTAAAATGTCCAAGATTATACCACGGAAATTGAACTAAATGGTACCCTAGACAATTCACACCGCCTGACGACTATGTTTAATGTATACTTCAAAAACACCAAGCAGAAGTGAAATTATTAAATTGGGGCGCTTAAATATTGCTTAGTCTTTAATAAATATCACTTATTACATCAAAATTAATCCAGAATTTGACATAAAATGGCATCGAGAAAAGATACATGTATAAATCATGTGATTCGCCTCCAGTCGCAAAAAGATCTTTGTTCTAATTAGAGCGAGTACTCGGATCTAAATATTCTGGACTCAGAAATTGCTATGTATCATCATTGCGCGATAGGAACTGAATGTTCCCGTACCCGTTTGATAACTAACTCCCGTTAGCGCATAAGATTACACAGCGCCTCAATCGCAAAAGAGCCAGATAACCAACTCCCGTTAGCGCATAAGATCACAGCGCCTCCAAACGCAAAAGAGTCATTACAACTAGTGACCATCTGAATATTCCCGTACCCATTTGATAACCAACTCCCGTTAGGGCATAAGATTACGCAGCGCCTCCAATCGCAAGAGAGCCAGATAACCAACTCCCGTTACTGCATAAGATCACACGGCACCTCCAAATGCGAAAGAGCCATTACATTCTGTTTCTGTGATGTGATTTCTATATTTCACATCAAGAGTATACTTACCTCCCTAATACTTTTGATATTGCTAAATATTGGCTTTCACTCAATAAACACTCAGATTAAAACAGTTAGGTGCCCCTACTGGGCAGGGAGTCAGAGCGTAGTCTGGCGGATGCCAGCCCCACCACCGCGCATGCGCAGACTAGCACTTCCTCTTTGCTAATTTATTGGCAGAGAGTCTACACATGTTTTTGTGCTAGTGCTTTTCTTAGCTCAATTAGTAGTGTTTTTGTGAAAGCTTAGAAGGTTTATCCCTGATAAAGATGGCAGGAAGAATGAATTCGCCAGAGGAGGGCCCAGGACCTTTAAATCAGGTGACTTCTAGTAAAATTAGCGAGTTTTGTCCCGGTGTAATGTGTTTCCGGGACTCGCGCTAAACGTGATAAGCGCCTTGTTTAGTTGGTTTATTTCAACTAGGTGCTATATAAGACTAATCTCTCTTTGTGTTTATGTCCACAGGTCTGTGTGAAGAAATATAATGGACATCACATCAGCAGAGGGTTTGTGTCTCTCCACCATGGTTCCATTTCCTACTAATACTGTTAGGTTATCTAACCAAAAATTCTATGTCCAGTGAGTTGGAGGCCTATTATAAAGGTCTTCTCACTTTGCCCTCTTGATCCAATTCCTTCCCCTAGAGGTGGAGAGAGTTAAGAGGCGTTCAGTTGGTGGAGTGCTCCAGTTCATCAGGTTGGATGGTTTGTCTAGACGAGGTGTCGGGTATCTAATTATTGATATGAGGTGATGTTAATTATTTAGAGGAAAGGGAGATAATTAACAGTATTTGCCATTGTTATCAGTATATATCTGATGGTTGTGTAGTCGAAATGTCCATTCTGCACATGTTCTGGTTAGAGATACAATTCGTCCTTGCACTGGGATGTTTGTTGGGGATAGATTTTTTCCTGTCATAGGATTAATGACGTCATAATCAGCCTTGCTCTTTATTAACAATTAAAGTTGTCCGAAGCTGGTTTTCTGATAAATTATGATCTTTATGATCATTTTCCTTCTCTTGAGTTGGTGAGTTTCTAAGCTTAACTAGTTTGCTCATACTCCTCGTCCTTTGGCCTTTTTCAGAGACCTGGTTGTGCGTCCTGTGGACGTTTTTTGAGGGACAAGTTTGGTCCTCATCTCTGTTTTCAGTGTAGCCCCTGTGGTCCCTTGCTTAATTGCGAGATATGTAAGCACTGGGGGGGGGCGAGCTAATGTCCGAATTCTTGTGCTTGCAGGCGAAGGACAAGGTGGTGGAGGAGGAGAAGAAGAAGCTGAAAAAAGAGGTTGTAAGTAAGAAGGGTAAGAGGAAGGCCTCGTCCGCGGTGGACATGGAGGCCTTCCGGACCGAGATGTTGGGAGAGATGAGGAGGACAATAAAGGATTTGGTTCCAGAGTTGCTTCGTGGCATGCTTCCTGGACCAAATCCTTTGTTGGCCTCATCATCTGCTTCGGAGCAGGTAATCCCCACCTCTGAATCACCGTTCCTTAGTACGCTTCCATTGTTTGAAGATTCAGAGGTGGCCCCATTAGAGGGGGCGTTCCACAACCCTGGCAGCAGGCTTAGTGCCGCGCCCAATAGGGACCGTGGACGGTTGTCGCTGGAACCCGCGGGCTGCTTATCAGTCCAGGGGTATCCGCACACCGCGGGTGCCAGTACCTCGTATGGCACCTTCCCTGGGCAGTCCGGGTTAGCTCTCTTTGCTGACCCGGAGTCTAATCTGTCTGGCCAGGAGGATGAGGATCACCTGTTGGGGTCGCCGTCTGAGGACGTGGCCATGGATTATGACGTCTGTCCACCCCTCGCGGGGAATACAGGCGGCTTATTCCACGGTTCTACTCTCCCAGGGGTAGAATCCACGGTTCAGACTGTGGCCCTGGGCGCTGAAGGCCAGCGTTACCGCATACCTCGGCTTGCCGAGAGTGTCGCTGGTGCTGGCCGGGGCCGTGGTGGGGCGGTATGTGCCCCGCGCTCTACCACGGCGCCTGCTCCTGGTCAAGCCAGTGAGATTAGCATGCCGGTATTGTCAGGCCCGCATGCTCTCCCTGGCTTGCCAGGGATATCAGCGTATCCGCCGTCAAGCTCTATTGCTTGCGCTCAGGAGGAAGACGAAGGCCCCCGTCTTGTAGAGCGCTCGCAGCTAGCCACGGAGGAGGATTGGTCTGACGCTTGCCAGTGGTTGGTGAGTGTTAGACCAGATCTGCCCGTGGAGCAGTCGGCTAGCCAGCGTGATCACAGGCCGTGGTTAGCTGGTAAGCCTACTGCTAACGCTATGCCTTCTCTGCCGCTGGCAGAGCATGTCGTTGACATGTTCGAGGCGGCGGAGACATCCATTAAGTCGAGTGGACGTCTCGCTAAGGCCCCGCGCGAGGTGGCCAGGCGTTGCCGCATCGTGCCCCTGGACTACCAGCGGTACGGTGTGGTACCTAAGCCGAGCGTGGATGACCGCGCGGCTTTGGGTGAGGATGCGCGGCCAGGCTCCCGTTCTGACACGGGAGTCTTGTATTCGAACGCGTTGCATTCAGCAAATACCGCGTTGCGTGATGCGGAGGAGAGTGGGAGGGCTTCGATTGCCGCTCTGTCCCACGTCTCCCAGCTGTTACAAGGGGTAGTAACAGCATCCGCATCGCGCCAGCCAAGTCCGGTCACAGTCCAGCGAGCCATCCAGGATGGTATCAACCTGGCTCTGGACTGTATGACGCGGGCGGTGACCAGGAGTGCCCGGGCAAGGCGCACTTTTGCCTTGGATAATCTGTGCCCGTCCCAGGACCTCTACAATAGGCTACTACGTACGCCTATGACAGGTCCTGGTCTCTTTGGAGGTGAGGGATGTAGGCACCTCCAGGAGACGGTTACTCTGGTCAATAACCAGAGGGCGCTGCGCGAGCAGTTTGAGGTGCTTCGTCGTGCCAACGTTCGCGCCGCACCCCCTGCGTATCGTCCCCTGCAGGCTCGAGGTGGTAGTGGCCAGGTCAGAGGCCAACCACCATCGCAGCGTCGGCCTCGGCCGCGTGCGATTCGGCCAGCAGCGAGGGGGGCGCAGGCTCCTCAGGCGCAGTCAGCCAGGCAGCCGCCCGCGCACCGAGGTGCGCGCGGTGCTGGTCGTGGCGCGCGAGGATCTGGGCGGGGTAATCGTTCCTGATGGGACGGTTACCGCGGTGAGAACCACGCCGGTGTTTCGGGCAAAGGAGACAGTGCCGCTCTTGCACTCCTTATGTCCACCTCTATCCCTAGGTGGACCGGTGGGAGGCCGGCTAGCCGACCACATGCAAGAGTGGGAACGGTTAACTCAGGACCGTTTAGTCTTGCGATGGCTTTCAGTCGGGTATCATCCCGATTGGATGACAGGCCCGCCATCGCGACTGTCTCTAGTGCCGATCTGGACTCCAAATCCGAGAGATCCAGATCAAAGGTTGTGTATCGAGGAGGAAATAAATTCCCTCATACAAAAAGGAGCTATTCAGCCGGCACAGAGGTGTCCGGGCTTCTATTCAACCCTGTTCTTAGTAACAAAGAACACCGGAGGGTGGAGACCAATTCTCAACCTCAAGCCATTGAACAAGTTCATAGAGACGCCCAGTTTCAAGATGGAGACTGTGCGCTCGGTGTTGGCGGGGTTAGAGAGGGGAATGTGGACAGCGTCGATAGATTTGAAGGACGCTTATTTCCACATCCCCGTACACAGGAGTTTCCGTCGCTTCCTGAGATTTGCATTCCAGGGTAGACAGTGGGAATTCAGGGTGCTACCCTTCGGAATTTCCACGGCTCCTCGGGTTTTCACCCGTGTGGTTCTTGCGATCACCGCATACCTCCGCAGGAGAAGCATAGCAGTCCACACGTACATAGACGACTGGCTGTTGAAAGCACACACCCGGGAAAGTTTATCGGCCAGTCTGGAGATTGTTTTGAAAACTCTCACAGACTTAGGCTGGATGATCAATTTCCCAAAATCAGAGCTGACTCCATCCCAGAAGTTTGTTTACCTGGGGATGTTCTTCGATCTAGAGACAGGATATGTTTATCCTACTCAGGAGAGAGTTCAGAAACTCATCTCATTAATTCAGTCAGTGTGCGACAGTCGTCATGTCCTGGCACGGGTTTACTTGAGAATGCTGGGGTTGATGGTTTCATTGGAACCAGTCATTCCTCAGGCCGCCTTACGCAGGCGGCCGATCCAGTTATTTCTCATGACACAATGGACCCAGAGTACAGGTTCGCTGGACTCCAATGTGTCAGTGTTGGCGCCTCTGATTCATCACCTGCAATGGTGGTTGGACACAGAGAATCTCTTGGTGGGGGTTATGCTAACCCCTCCCCACCCTCAGGTGACTGTGTATACAGATGCATCGATGGAGGGCTGGGGAGCTTGCCTGGAAGAGTCCACGATATCAGGGCTTTGGAATCTGGAACAGTCAAAGGAACATATAAATCTACTGGAGCTAAGAGCAGTAGTCCTGGGCCTGGAACATTTCTTACAGAAAGTTCAGGGCAAGATTGTTCTTATTCGTTCAGACAACTCAACAGTTGTGACTTACATAAACCGCCAGGGCGGAACGAAGTCGCCCAGTCTCTGTATGATGACATGGAGACTGCTTTGTTGGTGCCTGGATCACCAGATTACCTTGAAAGCAGTTCATATTCCGGGAAGGTTAAATCTGCTAGCAGACTCATTGAGCCGAAGGATGAGTGTTTTACCCACGGAATGGCAACTAAATCAATGTGTGGCGGATCGTCTGTTCGACCATTGGGGGAAACCCAACATCGATTTGTTCGCAACGAAGAAGAATGCGAAGATGACGACGTACGTCTCTCCGATTCCGGATCCAAGCGCTTTCGCAACAGATGCGTTAGCTATCAGCTGGGGGAGAATGTATGCATACGCATTCCCTCCAGCAATCCTGATTCCAAAAATTCTTCAGAAAATCAGACAAGAGGAATGCCAAGTGCTTCTGATCGCCCCGGATTGGCCAAGCCGATCATGGTATACGGATCTGCTGGACCTTCTGGTCTGCAATCCGGTTCCTCTGCCTCTGATGGACGATATTATCTTCCAGGGCAAGGCTCTTCACAACAATCCGTCAATGTTCAGATTGACTGCGTGGATGTTGTCAAGGAATCTAGAATTAAGGAGGGCTTTTCTGAGCAAGCAGCCATGTTTATGGCCAAAGCCAGGAGGGGGTCAACCTCCAGAGCATATAATTATAAAATCAACAGATTTGCAGAATGGTGCTCAAAAAGATGTATTGATCCAATGGATTCATCTATTCAGGTAGTAGCTGATTTCCTCTGTCACCTCTATGATGCCTATAGCCTCAAGCCTAAGTCTATTGCTGGTTATAAGTCAGCTTTAATGTCTGTTATTCCTTGCTTGGCTAAGAGGGGAAGTGATGAAGTAAATACATTAAATGTATTAATTAAAGGCATGGGCAATCTAAGACCAAGGAATCCACCTGTGATTCTGTCTTGGAGTTTATCGCTAGTGCTTCAAGTACTAGGTGATAAGCCGTTTGAACCACTTAGTTCCATTTCTATGAAACTATTAACACTGAAAACTGTGTTTTTAATTGCTGCGGCCTCGGCTAGGCGTAGGAGTGAAATTCATGCCTTATCAGCCGAGGATGACCGTTTTGTGGTTTCAGGGGAAGGCCTTAAGCTGCTACCTAGGATTAATTTCTTGGCTAAAAATCAGTCGTTGAAATATCCTGGTCAACCTATTGTTTTGCCTGCTTTAACTAGATATGATCCTAATTCTAAAGCATGGTGTCCCGTCCGGGCGCTTCGCCGGTACAAACAACGTACGGCGGAGTGGCGCACCGACCAGTCGGCGTTATGGTTGTCATATATTGAACCCCATGGCAGGGCTTCTAAGGACACCATTTCCAGGTTGATTGTAGAATGCATTCAGTTTTGCCATAAATCCGCCACCGGGAAGCAGGTTGACGTGGCCAAGGCTCACAGTGTCCGCGGCGTAGTGACATCCACTGCCCTATTTAATGGGGTCCCTGTGGATGATATTATGTCGGTGGCTCAGTGGCACTGTGAGTCAAGTTTTACAGACCATTATCTCCGTGACACCTCTAATCCTCTCGCCTTGTCGATTTTGAAAAAATAACTAGGCATATATTTTTGATGGGGTTTCCTCATTGCTTATATATTTCACAATTAATTTATGGAAACAACCACTAATTTGGGACTGCATCGTTCTTCACCAATGGGAAGCGGATGTCAGCAGCCATTTTCAACAAGGTCAGTCTTGTGTATGTGTTGTCCATTGTTGATTGTCTTGTCACGTTACCCGTTATTAATCTGATGATGGTTTTGTGTATTTATGTGGTTCATTGTTGAGAGTATACGAAAATGGAGTTTTTTCGTCTCTGTCCTGTAGTACATGGCACTTGTACGTAGAGAGCGTATAGGACATCGAGGTCATTCGACTCTTCCTCCCAGGAAGGAGGGGGGGGAGCGCATATGACATTCGGTCATCTCTCATACATCGGGGGTGTTATCCGATGGTTAGTCAAATCCTGACTGTTTTTTCATACAGTTTCAGAAGTTTAAGTGCCTTAAACGCAGAAAAGCGTATAGGGATGAGCTGGTCTTTTGACCTCGCCTCCCTCCCGCCGAATTCACTGTCGAATTCTGGCAATATCAAAAGTATTAGGGAGGTAAGTATACTCTTGATGTGAAATAAACGAAATCAAGGATTTCTTTTTTCACGAGAGAGTTGATACTTACCTCCCTAGATACGGACCCGGCCTCTCCACCCCACAGAGGCTCGGTCTTCAGGCTCTTTATAGTTGCATGTGTATCAGCCAATAAATTAGTCAGAGGAAGTGCTAGTCTGCGCATGCGCGGTGGTGGGGCTGGCATCCGCCAGACTACGCTCTGACTCCCTGCCCAGTAGGGGCACCTAACTGTTTTAATCTGAGTGTTTATTGAGTGAAAGCCAATATTTAGCAATATCAAAAGTATTAGGGAGGTAAGTATCAACTCTCTCGTGAAAAAAGAAATCCTTGATTTCGTTTATTTCACTTCAAGAGTATACTTACCTCCCTAATACTTTTGATATTGCTAAATATTGGCTTTCACTCAATAAACACTCAGATTTAAAACAGTTAGGTGCCCCTACTGGGCAGGGAGTCAGAGCGTAGTCTGGCGGATGCCAGCCCCACCACCGCGCATGCGCAGACTAGCACTTCCTCTTTGCTAGATTATTGGCAAAGAGATCACACATGTTTTTTTGTTCAATAGCTTTTTCGCTCTCTTAAACTGTTTAAGTGGTGTTTATTTGGAGTGTTAGTCACTTTTTTGGATGGCGGATAGGAATACGTCGCCACAGGAGGACGGAGGACCTTTAAATCAGGTGACTTCTAGTAAAATTAGCGAGTTTTCTTCCCGGTGTATTGTGTTTCCGGGACTCGCGTTTACCGTGATAAGCGCCTTGGTTGGTTGGGTTATATCAACTCGGTGCTACCTAGGACTAATTTCTCTTTCTGTTTATGTCCACAGGTCTGTATGACGCTAGGTGGTGACGTCACAGTACCAGAGAATTAGTATTCTCTCCACCATGGTTCCATTTCCTACTAACACTGTTAGGTTATCTAACCAAATGAAAAATTATGTCCAGTGAGTTGGAGGCCTGGTATAAAGGTCTTCTCACTTTGCCCTCTTGATCCAATTCCTTCCCCATGAGGTGGAGAGAGTTAAGAGGCGTGCAGATGGTGGAGTTTCCGGTTCGTCACGTTGGATGGTTTGTCTATACAAAGTGTCAGGTATCTAGTTATTGATAATGTGGTGATGTTAATTATTGTAAACAATCAAAGGGAGATAATTAACATTTTTGCCAGAAAAGAGTTATCTATATGTATCTGATGGTTGTGTAGTCAACTTATCCATTCAGCATACAATTCGTCTTTGCACTTGGATGTTTTGTTGGGATCGAATTTTTCCTGTCACGGGATTAATGACGTCATAATCAGCTGGCTATGTATTTATTAGCAATTCAAGCGCTATGCTGGTTTTTGATGTATATTGATCTTTATGATCGTTTTCCTTCTCCTTGAGTTGGATTGAGTTTCTAAGCTTAACTAGTTGCTCATACTCCTTGTCCTTTGCCCTGTTTCAGGGACCGGGTTGCGCGTCCTGTGGACGTTTTATGCATGTAAAGTTCTGGCCGCATCTGTGTTATCGATGTAGCCCTTGTGGTCCATTGATTAATTGTGACATATGTAAGCACTGGGGGGGGCGAGTTAATGTCCGAATTCTTGTGCTGCTTACAGGCGACGGACAAGGTGGTAGAGGAGGAGAAGAAGAAGAAGCGGAAACGAGAGGTTGTAAGTAGGAAGGGCAAGGGGAAGGTCTCGTCCGCGGTGGATATGGAGACCTTCCGGACCGAGATGTTGGGAGAGATGAAGAGGACAATAAAAGATTTGGTTCCAGGGTTGCTTCGTGGCATGCTTCCTGGACCAGATCCTTTATTGTCCTCATCATCGGCTTCGGAGCAGGTAATCCCCGCCTCTGGATCGATTTTCCTTAGTCCGCTTCCGTTGTCCGACGATTCAGAGGTGGCCCCATTAGAGGGGGCGTTCCACGGCCCTGGCAGCAGGCTTATTGCCGCGCCGATAGGGGACCGTGGACGGTTGTCGCTGGAACCCGCTGGCTGCTTATCAGTCCAGGGGTATCCGCACGCCGCGGTGGCCAGTACCTCCTATGGCGCCGTTCCTGGTCAGCCCGGGTTAGCTCTCTTTGCTGACCCGGGGTCTAATCTTTCTGACCAGGGTGATGAGGATTACCTGCTAGGGTCGCCGTCTGACGACGTGGACATGGATGAAGACGTTTGTGCACCCCTCGCGGGGAATACAGGCGCTTTTTTCCACGGTATTACTCACCCTGGAGTAAGGTCCGCGGTTCAGGTGGTGGCCCAGGGCGCTGCTGATGGCCAGCGGTACCGCATACCTCGGCTTGCCGAGAGTGTAGCTGGTGCTGGCCGGGCCCGTGGTAGGGCTATATATACCCCGCGCTCTACCGCGGTGCCTGCTCCTGGTCAAACCAGTGATATTCTCATGCCGGTGCTGTCAGGCCCGCATGTTTTCCCTGGCTTGCCAGGTGTATCAGCGTACCCGCCGTCAAGCTCTACTGCTTGCGCTCAGGAGGAAGACGAAGGACCCCGTCTTGTAGAGCGCTCGCAGTTAGCCACGGAGGAGGATTGGTATGACGCTTGCCAGTGGTTGGTGAGCGTTAGGCCTGATCTGCCCGTGGAGCAGTCGGCTAGCCACCGTGTTCACACGCCGTGGTTAGCTGGGAAACCAACTGCTAACGCTATGCCTTCTCTGCCGCTGGCGGAGCATGTCGTTGACATGTTCAAGGCGGCGGAGTCGTCCATTAACACGAGTGGAAGTCTCGCGAAGGCCCCTCGCGAGGTGGCCAGGCGTTGTCGCATCGTGCCCCTGGACTACCAGCGGTACGGTGTGGTACCCAAGCCCAGCGTGGATGACCGCGCGGCTTTGGGTGAGGATACGCGGCCAGGCTCCCGTTCTGACGCGGGGGTCTTGTGCGCGAACGCGTTGCGTTCGGCGAATACCGCGTTGCGTGATGCGGAGGAGAGTGGGAGGGCTTCGATTGCCGCTCTGTCCCACGTCTCCCAGCTGTTACAGGGGGTAGTAACGGCATCCGCATCGCGCCAGCCAGGCCCGCTCGCGGTCCAGCGAACCATCCAGGATGGTATTAACCTGGCGCTGGACTGTATGACGCGGGCGGTGACCAGGAGTGTCAGGGCAAGACGCACATTTGCCCTGGACAATCTGTGCCCGTCTCAGGACCTGTATAATAGGCTACTCCGTACGCCTATGACGGGTCCTGGTCTTTTTGGAGGTGAGGGATGTCGCCACCTCCAGGAGACGGTCACCCTGGTGAATAACCAGAGGGCGCTGCGCGAACAGTTTGAGGTGCTGCGTCGTGCTAACGTTCGCGCCGCGGCCCCTGCGTATCGTCCCCTGCAGGCTCGAGGTGGTGCTGGCCAAGTCAGAGGCCAGCCGCCATCGCAGCGCCGGCCTCGGCCGCGTGCGATTCGGCCAGCAGTGAGGGGGGCGCAGGCTCCTCAGCCGCCGTCAGCCAGGCAGCCGCCCGTGCACCGAGGTGCGCGCGGGGCGGGGCGGGTCGCGCGAGGATCTGGGCGTGGTTATCGTTCCTGACAGGGCGCTTACCGCGGTAAGGACCACGCCGGTGTGTATGGCGACGGAGACAGTGCCGCTCTTGCATGCCTTGTGTCCACCTAGGTGGACCGGTGGGAGGCCGGCTAGCCGACCACATGCAAGAGTGGGAACGGTTAACTCAGGACCGTTTAGTCTTGCGATGGCTTTCCGTGGGGTATCATCCAGAGTGGATGACAGGCCCGCCGTCGCGACTGTCTCTGGTGCCAGTCTGGACTCCCATTCCGAGAGATCCAGATCAAAGGTTGTGTATCGAGGAGGAGATAAATTCCCTCGTACAAAAAGGAGCTATTCAGCCGGCACAAAGGTGTCCGGGCTTCTATTCAACCCTGTTCTTGGTAACAAAACGCACCGGTGGGTGGAGACCGATTCTCAACCTCAAGCCATTGAACAAGTTCATCGAGACGCCCAGTTTCAAGATGGAAACGGTGCGCTCGGTGTTGGCGGGGTTGGAGAGGGGGATGTGGACGGCGTCGATAGATTTGAAGGACGCTTATTTCCACATCCCCATCCACAGGAGTTTCTGTCGCTTCCTGAGATTTGCATTCCAGGGCAGACAGTGGGAATTCAGGGTGTTGCCCTTCGGAATTTCCACGGCTCCTCGGGTTTTCACCCGTGTGGTTCTTGCGATCACAGCATACCTCCGCAGGAGAAGCATAGCAGTCCACACGTACATAGACGACTGGCTGTTGAAAGCGCACACCCGGGAAAGTTTGTCCGCCAATCTGGAGATTGTTTTGAAAATTCTCACAGACTTGGGCTGGATGATCAATTTCCCAAAATCAGAGCTGACTCCATCCCAGAAGTTTGTTTACCTGGGGATGTTCTTCGATCTGGAGACAGGATATGTTTATCCTACTCAGGAGAGAGTTCAAATACTCATCTCGTTGATTCAGTCAGTGTGCGACAGTCGTCATGTCCTGGCACGGGTTTACTTGAGAATGCTGGGGTTGATGGTTTCGTTGGAACCAGTCATTCCTCAGGCCGCCTTACGCAGGCGGCCGATCCAGTTGTTTCTCATGACACAATGGACCCAGAGTACAGGTTCGCTGGACTCGAATGTGTCAGTGTTGGCGCCTCTGATTCACCACCTGCAATGGTGGTTGAATACAGAGAATCTCTTACCGGGGGTTTTGCTAACCCCTCCCCACCCTCAGGTGACTGTGTATACAGATGCATCGATGGAGGGCTGGGGAGCTTGCCTGGAAGAATCCACGATATCAGGGCTTTGGAATCTGGAACAGTCACAGGAACATATAAATCTACTGGAGCTAAGAGCAGTAGTCCTGGGCCTGGAACATTTCTTACAGAAAGTTCAGGGCAAGATTGTTCTTATTCGTTCAGACAACTCAACAGTTGTGACTTACATAAACCGCCAGGGCGGAACGAAGTCGCCCAGTCTCTGTATGATGACATGGAAACTGCTTTGTTGGTGTCTGGATCACCAGATTACCTTGAAAGCAGTTCATATTCCGGGAAGGTTAAACCTGCTAGCAGACTCATTGAGCCGAAGGATGAGTGTTTTACCCACGGAATGGCAACTAAATCAATGTGTGGCGGATCGTCTGTTCGACCATTGGGGGAAACCCAACATCGATTTGTTCGCAACGAAGAAGAATGCGAAGATGACGACGTACGTCTCTCCGATTCCGGATCCAAGCGCTTTCGCAACAGATGCGTTAGCTATCAGCTGGGGGAGAATGTATGCATACGCATTCCCTCCAGCAATCCTGATTCCAAAAATTCTTCAGAAAATCAGACAGGAGGAATGCCAAGTGCTTCTGATCGCCCCGGATTGGCCAAGCCGATCATGGTATACGGATCTGCTGGACCTTCTGGTCTGCAATCCGGTTCCTCTGCCTCTGATGGACGATATTATCTTCCAGGGCAAGGCCCTTCACAACAATCCGTCAATGTTCAGATTGACTGCGTGGATGTTGTCAAGGAATCTAGAATTAAGGAGGGCTTTTCTGAGCAAGCAGCCATGTTTATGGCCAAAGCCAGGAGGGGGTCAACCTCCAGAGCATATAATTATAAAATCAACAGATTTGCAGAATGGTGCTCAAAAAGATGTATTGATCCAATGGATTCATCTATTCAAGTAGTAGCTGATTTCCTCTGTCACCTCTATGATGCCTATAGCCTCAAGCCTAACTCTATTGCTGGTTATAAGTCAGCATTAATGTCTGTTATTCCTTGCTTGGCTAAGAGGGGAAGTGATGAAGTAA
Organism: Chaetoderma sp. LZ-2023a; assembly: GCA_034401795.1. NCBI lineage: Eukaryota > Metazoa > Mollusca > Caudofoveata > Chaetodermatida > Chaetodermatidae > Chaetoderma > Chaetoderma sp. LZ-2023a. The sequence continues at coordinate 34,012,803 of CM067370.1, read as the reverse complement.
ATACATTGAATGTATTAATTAAAGGCATGGGCAATCTAAGACCAAGGAATCCTCCTGTGATTCCGTCTTGGAGTTTATCGCTAGTGCTTCAAGTACTAGGTGATAAGCCTTTTGAACCACTTAGTTCCATTTCTATGAAACTATTAACACTGAAGACTGTGTTTTTAATTGCTGCGGCCTCGGCTAGGCGTAGGAGTGAGATTCATGCCTTATCAGCCGAGGATGACCGTTTTGTGGTTTCAGGGGAAGGCCTTAAGCTGCTACCTAGGATTAATTTCTTGGCTAAAAATCAGTCGTTGAAATATCCAGGTCAACCTATTATTTTGCCTGCTTTAACTAGATATGATCCTAATTCTAAAGCATGGTGTCCCGTCCGGGCGCTGCGCCGGTACAAACAACGTACGGCGGCATGGCGCACCGACCAGTCAGCGTTATGGTTGTCATATATTGAACCCCATGGGAGGGCTTCTAAGGACACCATTTCCAGGTGGATTGTGGAATGCATTCAGTTTTGCCATAAATCCGCCACCGGGAAGCAGGTTGACGTGGCCAAGGCTCACAGTGTCCGCGGCGTAGTGACATCCACGGCCCTATTTAATGGGGTCCCTGTGGATGATATTATGTCGGTGGCTCAGTGGCACTGTGAGTCAAGTTTTACAGACCATTATCTCCGTGACACCTCTAATCCTCTCGCCTTGTCGGTTTTGAAAAAATAAATCGGTTTATATTTTTTGAGGTGATTTCCTCATTACTTATATATATCACAATTAATTTATGGAAACACCCTCTTTTTTGGGCCTGCATCAGTCTTTACCGATGGGAAGAGGATGTCAGCAGCCATTTTCAACAAGGTCAGTCTTGTTCATGTGTTGTCCGTTGTTGATTGTATTGTCACGATTACCCGTTATTAATATGGTGATGGTTTGTGTATTTGTGTGGTTCATTGTTGAGAGTTACGAAAATGGAGCTTTTTCGTCTCTGTCCTGTAGTACATGGCACTTGTACGTAGAGAGCGTATAGGACATTGAGGTCAGTCGACTCTTCCTCCCAGGAAGGAGGGGGGGGAGCGCATATGACATTCGGTCATCTCTCATACATCGGTCGTGTTATCCGATGGTTAGTCAAATCCTGACTGTTTTTTCTTACAGTTTCAGAAGTTTAAGTGCCTTAAACGCAGAAAAGCGTATTGGGATGAGCTGGTCTTTTGACCTCGCCTCCCTCCCGCCAGATTCACTTTCGAATTCTGGCAATATCAAAAGTATTAGGGAGGTAAGTATACTCTTGAAGTGAAATAAACGAAATCTAGGATTTCTTTTTTCACGAGAGAGTTGATACTTACCTCCCTAGATACGGACCCGGCCTCTCCACCCCACAGAGGCTCGGTCTTCAGGCTCTTAATAGTTGCATGTGTGTCAGCCAATAATCTAGTCAGAGGAAGTGCTAGTCTGCGCATGCGCGGTGGTGGGGCTGGCATCCGCCAGACTACGCTCTGACTCCCTGCCCAGTAGGGGCACCTAACTGTTTTAAATCTGAGTGTTTATTGAGTGAAAGCCAATATTTAGCAATATCAAAAGTATTAGGGAGGTAAGTATCAACTCTCTCGTGAAAAAAGAAATCCTAGATTTCGTTTATTTTCAAGGAGAAATTTTATGCCAAAATTAGATTGATTTTAATGTAATAAACGATTTTTATTGAAGATACGATATTTACGTGGTCCTATTTAATAATTTCTCTTCCACCATGATAATTTCTAGTCATACATTAAACATAGCGCTGAGTGATGGTAATTTTTTATACCAATTTTTGATTTTTTAAAGGTAAATTTTGCTAAATTTAACAGCGTCTTATACCTGAATACAAGAGATTTTTGGGTGGATTTTGGTCAAATTTGGGACAGCGTCCTAAATTCGAGGGCGGCCTTTAGTCTAGAAATCATGATATTCAGCATTCGGCTTGTCATAGCGACTGTGCATGTTCAGTAAACCATGAAACTGACTAGTTAGTGAGTTGAACTTGACCAGTGTGACATACTCCAGAGGTAATGAATTCAACTAATAAAGCAAGGGTCACATGTTTGAATCATGCATCCACCTGGTGAGCCACAAAGGAGTGACTGAGTGTGATGAGTCACAGGATGTGTGATTAATTCATTAATTACTTGCATTTCAGTTAGCCTCCACCATCTTGCCATCCCAGGTGAGCGTATTGCACACCAGATATATGAATTAAATCAAACTAATGGAGGAATCCAATTTTAGCTATGCTCCGCCCATCTCTAGCTCACCTCCACCCACACTTCTGTGTTGGGATTGATCTATCCCGGAACTCGTTGACTATCAATTTCCAGAAACTATACGGGTAAGCTTTTGAATATTTTGAAACTAATTTTGACTGGGTACTGCTGCTGCCATTGGCAGCAACAGCGCCCAGTCAAATTAGTTTCAATATATTCAACAGAATGTTTATTAAATGTTAAAGACATACAATTCTTACAACAATGCTCAGTCCGTCATCAATTAAGCATTCGTGACGAACTTATCAATGTCATTCATGACATCATTGATTATGACATCATCCTACACTTCACGTAATTGATTATGATGTCATATGAGTGATGTATAAACTGGAAAGGGCCATTCTGCTGCTTATTGCCACACAGTGAGTATTCTGATAAATAGAGGATCTGGAACGAGGTCCCAGTTCACATCACTATTATCAACCAAGTTGAAAGTTATCACTTTGCACAAGCTTTAGCGAATGCAATGTCATCATTTTCGAAGACGTTGATAATAGTGGTATGAAATTGGACCGAGTTTGAGATTCTATTTATCCTATAACAATATGCAGTGACAAAATATCTTATATACTGTGAGATATATTATGTGATGTCACAAACGGTATTATTACCGTATTTGGGCTATTTGAAGCCTAGGCTTCTATTAGGACATGAGGTGTTCAATTTCCAAACCAATATCTCTGACAAAGGGGTTGGGCTTATATTAGGGCTTTTCAAAAAATGTTTTCTAAAATTGATACCACAAAAAATTAACTAAATTTCCTGGTACACATGTACAAATTCTCGTCAAAATGTCGATGTTATAAAAATATCAAAATGATATAAATGCGTGATTTGCCTCCAATCGCTAAAGAACTTCATTTAGAGCGAGCCCTCGGATATAAATATTCTGGACTCAGAAATTGCTATATATTATACTTGCACGATAGGAACTGAGTATTGCACTTTAGGTGTGATCTGAATGATGGGTACCTTTTTGATAACAAACTCCCGTTAGCATATTAGATCTCACGAGAACACCGCACCTCCAATCATAAAAGAGCCAGTGGCTTGCCAACATAAGAAGCTGTCTATCTCATTTTAATTCTCGGACTTTCAAGAAATTTTCCCTATGCGTCTTGATTCTGTATGGATCATTTGATTTTAGTCAGCATAACAAATTAATACGAGAGACTGCTTGGTCACCGCTTGGTTGATAATTAAATTTGGTCTTAAAATATTTTTATAAGGAAGGTATTTATCATGCTAAGATTGTTTTACGTGTATTTTGGGTACAAAATTGTGGAATAAACTTTATTATATCTTTAACATATGTGGCCTACTATTATTAGTAGTAATTTAATAGGAGGCTCAGCTCTACAAATCTGAGGCCTGTATTGATTTCTAGGAGTCTGGGAATGTATTCTATTAAAGCATGGCCTTCAAATACCGTTTTTATTCGAGGAAAGGATGCTAGCATGTATTGGATGCAGGCTAAATTTTGGCCCAAATCCTCCCCAAAAATCCTTATACTCATAGAAAGGACGCATAGAGAAATTGAAGTCCATTCTCTAAAATGGTTAAAACTCCGAACCTACCACGAAAATTTAACGCAATTTCCATACGCATGCTTACCGCCGTACCGCTATGTTTAATGTACGCCTCAAAAATATCATCATGGAAGTGAAATTATTAATGGGACAACCTAAATATCACGTATCTTCAATAAAGATGATTTATTACATTAAAATCAATGCTACTTTTGACATAAAATGTCGCCTTGAAAATATGGAAATCATGTGATATTAGGAATGCGGTCAGATCAGCAGTTGTGTTTACTAGAATTCTTCTAATATCTGCCATTCTCTATTTTCATTGCCTTGTACGGGAGAATTTATCCAATCAGAACGAGGGAAACAATATTTCTCTTCAGTAAAAATTAATAATAGAACAAACAGTGTTTACGCTCTTATTGCGCTTTAATTTTGTAATGCCGACCAATGTTAAATGATCCAAAACGGAATCAGAATTAAAATGAGATAAAGCGCTTCTTACATTGGCGAGCCGCTGACTCTTTTGCGATTGGAGGCACCGTGTTCCCGCGAGATCTTATGCGCTAACGGGAGTTTGTTATCAAACGGGTACGGATCAGACCTAATGTACAATACTTAGTTGATATCGTGCAATGATAATATATATTATTCAGAGTTCCGAGTCCAGAGTATCTTATCCGAGTACTCGCTCTAAAACAATCTTTTGCGTTTGGAGGCGAATCACGTGATTTATACCTTTTCTGGACGCCATTTTATGTCACATTCAGAATTAATTTTGATGTAATATATGATATTTATTAATGGATAACGCAATATTTAAGCGCTCCAACTTAATAATTTCACTTTCGCGATGATGTTTTGAGGTATACATTAAACATAGTCGTAAGACGGCAAGAATTTGTACCGTTGAATATCTGTAGTATCATTTATTTTTTCAACGGAAGTTGACAAAAAAAATGTGCTCAAAGACTGTACTCAATTATTTCACGCTCCCCTTTCCTAGAACACGTAATATGACAAAAAAAATGCATCCTTTAGTTGAATTTTAACGGTAGGCGAAATACAGTACATTATCGCTGCTCATGATGTGCTTTACTAGCGTGCGACTTCGACATAGTGATACCCAATGCTGCGGGAACAACCATTTTCTGATTGGTCAATATAAAATTCCTCTCCCACGCTAACAACCAATGAAAATACTTCACTGCATTATTAACCGGGTGAATATTGTTAATGCTACACGTTTATGTGATAAATATTGTTATTTGTTTCAGTTTTGATCTCGATGCTCAGACATGGTCTGTAATACAGCCCTCTATGGACAGTCAGGTGAGCTAATAGTCCAGATGTCAATAGACCTTTCCAGAGTAATGACATCATATAATGTCATAATCAGCTAAGCAGAGTGTAGGATGATATCATAATCATTACATCATAAATGATTCTATGCGGACCATCTTTAACTCTTAAAAGTCTGACACGTAAGAATTGTAGTTTCTACTATTTAACAAACATGTGGGTGAATATTTTGAAACTAATTTCAAAATATTCAACAGCTTACCTGTACAGTTTTCTGGAAATTGATAGTCAGGAGGTTCAGAGATCAATCGATCCCAACATGAGCGAGGTGTGGGGGAGCTTAACGAGAGATGGGCGAGGCATAGCTAAAACTGAAAAGGTACATTGTGGCTGGCTATCAGCACAGTCATATTAAACAAGAAAAATAATCAACACCGTAATGATTTAGAGGGCTTGTCATAGGAAGAATCTATTTACTGGCCAAGAGACGAATGCTTTTGAAAACCTTACACTGATATGACTTGTGTGTGAACTAGTTATCTAGTCATGCTAAAAATAGAGTCTTTGCCTGAAAATGTATGTTTTTTTAGCAAAAAGTTTAACTACATGGTTTGTACTCTGTGTGTTAAAGGTTGATTAGGAAAATTCACATTTTTGTGCTTAGTTGATATCTATTTGCAGAGCATTTTTTAAAATTTATCATTAGAATGGCTGGCTCTATGACCGTGCCGGTCAGTCCAGTTATACATCTTTAAAAAATAGTTTTCTCTTGGCCTGTAAATTAACATTCCAGAAGACTATTGCACTGGCCAGTTTTCACCAAGTGACCATTAGTGTTAATGGTCAGACATTATTGGACCTTGTTTAGTATCAGAATGATAAGAATAGCTGCAGAACATTGGATGAAAAATTCTTGCATTTCATATAATTTTTTTACCGTGTAAGTTGTTTTCACTTCAAGAGTATACCTACCTCCCTAACACTCTTTGATATTCCCAAATATCGACTTTCACTCAATAAACACTCCGATTAAAAAATTATGTGGCCCTACTGGGCAGATAGTCACATGATAGTCCGGTGGATGCCAGCACCAACCTCGCGCATGCGCAGACTAGCACTTCCTCTTTTCCAATTTGTTGGCAAAGAGATACACATGCTAGTTAAATTTTTTGCTAAGTTTTCTGCTTGTCGTGTCTATACAAACTCAATTCCACGTGATAATGATGTCTTCTCAAGCTAAATCGCCGGAAGAAGGACCGGGACCGAGTTATCAGGTGAATTCAAATACATATTTGTCTAATTTAGCGTTTTAATCCTACGTGTAATGTGTTTCCGGGATTCACGATTAGACGTGATAGTCACCATTTAAACTGATTTATTTACATCTGGCGCTTGGAAATTCTAATCTCTCTTTGTGTTTGTGTCTACTGGTATCTATCTATGATTGAAAAGGACAGCACATCTTCAGAGGGTGTGTTTTTCTCTCCACCAAGGTTCCATTTCCCACTAACATGTTAGGAACAAAATCTATGCCCAGTGACTTGGAGGTCTCGTAAGAAGATCTCACTGCTCTCTTGGTCCATTTCCCTTCGCTTTATGGTGGAGAGATTTAAGAGGCCATAGAGTATGGTGGAGTATCCAGTTCATGTGATCGGGTAGTATATCTATGCTCAAGAAGCAGGTATTCTAGTGTTATTATATTAGGCACTTCAAACTATTTAGAAATATTTCTGAAATCTGATGCCAATTTTTATCACTGTTTATCTGATGTTTACATGGCTTGTATCACTATCCTTTCCAGTTTTAATGCTCTGAATTTTGAATACAATTCATCCTTACACCCCGATGTTGTTTTCCAGTCGGATTGCCTTCTTATTTTTGAAGATATGACATCATAATCAGCCTTGCTCTTTTTATTAACAAAAAGTTTTGTCCAACGCTGGTTTATCTAAAGAGATTTTTTATAATAGTCTTTAAGGCCATTGGTCCTTTCCTGTTTATTTTGGTTTGAGTTTTACTAATTCATTAACTAAAATACTCATTGTCTTTGTCTTATGGCCTTTCAGAAACCTGGTTGTCCCAACTGGTCGCATCATTAAGCCTAGATTCGCCCCTCATCCATGCTTTTCATGCAGTTCTAGTGGGCCACTGTTAAACTGTGATGTATGTAAACAGTGGTGGGGGGAATCTAATGACTGACTTTCTGTCGCTTCAGGCCAAGGAGAAGGCATCAGAGGATGAGAAGCACTTAAAGAAGGAGTGGGAGTGTGTAAGTGTGGGTAAGATGGGTAAGAGGAAGGCTTCGTCCACCATGGATATGGAAGCCTTCCGTCTAGAGATGTTGGGAGAGATGAAAAGCCCATTAGGGATTTGGTTCCAGAGATGCTTCGCGGCAGGCTCCCTGCGCCAAATCCTTTGTCTCCTGCTCCGGAGCAAATAATCCCCACTGAATCGGTTTTCCTTAGGGATTTATCGGTTTTCACCCAGGATTCAGAGATGGTCCCTTTTGAAGGGACAGAAGCTCACTATAAGAACACTGGCAGCAGGCTTGCCACACCGGTCATTCGTGGACAGCTGTCGCTGGAGCCTGGTGCCGCTTAGCGGGTTCCCAGGATTATCCGCACCCTATAGGTACCACTACCTCTTATGGTACCTTTCCTGGCCAGTCCGGGTTAGCATTTCTCGCTGACCCCGAGTCTAATCTTTCTGGCCAGGAAGAAGAGGATTATTTGCTGGGCTCGCCTTCTGGCGACTTTCCATGGGTCAACTCTTGCAGGAGTAGCACTCACGGCGCAGAAGCTAGCCCGTGTTGTGGCCGATGGCCAGCATTACCGCATACATGTACCACGGCGTGCCGATGGTATAGCTTGTGCTGGCCAGGGCCGTGGTGTGGCGAGTAATTATATCCCACGCAATGCCACGGCACATGCGCCTGGTCAAGCTAGTTTTGGCATGCCAGTTCTATCGGGCCTGCATGCTTCCACTGGTTTGCCAGGAGTATCGATTCCTCCAGCCACGCAATACCTGTGAATGTTCTAGAGGATGATGAAGGCCAACGCCTAGGATGATATTAACCTGGCTCTGGATTGTTTAACCCGGTCAGTTACCAGGCGTGTCCGGGCGCGGCACACGTTTGCACTTGACAATCTGTGCCTGTCCCAGAACCTGTACAATAGGCTTCTGCGTACGCCTATGATGGGTCCAGGTCTCTTTGGGGGTGAGGGATGCAGGCACCTCCAAGAGACAGTCACCCTGGTGAATAACCAGAGGGCTCTGCGTGAGCAATTTGAAGTGCTCCGCAGAATGGAACGCGTTCACGCTCTGCCTCCTGCATACCGTCCTCAGCAGGCACAGGGTAGCGGTGGCCAAGTCAGAAGCCAGCCATTAGTGCGGCGCCAGCCTCGGCTGCGTGCGCTCAAGCCAGCAGCGAGGGGGGCACAGGCTCCTCCAGCACAGCCAGCCAGGCAGCCACCCACACACCGAGGTGCGGTGCGGGCCGTGGTGCACAGGGATCTGGTCATGGTAACCGTGCCTGATGGGCCAGTTGCCGTGGTAAGGACTGTTCCAATGCTTCTAGATCCAGAGACAGTGCCACTCTTGCATTGCTCATGTCCACCTCTCTCCCTAGGTGGACCAGTGGGGTGTGTGTGTGTGTGGCTGTCTGGCCCACCACTGGCAAGAGTGGGAGCGGTTGACTCGGAACCGCTTAGTCTTACGATGACGTTCAGTCAGGTTCCATCTCGACTGGATAGGAGGTCCGCCATTGCAGCTGTCTCTGGTTCTGATGTGAGCTCAAAATCCAAGTGATCCAGATCAACGGTTGTGTATAGAGGAGGAAATAAATTCCCTCATACAAAAAGGAGCAATTCAACTGGCACAAAATTGTCCAGGCTTCTATTCAACCGTATTCCTAGTGACAAAAAGTACTGGAGGGTGGAGACCCATTCTCAACTTCAAGCCACTGAACAAGTTCATAGACACGCCAAGTTTCAAAATGGCAACAGGGAAATCGGTGTTAGCAGGGTTGGAGAAGTGAATGTGGACGGCATCAATAGATTTGTAAGATGCATATTTTCACATTCCAATGGCGAGGACTTTCGCCGGTACCTGAGGTTTGCATTCCAGGGCCGTCAGTGGGAATTCTACCCTTCGGAATTTCAACAGCTCCTCCGGTCTTCACACCATGGTGGTCCTTGCGATAACAGCATACATCCGCAGGAGAAGCATAGCAGTCCATACATACATAGACGACTGGCTGTTAAAAGCACACAATCGGGAAAGTCTATCAGCAAATTTGGAGATATTTCTAAAAATTCTCACAGACTTAGACTGGATAATCAACTTTCAAAAATCTGAGCTGACTCCATCCCAGAAGTTTGTTTACCTGGGAATGTGCTTCGATCTGGAGATAGCATATATTTATCCTACTCAGGAGAGGGTACAAGTACTTATCTCGTTAATACAGTCAGTGTGCAAGAGTTGTCGTGTCCTGGTACTGGTTTACTTGAGAAGCTGGGGTTGATGGTTTCATTGGAACCAGTCATTCCACAGGCAGCCTTACGCAGGCAGCTATCCAGCTGTTTCTCATGACACAGTGAACCCAGAGTACAGGATCACTGGACTCAAATGTGCCGGTATTGGAGTCTCTTATTCACCACCTTCAATGATGGATGGTAAGAGAGAATCTCCTAGTGGGGGTGTTGCTCACGCCTCCCCACCCTCAGATAACGATGTATACAGATGCATCAATAGAGGGATGGGGAGCTTGCCTGGAAGAAGCCACAATTTTAGGGCTTTGGAATCTGGATCAGTCACAAGAACATATCAATCTACTGGAATTACGAGCACTAGTACTGGGCCTGGAACATTTCTTAATGAAAGTTCAGGGCAAGATTGTTCTGGTTCGATCAGACAATTCAACAGTAGTGACTTACATAAACCGCCAGGGAGGAACGAAGTCGCCAGTCTCTGTATGATGACATGGAAATTGCTTTGCTGGTGCCTGGATCACAGGATCACCTTGAAAGCAGTTCATATTCTGGGAAGGTTGAATCTGCTAGCAGACTCATTGCGCTGAATGACAACTAAATCAATGTGTGGCGGATCATCTGTTCAACCACTGGGGGAAACCCAACATAGATTTATTCGCAGCGAAGAAGAATGCGAAGATGATGACGTATGTCTCTCTGATTCCATCGTCTTATTGCACGATCCTCGCCCTCCCACTATGTTCCCGTATTGAGTATCGTGCTTGCACGCCTTTGATGTTTGCGCTACAGTAAGCTCATGAAGCTTCATACATATTAATGAATTGGGTCAGTCAACTTGTGCCAATGAGATTGCTCGATAAGAAATCAGGAAGTAGACAAATTTACACATGTGCGTAAACTAGCGGTTTTTGGTACCGAAAACCAATCTACACATTTTCTGTTCCTCAGATAACTTGTTTAGAGCAAAACTATTGCAAACCTTTGCAAATGTCGCTTTCCAGATCAACAGCATCGCGATCGCCGTTGTTTTTGTGATTGTAAATTATGTCACCAGGCGAACTCGCCTGGCGCGTGAAGTAGGCAGAAATCTGATTGGCTGCCTCCAACCCATTAGCGTAATGTTACTTCACATAGCAAGAAATCACATGTTTGCAAGTACGACCTCGAGTGTGAGTGAGCGTATGTTAGTACGATGCTCCGATTCCAGATCCGAGCCCTATCGCAACAGATGCATTAGCTATCAGCTGGGTGGGATTGTATGCATATGCATTCCCTCCAGCAATCCTAATTCCAAGAATTTTTCAGAAAATCAGACAGGAGGAGTGCCAAGTGCTTCTGATCGCCCCAGATTGGCCAAGCTGATCATGGTATACGGATCTGCTGGACCTTCTGGTCTGCAATCCGGTTCCTCTACCTTTGATGGACAATATTATCTTCCAGGGCAAGACCCTTCACAACAATCCGTCAATGTTCAGAATGACTGCGTTGATGTTGTCAAGGAATCTAGAATTAAGGAGGGTATTTGTGAGCAAGCAGCCATGTATATGGCAAAAGCCAGAATGGGGTCAACCTCCAGAGCATATAATTATAAAATCAACAGATTTGCAGAACGGTGCTAAAAAAAATGTATTAATCCAATGGATTCATCTATTCAGGTAGTAGCCGATTTCCTCTGTCACCTGTATGATGCCTATAGCCTCAAGCCTAACTCTATTGCTGGCTACAAGTCAGCATTAATGACAGTTATCCGTTGCTTGGCTAATAGGGGAAGTGATGAAGTAAGTACATTAAATACTTTAATTAAAGGCATGGGCAATCTAAGACCAAGGAATCCCCCTGTGATTCCGTCTTGGAGTTTATCACTAGTGCTTCAGGTACAGTATTAGCAGATAAGCCATTTGAACCACTAAGTTCCATTTCTATGAAAATGTTGACAATTAAAACTATTTTTAATTGCTGCGGCCTCAGCTAGGTGGAGAAGTGAAATTCATGCCTTATCAGCCGAGGCAGACTGTTATGTGGTTACAGGGGAAGGCCTTAGGCGTCTACCGAGGATAAATTTCATGGCTAAAAATCAGTCTGAAATATCCAGGTCAACCCATATTTTTACCAGCTTTGACTAGATATGATCCTAATTCAAACGCATGGTGTCCAGTCTGAGCATTAAACAGGTACAAACAATGTACACAGGAATGGCGGACAAATCCTACAGCGTTATGGTTGTCATATATTGAACCTCATGGTAGGGCTTCCAAGGACACCATTTCCAGGTGGATTGTAGAATGTATTAATTTTTGTCATAAATCCGCCACGGGTAAACAAGTTGACTCAGCTAAGGCTCACAGTGTTTGCGGCGTAGTGGCTTCCACTGCCCTGTTTAATGGGGTCTCTGTGGATGACATTATGTCGGTAGCCCAGTGGCACTGTGAGTCGAGTTTTACCGACCATTACCTCTGTGACACCTCGAATCCTCTCACCTTATCGATTTTGAAAAAATAATTTAGGTGTACAATTTTTGATGAGGTCTTCTCATTTTTTGTATACATCACAATTTATCAATGGAAACAACCACTTGTCAGATCTGCATCAGTCTTGACTAATGGGGAGATGATGACAGCAACAAGAAATTCACAAGGTCAGTCTTGTTCATGTGTTGTTCATTGTTGATTGTATTTGTCACGTAAACCATTCGTTCTAATATGGTGATGGTACATGTTTTTATGTGGTTCATTCTTGAGAGTATTCGAAAATGGAGCCTTTTCGTCTTATTTATGTCCTATAGTACATGGCACTTGTGCCTTGAGAGCATAGGGACATTGAGATCATTCTGTCTCCCTCTCAGGAAAAGGGGGGGGGGGGTTGAGCGCATATGACATATGGTTTTCTCAAAGCCATCGGTTGTGTTATCCGATGTTCAAATCATTCCCTGGTTGTGTTTTCACACAATTTCAGAACTTTAGTGCCTTAAACGCAGAAAAGCGCATAGAGAAGAGCTGGTCTTTTGACCTCGCCTCCCTCCCGCCGAATTCACTGATGAATTCTGGCAATATCAAAGCGTGTTAGGGAGGTAAGTATCCTCTTGAAGTGAAATAAACGAAATCATGGATTTCTTTTTTTTCATGAGAGAGTTGATACTTACCTCCCTAACACGGACCCGGCCTCTCCGCCCCACAGAGGCTCGGTCTTCAGGCTTTCTTAAGTTACATGTGTGACAGCCAATAAATTAGTCAGAGGAAGTGCTAGTCTGCGCATGCGTGAGGTTCGAGCTGGCATCCGCCGGACTGTCATCTGACTACCTGGCCAGTAGGGCCACCTAACCTTTTTAATCTGAGTGTTTATTGAGTGAAAGTCGATATTTGGGAATACCAAAGTGTTAGGGAGGTAAGTATCAACTCTCTCGTGAAAAAAAGAAATCCGTGATTTCGTTTGTTTCAGGTGTTGTCAAAAGTCAAGACATGACATGATATTTAATTAAAAGATATGCTTTCTAATTGTATGTCAGTCAATTATTTCCCCATTTGTTCCTGGTTTCAGATTCTCACAGGTCGACTGTTCCATGCTGCAGCTGTCGTATGTGATGCTATGTATATTTTTGGTGGCACAGTGGATAACAATGTGCGCAGTGGAGAAATATTTAGATTTCAGGTATGTACTAAATGAATAAAACAGACATGTTTGGGATGCAAAGTTCGACTGATACCTCTTGTTAAAGCTGCGGTGGCTAAAGAGCCGGGTCTGGCTCTTTAACATGTGCTAAAGAGCTGTAGGGTAATAGGGTTATAAGCATTTTTGTGATGCACATTACCTTGTGACTTACTGTCTTGCTTTTCTCTCAGTTTTCCAGTTATCCAAAATGCACTCTACACGATGATTACGGTCGTCTTCTTGACAGCAGGCAGTTCTGTGACGTGGACTTCATCGTGGGATCAGTACGTATTAAGCCTCTTCCCTCTGGATGTACAGCAAGCTTCTTTAACACTAACACTCAAAAACCTCTTCTATAGTGGTCTTGGAAAGTGTCCATTTGCAGACCAGAAGACTAATTTTTGGAAATTTATCACTGGAATTACTGGCTCAATAACCGAGCCAGTCATTCCACTGATACATTTTTCAAAATAATCTATTGATCTGCAAATGGACATTTTCTATGAGAAAATTTAAATTTTCTTGAATAAATTTTGGGGATTAAATGGTAAATGGTCATGCTTGGTCAAGAAAAATTAGATTTCTTCTTAATGTCCATTTTACATGACAAAAGAATACTAATCCTGAAAATCTACCATAGCCAATCATTCCAGTGGTAAAGTCTTATAGATGGACTTTTCCTGTCATGATTGGCTTGTAAATGAACATTCCTCAAGACCAGAGGCATAGGCGGGTTTTGACAGACTAGAGAGGCTTCAAGTTTCAGGTCAAAGGGTCAAATGCTAATGTCATGTGGTCACTAGGTTCATACCAATACACATCTTTGGCCATAATTTGAGTGTATGAAGGGAGAAGCACCAAATTTGAAAATCAATGTGTGTGTGTTTGGAGAGGATGACTCTCAAAACTGACCTGGACATGTTGGATTATGCTGAGAGATATCATATTCACAGTGATTCCTAAGACCTACCAGGCCAGAATCAGATTTCAATTGTTTATTGCACTCGATCTGGCAAAGAAGCCTTTCAACCATAATACATAATACAAAAAATATTCATGCTGTCATTACAGACTGCTCTCATAATAGTCTTTAGTGTGTGCATGCGTGCGTGCGTGCGTTGTGTGTGCATGCGTGCGTGCGTGCGTGCGTGCGTTGTGTGTGCATGTATGTGATATTGCTTGCCACGGATGTTGCTAGGATAACGTGTATATTAAAACAATTTACTTTATTTTTATTTATTTGCTATATCTAGGAGAAATGTCAGATTCCATCTCACTGTGCTCTGATAGCTGCACGGTCACCTTCACTCCGAGATCTCATCAAACAAGCACAGGCAGAGGTATGCTGTACTCTATGTATGCATTACATTCTATGTGTTGTTGTGCAACTTGAATGGCCACAGCTAGCTTAAGTTAAGAGCGGGTAGAAGAAAAAACTGGTGTCTGTTTTCAAATCAATGTTGATGTAAGCTGTTGCTTTCTTTGCCAGCAATATCTTACAGCGACACACTTTTGAAAATAAAACCAGTTCTCAGTTTAACCCTTTGACACTCATATCATCCAAAAATGGCTTCTGTAGTGGTCTTGAGAAATGTCCATTTGCAGACCAAGAGAAGACTGTTTTTGAAAATTTACCGCTGGAATGACTGGCTCGATAACCGAGCCAGTCATTCCAGTGGCTAACTTTCAAAAACAGTGTTCTTGGTATGCAAATGAACATTTTCTATTTAAATTTTCTTGAACAAATTCGAGGATTAAATGGATAAGGTGCATCAGCTCCCAAAATGAAAACGGTTTTCAAAATGAAACTATTTCTCAAAGTGAATCCAGTTTTATAAATTTAAACGAGTTCTCATGAAAGATATACTTCAATAATATTGTAGGTTAGCAAAGATAAACCACTAAATATGCAAATATTGGAATGATTATTCATAGTAACATGTGACACATGGCTACCACTGAAAAACTAATGACAAATATTGACAAAAATGAATATCAAAGTAGGAATAAGGATGAATGTCAAAGAGAACTAAATAAAAGAAATTACATTGATGTCTTTGTGGAGCTATGTCAAACCATATCAACCCTATGAAGGAAGTAGTCATGTCTTTGTTAGACATTATTATCTGTAGGGCTGCGCGGTTTGTCTTACAGCCATATCGGTTTCGATATAACTTTTCATATCGGTTTTAACCGAATATCGGTTTTATGGACATGAAACAAAAAATTTAAATGATAAAAAATAGCACGAAAACAGAATGTGTTTTCACGGCCTGATACATTCGTAACGTTTTATGCCTTTAAAGCTTAATAAACCTTATAATATCCATCACCGCGGGAGTGGAATTATTAATTAGACCACCTAAATATTACGCACAGTTAAATAAACATCGTTTATTTTGTCAAAATTAATCATAAATCAGCAAAACATGTTGCGAAAAGACGTAAATCATGTGATTGTAATTAATTATGATGTAATTATCTCCCTTTCTTCTTTCATTTCCAATTCATGCCTTGAAGAAAATATTAACTGTAATATTTTGCTAACGCGAATTTCATAAGTTAATATGATACTGTGTATAGAAGATAACGTTTTAAAAACGGTTGGAGTAATACTTTTATTTAAAATTATATCCTAATCAGCAAAATGTATTCAGCATTATATTTATTGGCGAGATTTTTATGCATTCGGGCGATTTAGTTTTGGGACGACTTTACATTATGTTAATTAGAAATGTTTAGAAATGTTTTCCCCGATACAAATTTCAATGACAAATTCCCGCGTTAGTATTGTGTTTTATATTGCAAATTTATCTGAGGTTACGAGAGAAAAGATGAGTGGATATTTATTTAATTAATTCGCTGCTTGATTTCTCTCGGCGTACAGCGAGTTACATGGAGTTACACAATATGCACAATTGGGGCCACGTTCAATTATTAGTTGCCCCGAACGTAGCTTAATGGACAGTATGGCCATTATTATTCATTAGGCTTTTCATGCGCTTTAGTATCTTTTACTTTTAATAATCCTGATACGAAAAACCGAACATATGTTCATATTCGGTTTTTCGATATTTATTTTTTATAATCCGCTATGAAACCGTCAGTGTATGATATCGGTTTTAAATATGGTATTGGTATATCGGGCAGCCCTAATTATCTGTGTGCAGATTTTTATCTGACACTTCATCTTCCGTCTGTCTGTCTTGCAGTCTGTGTGTGTCTGTCTGTCTGTTTGTCTGAAATTTATCTCTGTTGGCATTCTTTGGTAGATTGGTCATGGCTCCGGGAAGAAACCTAGTATTTTCTGTTCTCTGATTTAATAATACCTACTATTTGGCAGCGCCTTGACAAGAACGAGATGCTGGTGATCTTTTGCCTCAAAATATAGAATCTTTGATTTTGCTTAATAGCTCAAGTTATATCAAAATAATATCAGTAATACTTTGTCTAAATTACGTGGTGTGAGAATGAAATCTATTATTTTTGTCGTCAAAAGTCGCCATAATTCAAAACATATTTTAGGAAAACTGAAAATGTTTTTATATTGTTTCCACTTGTCTCGAGCAAGAATCCTGTCATTCCTGGTTACAAATGGTCAGAAGTCACTAAGATATTATTTGTGTTTATACATTGTATATCCTGTGAGAGATTTTGATAAGGCTTGACATATAGCTTCACCACAGATAAAGTAACATATTATTCTTAGGTTTGCGAGATCATGGTCATTTTACTTAACATATCATGTACCATTTCAGTGGAATTCACACTAATGACAGTCAGGTATGGGTGACTGTCTGATTCTATCATGCAGCGTGAAACTCCATGTAGGGTGACGGCTTGCTTCTATCCGCTTTCATCCTCAGATCCTGAGATCTTGTTTTGCTTCTCAGTTTCTCGTTATCTATCTAAGTGCTGAATATCACTGGACAATAACTTCAAAGTGACAATCACTCTAAACCTGCTGAATATTTTGAAAACAATTTGACTGAAAGCTGTTGGTGGTTTAGCCACCAACAACTTTCGCTCAAATTGTTTTCAAAATATTCAGCATATCCATGGAAAAATAGTCTGCAGGAGGCAGACAGTTAAAAATGTGCCGACTTTGTTTTGCTTCAGCACCATTTCAGTGAGCAGTTTCCCGAGAGAGTTGAAGTGGTTCTTCCTGAGGCTGGTTCTAGAGCATTTGAAATGGTCCTTTCATATATCTACACAGATAGGATTCATCCTACGACAAAAGGTGAGTAATACAACCACAGATTACCATGATCTGTGTAATTTCACAGCATGTGACCAGTGTAAGACAAATAGAAAGATTAAATATATCAGTAGATAACTGAATGGTGTGATGATACCTTTTGAGAATTGACCGATAAATTGAAAGAAAGAAGAATATGAATTGTTGCTTCATCTCTTGACCATAAGACCTTGGGTGTTGCAGAATATACTGGTGAGATTAATCAGCTCCATGAGCATTGTTAGCTCAGCTGGTCAGAGGGATCAAGTCATGTGAACTTACAGCATGGTGACCATCCATCATCCATCCATTGTCCATTCATCCATCAAATTTTGCTTTAAATCACAACTCTTCATTAACCATTTGGCTGATTTTAGTCGAATTTGTCTGGAACAACCATAGGATGATAGGATTCAGAAAGCGAATACAGAAATGTCCTTAGTCATTGTTTTTGGTGGCCATTTTTGATTTCTGAAATATAGTTGATACATAGTCTAATAACCTGGAGGGCAATATCATGACGCCTACTTCAGTAAATGTTGTCTGATTTAATATATGTAAGTGTGATTATTTTCATTGATAGGTCAGGAGCCATCGAGCAATGAGGTGATACTACTTATGATGGATGTATATAGACTATCATTACAGGTAAATGAAAATATCAGTGGGTATGTATGATTACTGTATTCTGCGGCTATAGTAGTAGAAACATTCTACAGATCTAATCAGCCCTTCGCTTTTGCTATGTGTCTTGTCCTCAGCAAAAATCTTTAGCTTCCTCAGGTCCATTCTTGATTTGAATGTACCGAGTCCTGCTTTCTTGAGGTCGCCTTGTAGCATGATTAACACATTTGTGGAATGACGTCCTCTCCTGGCTTTGTATTTGCTGGCTCCCAGTAGGGCGAATTCCAATTCTACTTCGAATAATACTTACCAGATGTACTATTATGATAATATCTATTATCTAGTCTAGCTCAAAATAAACAATTAAAACTCCGCACTCTCCTGGTCCTGCCCATACTGTGTCCGGGAATACCATAGCCGCAGGTACCGAGTCAATTCCCAATCACAGTCAGATTCGTCTATTTTGCGCTGTTGAAAAGTCGCGTGTATTTAGTGCTCTCTTATTAATTGAATAAGCAGTTTTAGCGTGTTTTTCGAGGAAACCATCGCTGGATTCATGGAGGAACTGGGGAAATCATCACAGGGGCAGGTTGTATCAATCTAGAATTTATACATTCGTGCCATAATGACTGTTTGAAATTTCCTTAAATTGGCACATTTTTTATAATGATAGCCATTGTTGGAGTCGCTTCTGTACCCGTTGACTTTTAGTTTTAATTCGGGTACTCGGTTAATTTTCTCTTGCGACTCGGTTCCTCTAAGATGGATGCGTCCTTGGCCAAGATGGCGGCGCCCATGATTTATGTCGTTCTTGGCTTGGGGTATCCAGGCACTCTGTTGTCGCCGATTTTAGCTCTCGCTTAGTTGTCGAGGGTGTTTGTATTGATCGGCGAGTTATTCTTGGTTATTTAACGTTAGTTAAAGGCTGTTTTTTTTTGTTTTTTTTAAATTTTCACTCAAAAAAGTTTCAAATATTTCCTGCCTAAGACTTGTTATCATTAAATTGAGAGAAAGTTAATGTGTTTAAGAAATCTTAACTAGCAAGTCTATTGTGCGTATTGCTCGTCATTGGTTGTCATGTGCAGCGTTTTAATTCTTCTCTGTGTTCGCAGAAACCGAAGAACGCGGACTCGTTGTGCCGAAAGTGCAACAGGTTCATGAAGCGGAAGTACCTGGGTCATCACTGTGTGGCGTGCGCTAAGTGTAAGGTCGGGAGCCCTTGTGACGTGTGCGTCAAGTGGTCGTCGGAATTGGTGGCGGAGTTTGACAAGGATCGACGGGCGAGGCTGGAGCGTATCGAGAAGGACAAGGCAGTGAAGCTGCAGCAGGTTTCGTTGCTGGGACTGGAAGGTCGGCTGAATGAGAGGATGGATTCAGCACTGGGCGTATGGGCGGCCCAGTTCAAGGCTATGTTTGACTCGTTGCAGTCCACGGTCCCGGTGAAGCAAGCTGGTGCAGGACAACCATTAGGTGGTCCGGCTAGTTCTGCTCAGGGTCATGCACCTGCCCCTTCTCTGTCCTTGGCTCAAGAGCCGACGATAGAGGAGGAAGATTTGCTGCTGAGGGAAGATTCCGGCATGCCAGATCTTTCAATGACGGCGATGCCTAGTACGTCCCAGGGGTCGCCCTCGGGATTTGTACGGGTTTGCCAGGCGGATGGTGATGTCGACGTTCCGTCGGGCATTTTTCATCCCCGATTTGTGCAACCGGATATGCCGGCGGAGCCGTGGTTTGCGGTTCCTGCGGCTATCCCGGCGGCGTTAGGTGCGGCTCCTATCGGAGTGACAGTGCCAGCCGTAATTGAGGCCGTCGGAGTCCCGGATCCCGTGTTGGAGCCGATGGACTGCGGCGAATCCGTATCTGGCGATTCGTTGGATACTGGTGCCGCTGGTAGTCGCGCTATGGATGCGCTCTGTCTTGGCAGAGACGTATATCGTAGCGTTCAGCAAGGATCGTCGGTGGCCCTCTCATCTAAGGGAGAGAGGGAGGATGAAAACGGGAGTTCTTTGATGGACGATTCCGCTTTCTGCACCGAAGCTGAATGGGTGCAGGTTCTTGGATGGATGACCAATCGTCTCGGGTTGGCATCTGATCTAGGATCTCAGCGCGATCCGGCGATGGAACGGATGTCAGAGCGTGCGGCTAGCGCTCTGTCCAGTGGCTCTTCTGCCATGCCTACACTCCCTCTGGACACGCAGACTTCTGATATGTTGGAAGTTGCGGCATACCGTCTGGTTCAGCCAGACTATGCGTTGCCCAAGGCCCCGAAGGGGATAAGGAGTAGGGTCCGGTTTCCGGAGCAGGCTTATCATCAGTACGCCAGGGTTCCACGGCTTTCCGTTGCGGAACGTGAGGCGCTGAATAGGCCGTTGGCTGGGAAGGCCAAGGGGCGGTCACGTCCTTTGGTTTCTCAGACCAACAAAGACCCGTTCAATGAGCTCACGCTCATTGAAGATGCGGCTAGGGCAGCCATGGCTGCGCTGTCGCACGGGTGTACCGTCTTGCAGGGTATGCTGGACTGCACGGCGGAAGGCGGACAGGTGCCAGAGGCTGCTCCCGGAGTTGTTCGGGACACCATGCGCCTGTCTCAGGATTGCCTGGCCAGGGTAATCACGAGAACTTTGGCAGAGCGACGGAGAATGGTTCTCGATTGTGTGGAACCAGGACCAGAGATGAGGGCTGCGTTATCTTCTGCGCCTTTCATAGGTCCAGGCTTGTTCGGCGGCTCGGCACGACAAGCGCTCTCTAAGGTTGCGTCACTGGTGGCGGAGCAAGAAGTGGTCGGCAAGTCGTGGAAGTCGACCAAGAGGACTCAGCCGCAACAGTCCTACCGTCAGCATAGGCAGGAGCAGCAGAGACAGCGTCCTAGATCGCCCTTCCGTCCTTCTTCCCGTGATGCCCATAGGCCATCCGGAGCACAAGGGCCTGGCCGTTCATCCGCATACAAGCCCTCTAGTAAGAGGCCGTATGAGGACGACAGGAAGGGTGGCGGTTCAGGCCGAGGCGGCTACCGTAAGGATAGCCGTGGCGGCGGTTCCGGACCGTCATACCACAAGAAGCCGCGGGGCGGCCGTGGGGCTCGTTCCTGACGGGTTTCCGGCGGAACCAATACCGGCGGCTTTGGAAACAAATGGAGTCGAGAATCTTCACCCAAGCGATTTAGCGTCTTGTCGGCTAATCTCGACCGACAACTGTGTGCAGATTCCGTCCGTCGGAGGCAGACTTCAGCTATTCCTAAACCAATGGGAACAGGTCGTGCACGACTGTTTAGTCTGTCAGTGGATAAGAAACGGCTACGATCCGGACTGGCTCATCCATCAATCGTTAGTTCCGTTAACCTCGACTCCAATATGGACTCCTATTCCAAGGGAATTAGACCGTCTAGTCGCCATTCAGTCAGAGATAGAATCGCTTCGTCAGAAGAATGCGATTCACCTAGTCACCAATCAGTCATCGCTGGACTTCTATTCGATCATGTTCCTAGTTCCGAAGCGTACCGGAGGGTGGAGACCAATTCTCAATCTCAAACCGTTGAACAAATTTATTCTTTCTCCCAGATTTCAGATGGAGACGGTAGCAGC
Source organism: Chaetoderma sp. LZ-2023a (assembly GCA_034401795.1). NCBI lineage: Eukaryota > Metazoa > Mollusca > Caudofoveata > Chaetodermatida > Chaetodermatidae > Chaetoderma > Chaetoderma sp. LZ-2023a. The sequence goes on along the minus strand of CM067370.1, from coordinate 33,991,099 downwards.
GGTAATGACAGGGCTGAGGAAAGGCATGTGGGCGGTATCGATAGATCTGAAGGATGCTTATTTTCATATTCCAATGTCAATTCCTTTTCAGAAGTACCTGCGATTTGCATTCCAAGACAATGTTTGGGAATTCAATGCTCTTCCCTTCGGCCTGACCACGGCTCCGAGGGTCTTCACCAAGGTGGTTCTTGCCATGACTTCTTTACTTCGCAGGAGAAACATAGCTGTTCACACTTACATAGACGACTGGCTGCTGAAGGCGGGGAATCCAGTCACTCTGCGCAGCAATCTGATAGTAGTCCTAGACTTGTTGAAAAAGCTAGGATGGATTGTGAATCTAGAGAAATCAGAACTGACTCCATCCCAGGAGTTTGTTTATCTGGGAATTTTCTTCAATCTCAGGGACGGCGTAGCTTTTCCGGCGGAGAGCAGAGTCAGAAGCCTGATTGCAGTGTTGGAGTCGGTTTCTCTAGAAGCCTATCTGACGGCGCGTCAATTTCTCAGAATACTGGGTTTGCTAGTATCTCTGGAGAAGGTGGTGCCATATGCGGCACTCAGGCGCAGGCCGATTCAGATGTATTTGATGTCGTTCTGGTCACAGAGAACAGATCCGTTATCTCTGAGGATACCAGTAAAAGAACCATTGATATTCCACCTTCAGTGGTGGTTATCGGAACAGAATCTCCTGCGAGGTGTTCCTCTACAACCTCCTCAACCTCAGATGTCCATATTTATGGATGCATCGTTGACAGGTTGGGGAGCGGTATTGGACAATCAGTCAGTGTCAGGGGAATGGGATCGGACCAATGCGCAGAAACATATCAATGTGCTCGAGCTATTAGCGGTGGTATTTGCACTGCAGAAGTTCAAGAGTCTAATTCAAGACAAGATTGTCCTAGTAAGGACAGACAACTCAACAGTGGTGTCTTATTTGAACCGCCAAGGCGGGACGAGATCACCAGAGTTGTGTATGATGGTTTGGAACCTTCTGCTGTGGTGCCAAGAGAGGAATATTATTCTTCGGGCAGCACACATTCCAGGAAGATTGAACATCTTAGCGGATGCTCTCAGTCGAAGGACGGTTTGTCGTCCGACGGAAAGGCAGCTCAACCAAGTGGTAGCGGAGGTTCTATTCAAACAATGGGGCAAGCCAAATGTCGACCTATTTGCGATGAATCAAAACGCAAAGATGGTCACTTACGTGTCACCGATCCCGGACCCGTTAGCTCTAGCAGTAGACGCACTGGCGATAAGTTGGAAGGGAATGTACGCGTATGCATATCCTCCAACAATTCTCATCCCGAAAGTTCTGGCAAAGATAAGAGAGGGGATGTGCCAAGTACTACTGATCGCCCCGTATTGGCCAGGCCGATCATGGTTTACGGATCTGCTGGACCTTCTGGTCTGCAGTCCAATCCCTCTTCCAGACACAAGAGATGTAATCTCTCAGAACAAGGGTCTGTACCTTCACGACAGACCAGAAATGTTCAAATTGACTGCATGGATGTTGTCAAGCAGCGTGCAATTGAGGATGGCTTTTCTGAGCAAGCAGCGAAGTTTGTTGCTTCAGCCAGAAGAGTTTCAACCACAAAGACATATAATTATAGAATCAACAAATTTGCACAGTGGTGTGAGAGAAGAGATATTGATCCCTTTTCTGCATCTGTTCAACACGTAGCAGATTTTATCTGTCATTTATACGAAGTTGACAAACTTGTACCTTCTACCCTAGCAGCATATAAGTCTGCATTAGCTTCGGTCATTCCTAGTCTCACCATTGAGGGAGTGGAGAATGACACCTTGAATGAAGTTATCAAAGGAATGAGCAATCTGCGACCCAGACAGCCAATTCCTATCCCATCATGGAATCTATCTCTTGTTCTACAGGTTTTAGGGCATGCTCCCTTTGAACCGATTAGATCTATTGACATTAAACTGTTAACTATTAAATCAGTTTTCTTGGTTGCAGCAGCGTCGGCGAGAAGGAGAAGCGAGATTCATGCGCTTTCTGCCGAACAAGACCGTTTTGTCGTCACGGGTGAAGGTTTAAGATTACTTCCACGTCTTTGTTTCCTGGCAAAGAATCAGTCACTTAAATATCCAGGACAGCCGATCAATTTGCCAAGTTTAACTAGACATGACCCAAATTCTTGTGCTTGGTGTCCTGTCAGATGTCTGAAGATGTATAAGAAACGTACTTCTGAGTGGAGAGACGACCCGAAATCTCTGTGGTTATGTCTCAAAGCTCCCCATTTACGTGCTTCGAAAGATACTATTTCTCGTTGGATAGTTGACGCTATTCAGATGTCGCACAAGATCGCTACAGGAAAGCAGATTGATCGTGCGAATGCCCATGAGTTCCGAGCACTAGCAGCATCATCGGCCCTTTATAAGGGTGTCTCATTAGAGCAGGTGATGTCTGTAGCACAATGGCATGCCGAGTCGTCATTCACTGATTTCTACCTTCGAGACATCTCCAGCACACTTAATCCAGTAGCCGTCGCCAATCTGTCAAACCTAAATTAAGCCACGTCCGACCACTACTTCGCACACATCACAAAAGTCTTCCGCCTTCACTTACCAAGCGCTATGCACATGACTGAGTACGACCGTGGATTGGGCCTAGCTCCTGTGATGTTCAAGAACAGATCAACCACTCAAAAATGGTGAGTGTTTACATTAATTAAGTGACTATAAATATGTTTACTTCCAGTCGAAATACCAGACTGAGTAAGTGAATAGTCTGGTACAAGAGTATATTTATCCTCTCATACAGACATGAGACTCATTCCAATTTGAAAATCTAATCGATATACTGATAGTTTTTTTCAAAGATTGAAGTTGTAGTAGCTTCTTTGCACTCTACTGGACTGCCCTAGCTGAGACTTGGGGCTGACACGGGTCTGGTGGGTGTTGCATCCCCATGGACATCCCTCTGGTTTTGTGCGGACAAAAGAGGGGGGGGAGCGCGGTCTAGACCATGGAAGTTTAGCACTCTATGAGTCAGATAGCAGAGCCCAAGCGTATGCCAGGGTTTTAGTCTCTTCACAACCTTCTCTGTTGGATGGTTGGTGAGTGCTGGTTCGAGCCTCACCTCCTCCCACCGGCATTTCCTGGCTGTCGAAATCCGGAGTTTATCATAATAGTACATCTGGTAAGTATTATTCGAAGTAGAATCAAAAAAGCATCCGCTTTTGTTTCTACGAGAATTCTTAATACTTACCAGATGTACTATGGCCCTGCCTCAGCCGCCCCGCTGAGGTGAGGCTGAGCTGCTTTCGCAGTTTGCCAAGGCAAATATAAGACGAATCTTTTCACTTCAAGAGTTGATACTTACCTCCCTAATACTTTTGATATTGCTAAATATTGGCTTTCACTCAATAAACACTCAGATTTAAAACAGTTAGGTGCCCCTACTGGGCAGGGAGTCAGAGCGTAGTCCAGCGGATGCCAGCCCCACCACCGCGCATGCGCAGACTAGCACTTCCTCTTTGCTAGATTATTGGCAGAGAGATCACACATGTCTTTTTGTGCATAAGCTTTTTCTTACTCTTAAACTGTTTAAGTGGTGTTATTTTGGAGTGATAGTCACTGATTTGGATGGCAGGAAGGATAACTTCGCCAAAGGAGGACTTAGGACCTTTAAATCAGGTGACTTCTAGTAAAATTAGCGAGTTTTCTTCCCGGTGTATTGTGTTTCCGGGACTCGCGTTTACCGTGATAAGCGCCTTGGTTAGTTGGGTTATGTCAACTCGGTGCTACCTAAGGCTAATTTCTCTTTCTGTTTATGTCCACAGGTCTGTATGACGCTAGGTGGTGGCATCACAGCAGCAGAGAGTTAGTTTTCTCTCCACCATGGTTCCATTTCCTACTAACACTGTTAGGTTATCTAACCAAATGAAAAATTATGTCCAGTGAGTTGGAGGCCTAGTATAAAGGTCTTCTCACTTTGCCCTCTTGATCCAATTCCTTCCCCATGAGGTGGAGAGAGTTAAGAGGGTGCAGATGGTGGAGTTCTCCGGTTCGTCACGTTGGATGGTTTGTCTATACAAAGTGTCAGGTATCTAGTTATTGATAATGTGGTGATGTTAATTATAGTAAGCAAAGGGAGATAATTAACATTTTTGCCAGAAAAGAGTTATCTATATGTATCTGATGGTTGTGTAGTCGACGTATCCATTCAGCATACAATTCGTCCTTGCACTTGGATGTTTTGTTGGGATCGAATTTTTCCTGTCACGGGATTAATGACGTCATAATCAGCCTGGCTATGTATTTATCAGCAATTCAAGTCGCTATGCTGGTTTCTGATGTATATTGATCTTTATGATCGTTTCCTTCTCTTTGAGTTGGTTTGAGTGTCTAAGCTTAACTAGTTTGCTCATACTCCTTGTCCTTTGCCCTGTTTCAGGGACCGGGGTGCGCGTCCTGTGGACGTTTTCTACATGATAAGTTCTGGCCTCATCTTTGCTATCAATGTAGCCCTTGTGGTCCCTTGGCTAATTGTGACATATGTAAGCACTGGGGGGGGCGAGTTAATGTCCGAATTCTTGTGCTGCTTACAGGCGACGGACAAGGTGGTAGAGGAGGAGAAGAAGAGGAAGCGGAAACGAGAGGTTGTAAGTAGGAAGGGTAAGGGGAAGGTCTCGTCCGCGGTGGATATGGAGGCCTTCCGGACCGAGATGTTGGGAGAGATGAAGAGGACAATAAAGGATTTGGTTCCAGGGTTGCTTCGTGGCATGCTTCCTGGACCAAATCCTTTACTGTCCTCATCATCGGCTTCGGAGCAGGTAATCCCCGCCTCTGGATCGGTTTTCCTTAGACCGCTTCCGTTGTTCGACGATTCAGAGGTGGCCCCATTAGAGGGGGCGTTCCACGACCCTGGCAGCAGGCTTATTGCCGCGCCGATAGGGGACCGTGGACGGTTGTCGCTGGAACCCGCGGGCTGCTTATCAGTCCAGGGGTATCCGCACGCCGCGGTGGCCAGTACCTCCTATGGCACCGTTCCTGGTCAGCCCGGGTTAGCTCTCTTTGCTGACCCGGGGTCTAATCTTTCTGACCAGGGTGATGAGGATTACCTGCTAGGGTCGCCGTCTGACGACGTGGACATGGATGAAAACGTTTGTGTACCCCTCGCGGGGAATACAGGCGGCTTCTTCCACGGTTTTACTCACCCTGGAGTAGAGTCCGCGGCTCAGGTGGTGGCCCAGGGCGCTGCTGATGGCCAGCGGTACCGCATACCTCGGCTTGCCGAGGGTGTTGCTGGTGCTGGCCGGGCCCGTGGTGGGGCGGTATATGCCCCACGCTCTGCCACGGCGCCTGCTCCTGGTCAAACCAGTGATATTGTCATGCCGGGGCTGTCAGGCCCGCATGTTTCCCCTGTCTTGCCAGGTGTATCAGCATACCCGCCGTCAAGCTCTGCTGCTTGCGCTCAGGAGGAAGACGAAGGCCCTCGTCTTGTAGAGCGCTCGCAGTTAGCCACGGAGGAGGATTGGTCTGACGCTTGCCAGTGGTTGGTGAGCGTTAGGCCTGATCTGCCCGTGGAGCAGTCGGCTAGCCAGCGTGACCACAGGCCGTGGTTAGCTGGGAAACCGACTGCTAACGCTATGCCTTCTCTGCCGCTGGCGGAGCATGTCGTTGACATGTTCGAGGCGGCGGAGTCGTCCATTAAGTCGAGTGGACGTCTCGCGAAGGCCCCTCGCGAGGTGGCCAGGCGTTGTCGCATCGTGCCCCTGGATTACCAGCGGTACGGTGTGGTACACAAGCCCAGCGTGGATGACCGCGCGGCTTTGGGTGAGGATGCGCGGCCAGGCTCCCGTTCTGACACGGGGGTCTTGTGCTCGAACGCGTTGCGTTCGGCGAATACCGCGTTGCGTGATGCGGAGGAGAGTGGGAGGGCTTCGATTGCCGCTCTGTCCCACGTCTCCCAGCTGTTACAGGGGGTAGTAACGGCATCCGCATCGCGCCAGCCAAGTCCGGTCACGGTCCAGCGAGCCATCCAGGATGGTATTAACCTGGCGCTGGACTGTATGACTCGGGCGGTGACCAGGAGTGTCCGGGCAAGACGCACGTTTGCCCTGGACAATCTGTGCCCGTCTCAGGACCTATACAATAGGCTACTGCGTACGCCTATGACGGGTCCTGGTCTTTTTGGAGGTGAGGGATGTCGACACCTCCAGGAGACGGTCACCCTGGTGAATAACCAGAGGGCGCTGCGCGAGCAGTTTGAGGTACTGCGTCGTGCTAACGTTCGCGCCGCGGCCCCTGCGTATCGTCCCCTGCAGGCTCGAGGTGGTGCTGGCCAAGTCAGAGGCCAGCCACCGTCGCAGCGTCGGCCTCGGCCGCGTGCGATTCGGCCAGCAGCGAGGGGGGCGCAGGTTCCTCAGGCGCCGTCAGCCAGGCAGCCGCCCGCGCACCTAGGTGCGCGCGGGGCGGGGCGGGGCGCGCGAGGATCTGGGCGTGGTTATCGGTCCTGACAGGACGCTTACCGCGGTAAGAACCACTCCGGGGTGTATGGCGACGGAGACAGTGCCGCTCTTGCATGCCTCGTGTCCACCGCGGTCCCTAGGTGGACCGGTGGGAGGCCGGCTAGCCGACCACATGCAAGGGTGGGAACGGTTAACTCAGGACCGTTTAGTCTTGCGATGGCTTTCCGTCGGGTATCATCCAGAGTGGATGACAGGCCCGCCGTCGCGACTGTCTCTAGTGCCAGTCTGGACTCCCATTCCGAGAGATCCAGAGCAAAGGTTGTGTATCGAGGAGGAGATAAATTCCCTCGTACAAAAGGGAGCTATTCAGCCGGCACAAAGGTGTCCGGGCTTCTATTCAACCCTGTTCTTAGTAACAAAACGCACCGGAGGGTGGAGACCGATTCTCAACCTCAAGCCATTGAACAAGTTCATCGAGACGCCCAGTTTCAAGATGGAAACGGTGCGCTCGGTGTTGGCGGGGTTGGAGAGGGGGATGTGGACGGCGTCGATAGATTTGAAGGACGCTTATTTCCACATCCCCATCCACGGGAGTTTCTGTCGCTTCCTGAGATTTGCATTCCAGGGCAGACAGTGGGAATTCAGGGTGTTGCCCTTCGGAATTTCCACGGCTCCTCGGGTTTTCACCCGTGTGGTTCTTGCGATCACAGCATACCTCCGCAGGAGAAGCATAGCAGTCCACACGTACATAGACGACTGGCTGTTGAAAGCGCACACCCGGGAAAGTTTGTCGGCCAATCTGGAGATTGTTTTGAAAACTCTCACAGACTTAGGCTGGATGATCAATTTCCCAAAATCAGAGCTGACTCCATCCCAGAAGTTTGTTTACCTGGGGATGTTCTTCGATCTAGAGACAGGATATGTTTATCCTACTCAGGAGAGAGTTCAGAAACTCATCTCATTAATTCAGTCAGTGTGCGACAGTCGTCATGTCCTGGCACGGGTTTACTTGAGAATGCTGGGGTTGATGGTTTCATTGGAACCAGTCATTCCTCAGGCCGCCTTACGCAGGCGGCCGATCCAGTTATTTCTCATGACACAATGGACCCAGAGTACAGGTTCGCTGGACTCGAATGTGTCAGTGTTGGCGCCTCTGATTCACCACCTGCAATGGTGGTTGAATACAGAGAACCTCTTGCCGGGGGTTTTGCTAACCCCTCCCCACCCTCAGGTGACTGTGTATACAGATGCATCGATGGAGGGCTGGGGAGCTTGCCTGGAAGAGTCCACGATATCAGGGCTTTGGAATCTGGAACAGTCAAAGGAACATATAAATCTACTGGAGCTAAAAGCAGTAGTCCTGGGCCTGGAACATTTCTTACAGAAAGTTCAGGGCAAGATTGTTCTTGTTCGTTCAGACAACTCAACAGTTGTGACTTACATAAACCGCCAGGGCGGAACGAAGTCGCCCAGTCTCTGTATGATGACATGGAAACTGCTTTGTTGGTGTCTGGATCACCAGATTACCTTGAAAGCAGTTCATATTCCGGGAAGGTTAAACCTGCTAGCAGACTCATTGAGCCGAAGGATGAGTGTTTTACCCACGGAATGGCAACTAAATCAATGTGTGGCGGATCGTCTGTTCGACCATTGGGGGAAACCCAACATCGATTTGTTCGCAACGAAGAAGAATGCGAAGATGACGACGTACGTCTCTCCGATTCCGGATCCAAGCGCTTTCGCAACAGATGCGTTAGCTATCAGCTGGGGGAGAATGTATGCATACGCATTCCCTCCAGCAATCCTGATTCCAAAAATTCTTCAGAAAATCAGACAAGAGGAATGCCAAGTGCTTCTGATCGCCCCGGATTGGCCAAGCCGATCATGGTATACGGATCTGCTGGACCTTCTGGTCTGCAATCCGGTTCCTCTGCCTCTGATGGACGATATTATCTTCCAGGGCAAGGTCCTTCACAACAATCCGTCAATGTTCAGATTGACTGCGTGGATGTTGTCAAGGAATCTAGAATTAAGGAGGGCTTTTCTGAGCAAGCAGCCATGTTTATGGCCAAAGCCAGGAGGGGGTCAACCTCCAGAGCATATAATTATAAAATCAACAGATTTGCAGAATGGTGCTCAAAAAGATGTATTGATCCAATGGATTCATCTATTCAAGTAGTAGCTGATTTCCTCTGTCACCTCTATGATGCCTATAGCCTCAAGCCTAACTCTATTGCTGGTTATAAGTCAGCATTAATGTCTGTTATTCCTTGCTTGGCTAAGAGGGGAAGTGATGAAGTAAATACATTAAATGTATTAATTAAAGGCATGGGCAATCTAAGACCAAGGAATCCACCTGTGATTCCGTCTTGGAGTTTATCGCTAGTGCTTCAAGTACTAGGTGATAAGCCTTTTGAACCACTTAGTTCCATTTCTATGAAACTATTAACACTGAAGACTGTGTTTTTAATTGCTGCGGCCTCGGCTAGGCGTAGGAGTGAAATTCATGCCTTATCAGCCGAGGATGACCGTTTTGTGGTTTCAGGGGAAGGCCTTAAGCTGCTACCTAGGATTAATTTCCTTGGCTAAAAATCAGTCGTTGAAATATCCAGGTCAACCTATTATTTTGCCTGCTTTAACTAGATATGATCCTAATTCTAAAGCATGGTGTCCCGTCCGGGCGCTGCGCCGGTACAAACAACGTACGGCGGAGTGGCGCACCGACCAGTCAGCGTTATGGTTGTCATATATTGAACCCCATGGCAGGGCTTCTAAGGACACCATTTCCAGGTGGATTGTGGAATGCATTCAGTTTTGCCATAAATCCGCCACCGGGAAGCAGGTTGACGTGGCCAAGGCTCACAGTGTCCGCGGCGTAGTGACATCCACGGCCCTATTTAATGGGGTCCCTGTGGATGATATTATGTCGGTGGCTCAGTGGCACTGTGAGTCAAGTTTTACAGACCATTATCTCCGTGACACCTCTAATCCTCTCGCCTTGTCGATTTTGAAAAAATAACTCGGTTTATATTTTTTGAGGAGGTTTTTTCCTCATTACTTATATATTTCACAATTAATTTATGGAAACACCCACTTTTTTGGGCCTGCATCAGTCTTTACCAATGGGAAGATGATGTCAGCAGCCATTTCAACAAGGTCAGTCTTGTTCATGTGTTGTCCGTTGTTGATTGTATTGTCACGATTACCCGTTATTAATATGGTGATGGTTTGTGTATTTGTGTGGTTCATTGTTGAGAGTTACGAAAATGGAGCTTTTTCGTCTCTGTCCTGTAGTACATGGCACTTGTACGTAGAGAGCGTATAGGACATTGAGGTCAGTCGACTCTTCCTCCCAGGATGGAGGGGGGGGGGAGCGCATATGACATTCGGTCATCTCTCATACATCGGTGGTGTTATCCGATGGTTAGTCAAATCCTGACTGTTTTTTCTTACAGTTTCAGAAGTTTAAGTGCCTTAAACGCAGAAAAGCGTATTGGGATGAGCTGGTCTTTTGACCTCGCCTCCCTCCCGCCAGATTCACTTTCGAATTCTGGCAATATCAAAAGTATTAGGGAGGTAAGTATACTCTTGAAGTGAAATAAACGAAATCTAGGATTTCTTTTTTCACGAGAGAGTTGATACTTACCTCCCTAGATACGGACCCGGCCTCTCCACCCCACAGAGGCTCGGTCTTCAGGCTCTTAATAGTTGCATGTGTGTCAGCCAATAATCTAGTCAGAGGAAGTGCTAGTCTGCGCATGCGCGGTGGTGGGGCTGGCATCCGCTGGACTACGCTCTGACTCCCTGCCCAGTAGGGGCACCTAACTGTTTTAAATCTGAGTGTTTATTGAGTGAAAGCCAATATTTAGCAATATCAAAAGTATTAGGGAGGTAAGTATCAACTCTCTCGTGAAAAAAGAAATCCTAGATTTCGTTTAGACTGTGATTGGGAATTGACTCGGTACCTGCGGCTATGGTATTCCCGGACACAGTATGGGCAGGACCAGGAGAGTGCGGAGTTTTAATTGTTTATTTTGAGCTAGACTAGATAATAGACATTATCATAATAGTACATCTGGTAAGTATTAAGAATTCTCGTAGAAACAAAAGCGGATGCTTTTTTGAGACTGTGCAGGTGTGCCCTCTGACATCCTTAGCACATGACCAAAGATGGACCATCTTTGCTGGGTGACCTTTACAGACAGTGACGATGTATTACACATCTTGTATAGTGCATCGTTGGTAATTATACTGTCTGGCCATCGGTGTCCAGTGATTGTACGTAGGTGTTTGCGGTGGCAGGCATCAAGTTTGTCTAGAGCTGCTTTTGGCACTGCCCAGCTGTTACAGTTATATTTTTCGTTTGTTCTATGCCATCATTGCATCCAGTCTACATCATAAGGAAAATGATCTTCAAACTGTTTACCTATTTTTATCTGGTTTGGACTTAGTTTATGTCTGTGTGATTTGTCTCTTTTTAAAGAATTAGAAGAATGTTAGCGTGTTTCAGTAGACCCTTGAGTCATCACTGGGGTAGACCACTTCGCCACATGATGTGTGATATGCGTAAAAACTAAAGGGCTCAACACGTGCGCTGCAGTCCATCTCGTTTTAATATTGCAACAGATTTAAATTTTCTTATAACTGACCCACTGAGATCTTGACCTGAGATCTCGACTGGAAGATATAGAAATACACTCTGCACTATAGCCATTGTCTGCTTGAATGGCATGCACCAGTGTATGCATGCTACCTCTCCACATGTACACTGTGGGATGCATTCACCAGTGCTTTATAGACGGGCATCACACACTCTAACCACTTACACTTTGCAATAATAAGATTATCAAATAACTTCAGATTTTCTCTGTTCATTAAAGATCATAAGCCTTTTTTCAGGTAAATAAATGTAGGCTTGTGCGATTATTGTGTTGAGTGATCGCGATTGATTACTAAAAAATAATCGTGATTGCTCGATTAATCAGCTTGGATACAAATTACCAAGCCATAACAACAAAAGAATATCAATGACAAATATTTAAAACATAATCACGATTTTTGATTTAATCACATAATCGTGCATGCCTGCATAAATGTCATATTTACATTCTGGTCTCATGATAACCAAATTCAGAAGGTGACACCTTTTAAGGGTAACTTTATTATTTTTTGACAAGCTTTCATACATCATGATAGTGCAATTATGTGTGAAAGGTTTATTGAAAAATAATAGTTATTTTTAAAAGGTGTCACCTTTTGAATTTTGTTATCATTATCAATGGAATAAGATGGCTAGCACAACTTTTATTCCAGTTTCGTATGAGTCGGCTTGAACAGTTATGTGTGCAGTTTCTTGAAGCATGTATTGGCCACAAGAATGTCCTTGCAGCATTACAGAATGCAGCAGAACTTAAGCTTGACTTTCTCAGGGTGAGCTGATTGTCAACATCTGTTGATCTCTGTGTTCTAAGAGCATACCTCTCATTCCCTCCCTCCATTCAGAATGTCTGCCTATGTCAATCGAGATTGTCAACATCTGTTGATCTCTGTGTTCTAAGAGCATATCTCTCATTCCCTCCCTCCATTCAGAATGTCTGCCTATGTCAATCGATTCATCAATCTGTCCCCTCCCACCACTCACCCACCTGCCTGCCCATCTGTCTATCTCTGTAGATCTATCTATCTATCTATGTCGGTCGGTCAGTCGGTCTCTATCTATCTATCTATCTATCTATCTATCTATCTATCTATCTATCTATCTATCTATCTGTCTATCTATCTATCTATCTATCTATCGCTTATCATCTTATTTTGTATGCCTGCCTGCCTGCCTGCCTGCCTGCCTGCCTGCCTGCCTGCCTGCCTGCTTGTCTGTCCGTCCATGTCTGGCTGCCTGCCTGCCCACCCATCCATCCATACACCCATGCATCCATACGTCTATTCATCCATCCATGGTGTCTAAATTTTGGAGGTCCCAGGGACCCCACACCTAGAAATCTAGGAGTCCCAAACTGAAATCTGGGGGTCCCAAATGGAAATTTGGGATAACCATGCAGGTTTTCTCATCCATGCTAAGATTAGAGAGTACAATGGGTGTACAGCTATGAATTATGAGAGTTCCATGCTACATTTTGTGGTTATGTTTGTACAAAAACCTATGAAACTAATTAGTATTTAAAAATTATACAAGATTTTCAGGCGTCCCATGGGATCCACTGCCACAACTTTTGGGGGTCCCAAGTTACATTTTGGTGGTCCATATCTTCAAAAGAAACCTGCATCCATCCATCCATCCACCTTGCCCCCCCCCCCCATCCATCCACCTATCTATCTATCTACATGTATCTAATGTTATTTTCAGGAATTCTGTCTGCGGTTTATTGTGAAGGAGATAAACTATAATCAGATTGTGATGAGTAAGGAGTTTGAGACTTTGGAACAGCCGCTCATGGTCGACATCATTCGTCGTCGTCAGATGCCACATGTTCGAATGCTTCCAGAGCCTCACATAGACTTGGTTCAGAGTAAGAAGACAGATTTATCACTTGTCCTGCTGCAGTTTATGCTTCCATTGATGATTATTCATGTCACATTTGCTTGGGTATTGCTGTTCATTTTGAAATTGATGGTGCTCAAAACTGTTGCTTTTCAAGCTGCAAGAGTTTGCATCTAAGCCATTCTCAGAATTGGCAACTCTTCCTTTTGTATCTTGATGCTAAGTTGTTACTTCTGCGCAATAAGGCATTATAAATAGCATAATATCATTTCTATAAACATTTTCACATTTTTTTACCATAGGTAAGTTTAAAAACAAATACTCTCTTGCTCTGCATATGACCAGGTATATACCATTTTTTGCTGGCTTGCCATTTTAAAAAACAATATGGTGTGAGTTGTTATGGCAGATTATTAGATCTAATAGTAAATTTATCATTAGATTCAATATATGAACTCTGTTTAGATCATGGACATACCTCTTCACATCGAACATCCAAAGCATTGTATATACTTTTGTCCTCCAACCGAAGACAAGCATCGGATATACTTCAGCATCGTGACTTAGCAGATTTTACCAGTTTATATAAATTACTTAGTTTGCCTAGGTTTCTTCCCATAAGAGATTCTAGTGTTTCTGGTAGGATAGAATGTGTGCTTATAGCGGGTTTATCTTATGGGATGTTTATTATGCTTTGTCAAAATACCAGTGTTTGTAAATACAAGTATATCTCCTTAACCCTTTAATGGTCAAGTCAACCAAAGCTGGCCTCTGCAGAAGTGTTTCTCATTGTATCTAAATCTTGGAACTCCCAGGGACCCCACACCCCAAAATCTGGAGGTCCCAAACTTAAATCTGGTGGTCTCAATTAGTGGTTCTCATCCATTCTAAAATTAGAGGATACTAATGACTCAATTATGAACTATGGTGGTCCCGTGCTAAATTTTGTAGGTATTCTTGTGCAAAATCCTATGAAATTACTTGGTATTTAATAATCATACAAGATTTGCAGGGGTCCCTTGGGACCCACTGCCACTACGTTTAGGGGTCCCAAGCTGGATTTTGTCGGTATATACCCTCAAATGGACCGTTATGAAAAGCCCTGCTCTGCAGTAGTCTTGAGGAATGTCCATCTGCCGGTAAAAAGAATATTTTTTTAAATTTACCACTGGAATGGCTGGCTCGGTAATCGAGCCAGTCATTCCAGTCATAAATTTTCAAAAATACTCTTCTCTTTACCTGCAGATTGACATCTAATAAGGAAATATTTTGATTTTGTTGACCAAATTTGACCAGTAAATGGTTAAAGCATACAAGTGTAGCGTATGTAAATATCCTGCTTAAGATCAGATACAGATTGCATGTGGAGATATTTCCAACTTTATGTGTATTTATATTTCTCATCAGCAAACAGTCTCGAGAATGACTTGGAATATTTCCTGACTTGTGGTAGTGAATTCTGTGATGTTACGCTTATGTTGGATGGTGTTGCCATACCGACACATAAGGCCATATTGGCGGCTCGGTGTAGTTATTTTGAAGCGATGTTCAGATCGTTCATGCCAGACAATGACATAGTACAGGTAGAGTCTACTTATTGTATTGCATTTGACTAATATAAAAGACACTGAATCGAGCTAAATGTAATACATCATGATTATTTTGAAAAAATTTGGCTGAACGTCACTGCAGACTATGGCAACAGTGACTTTCAGTCAAATTGATTCCATGGTTTTCAGTTACGATTTGATTATTACTTAATGTAAATATTATCTGAAACATTTATAAATATTTTTCAAAGCTTGATTGCTTTTACTGAATATACCTTATTGACAGTAGAATTATATCGAACATCTTTCCGTTAATATACTGAGGTGACTGAGAATTCCTTGAAAGAATTTTACTTTTGAATGACTCAGTACTGTAAACTTACTTCGTTTACGCATGGATACAAACTGAAGCCTTGGCTTTTGTCACCTTTTTATGCTATTTTGTTGTTGGTGAAAATCTCCATATGCCCACTTATTCATCCATCCATCCGTCGGTCTTGCCTCTTGTCTGTCCATCCGTCTCTGTCTGTCTGTCTGTCTTTTTGTCTGTGTGTCTGTTTGTCTCTGTCGATCCATCCGCTCATCTGTCTGTTTGTCTAGGACACATGCTTACCTTAATATCAAGTTGATATTGCACAATGATAATCAGAGCAAAGTTCAAGGTCATTGTGACTTGGTATGAATCTCTGTTTTTAAAGTTATTATCCCCATATATAAAAAAACAACAGAAGGTGATATTGCAATTGCCTCTCCATGTGTCTGTCCATCTATCCGTCTGTCCATCCAGGTACCGCTTCCGAAACTGTTTTTGGAATTCAATCAAATTTTGTGTGTGGTTGGGTGGGTTGAGGATGGGCGGAGGGGTGGGTGTAGGTGGGGGGGGGGGGCTGTGGGGGGGGGGGGGGGGGTAATCAGAAAATTAAAGTTGGCGGAGTTCAACCAAATCTGTTATGGTAGTTATCCATATGGTTGCGAATTGGAAGACAATGTTTACATTAGGCTCTGCCACTGGGTGAGTGGATAGAGTCAAGGAGAGTGGGGTTGGGGTGGTTTGTGTGAGGGACAGAACAGCAAGGGTGGTGGAATTCAACCAAATTTGGGATGTAAGTCACTTCTATGATTGAGGATTGTAAGGCGATGTTTACATTAAGCTCCGCCTCCAGGGTGTGTTAAGATGGAGTGTGGTGGGTTGGTGTGAGATACGCATATGATTTATTGCGGAGAGTGAGACAACATTTACATGAGGCTCTCTGTTCTTCTGAAAGGTGGCAACAGTCAAAAGATAGATGAGAGAAACCTGTCAATGTTAGATGTGTGCGTCGCTCGCATCAAATAGACGTAAATCTTCATTTCAAACCAGCCATATGAGCTCAAGTATTTAGCAGCTGTTTTAATTTCATGATGTTGCTGCAACATTTGTATATGCATTTTATTTTATTCAACATAATGCCTTGAAACCTAACCATGATAAATATGCTGAACCAGCATCCACTATTTGTCAAATAGCTGAGTGATTTACAAACAACAGGCCACTATGGTGTCATGTGTGTTCCTATGATTAGCACTAGTGTGACATTATTTTCAGATTGCTATTGGTGAGATGGTGCCATCACGGCAAGCTTTTGACAGCTTACTCAGATACATCTATTACGGTGATGTTACCATGCCACCAGAGGACTCACTGTATCTCTTCCCGGCTCCATACTTTTATGGTTTCACAAATAACCGTCTTCAGGTAGGTACCTGCAAAACCTTTCTTTTGATTGACGTGAAACTCAGGAAACTTCATCTAGTGCAAGAACTGAACCAAGTTTTTTCAAGAGGACATTATTTGCGAATTTGCCTAGTGGACACTTTGATTGACTTCATTTTCACAAAAATCACTGCAACCACTAAATGCATCCAGCTGAAACTTTCCAGATACCAGTGCCTAAGGGCCATTTACCAATGGAAGTGGATATGTAATAACAAAACCCCGTGACCGACATACCCATTTGATATCATTAGTCAGTAAATTAGCATATTTTGTGATTTTATACGCCAAATGTTAAAGGGATAAGTACTAATCTTGTTTCAAATGATGTATTGTCCTGATAGATTATATTACATAGATTCCATGTAATTCGTTTCCTTCCTGGGATAACAACTTCCGGTTGAATCTATTTAAAAATATTCAACAACTTAACTCTATGGTAAAAAAAATTTGAAGGTTTAAATGTTACTTTTCCAAGTAAATTAGCCTATTTTTAGATTTTAATAGCCAACCGTGAGAATTATTCTCAAAAACTAATTGCTGAGGAAGTAGGTCTCTCCCTCTCACCATAGACCAATCAAAATTGATCTCTAGTTAGTTGATGAAATTTGAGAGCAAAAATGGTAATGTATTGCTTTTCTGGCTTGTTGATTAGTAATTTGATATTTTTCAATCAGATTTGTCAATCGGGTCAGGAGCACTCATGAATTCTTTAGTTACAAGTCAGAAATTATATGCATTTTGAACCAAACTTCATTTCTGACATACATTTTTTAGTTTCCTGTTTGTCAGAATTTTGACATTTGGAACATGTTTCGTGCAGAAATGTTCGTATGTGGTGCCAACATTTTCATGTTTTGTGTTCCGTGTTGAAATACTTATGTTGCCAGTATGCGATACATGCCCCTTCAGCCTCATGTTTCTAAAGCAATCACCAAATATGAAGGTCAAATTTGGTGAAGAAAATAAGAGTATTTGCTTACTGAATGTCAATTTCAGGCTAAGAGGAGATTATTTTTTAAAAGCTATGACTGGGATGACTGTCTCAGTTATCTACATGTAACCAAGCATTCTATTGGTAAATTTGTAAAAAATACTCGTCTCCTGTTCTGCAAATGGACATTTCTAAGGACCACTACAGAGACTGGTTTTGGGCCAGCTTTTCGAGTAAAGGTTTAAGTACTAATTAAAATGTAAACCATGGTCCTATTCTTTTCAACAGGCCTACTGTAAGCATAACCTGGAGATGAATGTCTCATTCCAAAATGTTGTTCAAGTAAGTAATGGCTAAGTGCTAGAACAGTATGAAAGTAGGAAATATGAATAAAGTTGCATAATTAGATTTGATATGAATTATAGGAGACTTTCCATTTAGAAAAGAAAATGCTAACTGGAATTTGTGTTATTAATAGTATAAATTTACTGTCATCCGGAAAGGTGAATTATTGACCCCCCCCCCCCCCCCCCCCAATAACCTCAGTTCTACTGTCGTTATAAAGCATGCATTGTCTTCTTTATAGATTCTACACTCTCCTCACTTTCTAGAGCCTATAGATAATCTCTCTTCTGTGTAGAGCCTCTCTATCTCCCTCTCCCTCTCTTTCCCTCCCTCATTTCCTCTCCCTCCACTCACTCACTCCCTCCTCCCTCCCGTGCTCGCTCTCTCTCTCTCTCTCTCTCCCTCACCCCGCTCATGACAGAGTTATCTTCCTTGCTAGGGTATAACCAATATTGAATTCTAAAAGTTGGTTGTTAGTTTCTGTACTGAATTTTTTTTAAAACAATCGTTCAATGATGTTAGCTTAATGTATGTTTGTCAGCAACATAAATACTAGCATTATAAATTATTCATCTTATCTTTTGTAACGTAATTTCTGTTGTGTTCTTTCAGATTCTGGAAGCTGCTGATCGGATCCAGGCATTTGATATGAAGAAACATGCACTGAACATTATTGTACATAACTTTCCAAAGGTAAATTTATTGATTTAGTCAATCAATGGACCTTTCCAGGTTTGGCTATGACCCGCCCATCTCTAGCTAACCTCCTCTCACACTTCGCTTGTGTTGGGATCGATCGATCCCTGAACTCCCTGACTACCAATTTCAAGAAAATTATACAGGTAAGCTGCTGAATCATTTGAAATAGGTTGAAACTAATTTGACTGGGTGCTGTTGCTGCCTAATAGCGCCCAGTCAAATTAGTTTCTAAATATTTGCCAGAATGTTTATTAAATAGTAACGACATACATTTCGTACAACATGTCAGACTAAGCGTTTCAGACCCACTAAATCGAATCATTCATGTTGTAATTGATTATAACATCATTGTACACGTCACGTAGTTGATTATGACGTTATATAATGGATGGATAAAAGGTCCATTGTTATTTTAAGTTACAGGTGATTGCCAGTGCTCGAGTATACACGAAGATACAATAACTCGTAGGATACTGACAGCATTGCTATGATGCTTTCATATCTGAAATAAGAAAAAAAAATAAAAATATCCTGGTATCAAATAATGGCGCAGCCAAGCTATTAACTAAGTATCTATATCTCAAAGAAAACAAACAGGAAATCTGTTTGATATTTTGAAATTAATATGACTGCAAGCCATTGCTTACCTTAGATAGGCTTCCAAGTATATTCATTTCAAAATATTCAATATAATATACTATTCAGCATAAAGAATTTATGTTTTCAGAGATTTGATGTTGAAAGGTTCAAAGAATTTGTATTGGCTTTGTATCTACATAAACATGAGAAACTTGCTTCATATTGAATGCATGAATAATAAGATAAGCTATTGGCAACAGCTGCTTGCAGCTAAATGGAGGAATTCAGTTTTAGCTATGCCCCGCCTTCTCTAGCTATGCTCCACCCACGCTTCACCTATGCACTCCCTGAATCTCAATTTCCCGAAAACTAAAGGTAAGCTGTTGAATAATTTGACGGTGCTGCTGCAACAATGCCCAGTTAAATTAGTTTCAAAATATTCAACAGCATGCTTATTAAGTGGTAAAGACATACAATTCGTACAAATTGACAGACTATTAAGCATTTATGATGGACTAAACCACGTCATTCATGATGTAATTGATTATGACATCAGCCAGCATGTCATGTAGTTGATTATGACATCATATGATTGATGGATAAACTGGAGTCCTCCATTACATTCTGTAGTTCTGTCTGTCAGTTTAGAAATGATTAACTCTTTGAGAGTTAAATTTGATCAAGAAAATCAAAATTAAATGTCCATTTAAACTCCAGACCGAGAAGACTTAAAAAATTTACCACTGGAATGACTGGCTAGGTTTTCGAGTCAGTCATTATAGTGGAAATCTTTTTAAATAGTTTTCTATTGTCCTGCAAATGAGAATTTCTCAAGACCACTGCAGAAGCTGGTTTTGGCTGGCCTCGGCATAGAAGGGTTAATTAGGATATCGATGCAATAACGTTATCATTACAACATTAACCAGAAGGGGCTCCAGCTGTGGTCTTTATAAATTTGTAGGCCAACAGAAAACTATATATTAAAACAAATTTATCACTGGAGTGACTGGGTCAATAACTAGTCTACTCATTCCAGTGGTCGATTGTCCAAAAACAGGCCTCTCTTGGCCTCCAAATGGACCTTCACTATGCCAATGTTTCGAGTCTCCTGACCAGTATTGAACAAAATAATTTCTATTTTAACATACTTTTTTCCAGGTTGCTCGGTTACCAGAGATCCGTCGCTTATCCCGTGATTTGCTGCTTGATGTATTTGATGCTCTAGCAGATGAAATGAGTGACTCACATATTTGTCAGGATGTATCAAGTATTGCATTAAATGACTCGACAGCTAACTATTATTAGCCAGCATATATTGACACCAAGTGTTATGTAATAGTGCTTACCATTAATGCCAAATACTGCGAGCATCCAGGTGTGTCCGACACCCGAGATAGCACATTCATAGAGACAGGGAATCTAATTACAGAAATGTGGTATGTAGATGGACCTTTCTGAGTTACCCACGTAAATTATTCAGGACCATCAGAAGAGAGCTTACTCCTGCAGAAGCGGATTGGACTTATTGTCATGATTGTTCGCCACTGTTGTGAGAGAGTTTGTTGATGGTGATGAAAGGAAGATATGCGGACACGTTGTTGCTGAAAGCTGTTGCTGTCTAAGTCAGTATCAGTTTCTAGTCACATATTCAGCAGCTTACGTGTACGGGTGCTTTGAGACACTGATTTCATGGTTAAACGTTCAGGTATGAATTGACAGACAAATGGAATTAAGCTTTACTCTAAAGCCTACACCCACCCTTATTGGGTAATATCATATTAATATGGCACATATTCTCACAGCAGATAATTTGTAGTTCAACTTACATTCAGTTTTTCTCAAGTATGTGTACAGATCATTGCAAATTGTGTGCATGACTATAACAGTATGTTTGTTTGCTCCTGTGACACGTTAGCAAGCCGCCTCCCACCCCATGCATGTGTGCATACACGCACGCACGCATGCACGCACGCACTGAGGCTGTTAAAAAGCTGCCTTTTTGTAGTGGTCGTGAAACAAATATAGTCTTCTGTTCATATGCCAATGAACATCTATCAGAAAATTAACATTTTCTTGAACAAATTTGAGGTTTAAAGGGTTACTTACTATCCTTGCCTTCTGAAATTTAAGTTTATTCGATGTCTCACACCAAAGTTACTGCCATTTGAAATTTGTTGCTGTACTGGCTCTAATTGAGAAAGATAAGAATTCAGTGTATTTTTGTTCAACCTCAAGTTTATAATTACAGTACAGCTCATAAATAAGTTAACATGCCTCCAAAACAAAAAAGAGAAACGTTAGTTAGTAAGAAATTTCTGTTGAATTTTTTGAACATAATTGGATTGGCTTCGGCAGCAATATCCTCCACTCCAATTATGTTCAGAATAGTCAACAATACTTTGTATTTTGTTTTGGAAGTATTTAAAATTATTTCTAAGGTGTATTGTGGCTAGACTTGTAAATGTGTTCCAATATCATTATCCTCCTGATAAGAGGATTTCATGAATAATGATTGCTCTGTTTAAAAATATACATGTATATTATTGAAGTGAATGAACGAGATTACTTTAGAGTCCTTTCTATTAAACAGATATGGAGCCGGCTGAATGGAGACCTTGTCTAATCCATCGAGACTTAGTACAATTCCTAAATGACTTAAAATCTTTGAAGCCTAAAATTCTTACGAACTTATAGTAGTTTTTATGTAAGAATGATTATAATGCTGTATGGATTGAGAAAATCAATGGATGGATCCAAACTATGGCTCAAGTATATGACATCATAATCAATTACATCACATGTAGGCTGACGTCACAATCAATATGCATAATGAATGATGTATCTAGCTCTCTCATGAACATTTAACAGCCTGTGAATTGTATGTCTTTGATGGATTTATTATTTAATGAAGTCTGTTGAATTTTTTGAAACTAATTTGACTGGACGGT
Source organism: Chaetoderma sp. LZ-2023a (assembly GCA_034401795.1). Lineage (NCBI taxonomy): Eukaryota > Metazoa > Mollusca > Caudofoveata > Chaetodermatida > Chaetodermatidae > Chaetoderma > Chaetoderma sp. LZ-2023a. The sequence continues at coordinate 33,969,367 of CM067370.1, read as the reverse complement.
GTTGTTGCCATAGGCAAATTAGTTTCCAAATATTGAACAGCTTATCTGTATAGCTTCCTTGAATTGGAGTCTGGGAATTCAGGATTCAAATTATATAACTCGATCCCGACACACGGAAAAACTGTGTTGCATAACTAGAAATGGATCCCACAATGGAACTTTCCAAGTTTATCTATCTATCATATGATGTCATAGTCAACTACGTGACGTGTGTGATGATGTCATAATTATTACATCACGAATGATTCAATATTGTCTGTCTGTAAAGCTTATCAGTCTGACACGTACGAATTGTATGTCTTTGCTATTTAATAAACATTGTTGAATATTTTGAAATTAATTTGACTGAGCACTGTTGCTGCCATAGGTTTGACAGCAATCTTCTGAATTGTATGTCTTTTGTGAATTGGAAATAAAATAATGATTCTGCTGAATATTTTGAAACTAATTTGAGGGTTTGCAATCTCTAATTGCTCTTGTTGTATTATGTCACAGACTCGGATGATCATGTAGTTCATATGCCCCATAGCCAGCAACAGCCCCCAGTCAGATTCCTTTCATCAAAATATTCAACAGAGTACCTGGATAGTTACCTTGAAATTGAGAAAGTGTTACAGTTCATTCAAATTCACAGAGCTTAGGTATAGATGGGTGGAGTATAGCTAGAATTGAATTTGTCATGTAATTTGTATGTTGTAACGTAATTGTAATTAATTACATTCCGATCTAATTGATCCAAAGCTTGATATTTCCCAGCTAAAATAATTCTTTTGATACTCAATAATGCATTATTTGCTAATTGAAATGCTATGATGATTGAATTGAACCGGTTCATCGACCTTTCTCAATTCGTTGCTAGACCATTTCATTATGACATAACTATATTTATCATGTGAGTATAATTAGATTCATCTGACCATTTCATTGACATAACTATATTTATCATGTGAGTATAATTAGATTCATCTCACCATTTCATTATGACATAACTATATTTATCATGTGAGTATAATTAGATTCATCTGACCATTTCATTATGGAATAACTATGTTTATCATGTGAGTATAATTAGATTCATCTGACCATTTCATTATGGAATAACTATGTTTATCATGTGAGTATAATTTCATTCTTCTGTTATACAGAATAAAGCATGATTATTATGGGATTGATGTTTCATATTTTCCTGTTATGCTCTGTGGTCGTAAATCACGACAGTATTACTGTGAATCGTGATCTCTGATGTCATAATAATGAGATCTTATCCTCACCATGACCTTAGCTTTCTACTGTTTCATATTTGGCAACTTCTGAATATGCGAGTTTGATTCATGGCCCTATCAAGACTGCCCAAAGGATGGTTTAGCACGTTTTGTTGCTTTAGCTATGTGGCAAATTTCTGCATCAGCTGGATGGATGGAAGACTGGTATTTAGGCGGGTTTATTCTTCGATACGCCACATTTCGCACAGGGTTGTCCACCTGTTCATTTATACTTGCCATGATTGTTAACAGGCTATTTTGTTTGACATGTGTCTGTAACTGCGAAAATGAACACGGCATATCCTTCTGTAAGCTATTCGCTACATAACAGACATATTCTATATATATGCTAGGGAATCTATGCCATTTTGGTCTTGAACCGACCACAAATTGCAAGAGTAACAATTCCTGTTTATTTTTTACATACCAAATGTCACCTTAAATCAAAGCTTTGCAAGTATGGCAACAGATCAACTAAATGACTGCTGTTCGGACATTAAATCCTGGATGACATTGAATATGTTGAAGCTAAATGATGACAAAACGGAGGCCATGCTAGTTGGTCCGGTGATTAGGCGCGCTAAATCAGACTTGACATGCATCACTGTTGGAACAAGCCAAATAAATCTGTCACCTGTGGTGAAAGATCTAGGGGTAATGCTTGATAATGAACTGACCATGGAAAAGCATGTCAATCATCTCTGCAAAGTGTGCTCGTACCAGCTACGTAATATTGGTTGCATCAGACGGTATATTACGAAGGAGGCTACAATCATGCTTATACTGGCGTTAATATCGTCAAGACTTGATTATTGTAACAGCTTGCTTATTGGTGCACCAAAACAACTTATTCATAAGCTACAGATTGTACAAAATACCGCTGCTAGAATCATATCACTCCGCCGAAAGTATGATCACATAACCCCTGTCTTACAGAATTTGCATTGGCTCCCGATCGAGCAGAGAATCACTTTCAAAATTGTATGCTTGACTTACCAATGTGTTTCCGGTACTGCCCCTGCATACTTAACTGAACTAGTACAACCCTATTCGCCTGGTCGATCACTCAGATCTGTCAATCAGATGCTGCTAAACGTCCCAAAAGTAAATTCTACTACATATGGCCACAAAACTTTCGCTTATGCAGCTCCCACCGAGTGGAACAATCTACCACTTAGTCTTAAAAACTCAGCATCATTAGATATTTTCAAATCACAACTGAAAACCACCCTTTTCAAACGAGCATATTCTCAGTAGATATAGCTATTACGCACTAGCGCTTAGAGCACGCATTGTCATGGATTCAGCGCTTTATAAATGTACTTATTATTATTATTATTATCATTGTTGTTTTGACCTGAGTTTGAGCTAACTTTGCAACCAAAATATCATTTGAAAATTTAGGGGTAGGTATTAACATGTCAATAAATTGATACTAAAATTACCTTTCAAACCATACCAACAACTATCAGAAGATAAATGTAAAACTCATGGGTGTATAAATGATAATGTTTATTGAATGCAGCGAAAAAATACATAATTTAAGTGTGTATGGTGATATTTTTATATCTACCCTGCTTGCCATCACTAAAACTGGTTCACAAATTGCTTCTGTCGATGCTCATATATGTTGTGGTTATCATAGGTTTTAGCTCGACTTTACGAAGTAAAACCAGCTATTGTGATACCCTGCATATCCTCCGGCGGCGGTGGTGGTCATGGCGGCAGTAGCATCGTCCAATTTCTGTTTATATCTCAGGTTTGGTTAATCTGACTGGAGCCAAACCCTTGGTAAAAACCTTATTTTTTTTCAATATTAACATTTTCCATTTATCTCAACTTTTCTGTTTATATCTCGGGTTTGGTTACTGGACCCAAACTTGGACACATGCCTCCTTATAATGACACGGCATCACACAATGATGTTTTGGTCTAAAGGTTAAAGGTCAAGATCACTGATATGCATGGTGACCGTCTGTCATCTGTCATCCATCTGTCAATCTTTGTTTAAAAATGCTACTCCTAATTAACCGCTTGGCGGATTACAGACTAATTTGGATGGATGGACCCTATAGGGGTAGGCTTCAGAATTTATATGCAGAATTTTAATTGGTCAATTCTTTTGGCTAAAATCTTAGATTTTATTACAAATTTACCGGAAATTATCAAAACACTACTCATTAACCGCTAGATGGATTTCAACCTAATTTGGCTGAAAGGACCCTAATACTCTCCGTTTCAGAAAATATATACAGAATTTTGATTGGTTAATTTATTTGTGCGAAAATCTGATTTTATGAAAAATTTACCGGAAATTGTCAAAACTCTACTTCTTATTAACCGCTTGGCAGATTTCAACTTAATTTGGCTGCAATGACCTTATAGGGCTATGCTTCAGAAGTTATATACAGAATTTTGATTGGTCAAGTTTTTGGTAAAAACATAAGATTTTATAGAAAATGGAAGTTGTCAAAAGCTACTCCTCATTAACCGGTTGGCAGATTTCAACTTACTTTGGCTGGAAGGACCTTATGGGGATTTTCTTCAGAATTTAGATAGAGAATTTTGATTGGTCAAGGTTTTTGGTGAAAAGTTTCGATTTTATGAAAGATTTACTGGAAATTGTCTAAGTGCTACTCATCATTAATCGCATGAAAGATTTCAACACTAGTTGGCTAGACAGACCCTATCACGGGAGGGTCACATCTATTCAGAATTTTAATGGGTAAATCTTTTGTTTGAAAATCAAATTTTGGGAAAAATTTACCGGAAATTGTCTAAATGCATCTTCTCCATAAAGGCTTGATGGACTTTTATTCAAATTTGCCTGGAAGGATTCTATAGTGGTAGGCTCTAGAGCTTATATTCAAAATTTTGGTTGGTCAATTTTTTTTTGGTGGCCATCAGATTTTTTGAAAACTTTCAAGAACCATTTAAAACACTACCTTTTAATTAGTGGGCCAATTTCAACGAAATGATCCTATGGTGGTAGGCTTCATTCAACATATCAAACGAGAATTCTGATTGGTCAATTTCTTTGGTAAAAAATTATCCATCATGTCGGTATTTAAATGCAAATGGTTCAAATCCTAATGGTCAAGGGCCCATGTTTCCGAAGTTCTCGTTAGGATAACGATATCGTTACACCATACTAAAGCAATGGGTGTAATGATATCGCTAGCTAGCGATAGCTTCGGGAACATGAGCCCAGGTTAGTGTTACAGGGCCTCTTGTTGATAAGGACTTCTAAACTTATTTTATGTTTGAAGTCAAGCTTCATAGTTCATTGCAAAGTCGTAAAGTTGCATTGCAACCACATTTCTGGTGTTTTAGTTGTGCTAATATGTTGAGTGGTTATTGAGATTTATTAAATTTACCACCTCCTGAAAATTCTAATAAATAAACCATTACCACTACTTTATCTTTGGAGATTATGGAATGTTTTACTATTTCAGTTTAAAATGTAGCATCGTATCATATATACACTAGAAGCCGCTCTATATACCATATTTATTAAGAGACCAATTATCAATAAAGACCAATTTCTTCAATTCCTACATCCGATTGAATAATACACTTGTCTCTGTTAAGAGGCCGCCTGTCTGAAGAGACCACATTTAATTCTTTAGTGAATCGTTTTACTGTATAAATCTTAGATTGATGAAATACATAGTTGACCAAACACAAGAATAGATGAACAATTACTAAATAAGTGAGAGAATCTATAGTGGAGACATTGGTGGCTTTGTCAGAAACTGGCAAACGCTTGACAGACAGACAGACTGACAAGAATAGATGAACAATTACTAAATAAGCGAGATAATCTATAGTTGAGACATTGGCGGCTTTGTCACAAACTGGCAACCACTTGACAGACAGACAGGCAGGCAGTCAGGTAGGCAGACACACAGGCAGGCAGACAGACAGGCAGGCAGGCAGACAGACAAGAATAGATGAACAATTACTAAATAAGTGAGATAATGTATAGTTGAGACATTGGCGGCTTTGTCAGAAGCTGACAACCTCTTGAGAGACAGACAGACAGACAAGAATAGATGAACAATTACTAAATAAGTGAGATAATCTATAGTTGAGACACTGGCGGCTTTGTCAGAAACTGGCAGCCGTTTGACAGGCAGACAGACAGACACACGAATAGATGAACAATTACTAAATAAGTGAGATAATCTATAGTTGAGACATTGGTGGCTTTGTCCGAAACTGGCAACCATTTGACAGACAGACAGACAGACAGACAGACAGACAGACACAAGAATAGATGAACAATTACTAAATAAGTGAGATAATCTATAGTTGAGACATTGGTGGCTTTATCCGAAACTGGCAACCGTTTGACAGACAGACAGACAAGAATAGATGAACAATTACTAAATAAGTGAGATAATCTAAGCTCATATGCGAATGTTTGAGATTTGATTTTGATTCGCTGAAGATTTTTGATTGGCCCAAAATTAGTTGCGTGATATGCAATATCTTTTGGTGTTGGGGCCTAACCTAACGAATTTCTTACGGCCAATTCTAAATCCAAGATGGTGTCCAGAGTGGCCACCATTTTGCCCAAATACTATTCTGAATATACCATTCGATTAAAACTATCAATCAGATGTGTTTGGTGTCATATTAAAGAGAATCATTTTCACTACATGTTGATTACGATTTTGGTGGGTTAGAAAACGCGTCACCAAGATATTTTGAGCAAAAAGTTCTTTCACTGTCTTCCTGAAAAATGAGCTTGGCATTCAAACATACAACATAAGCTACCCAGTCACCCAGCTGTACGCACCAACACTCAGCCCACCCACATCCCTGTATACATGCACACACTCATAGGCTACAATGTCAGATGTCTTTTGGAACATGACAGAGTGTGGTGTTGGTCAGACAAATGTCGCATAGGACCGCTATTTTGTTTAGATGCTTGCTATATAAGTCCGGGAGCCAAACTACTCTAAGTGGTAAAAGATGAGGCTGACCCTACCTGGGTTGCAGCCTTTGTTTTGCGGTTATCTTCTGATAGATGTCTGCGTACCACATCAGAATAAAGATGGTGTCGAGACATCTGATCTGGCAAGCATCTCCATTTTTAGCTCGACTTTGCGAAGTAAAACGAGCTATTGCAATACCCTGCATGTCGTCCGGTTTGGGCACATGCTTCCTTATAATGACACAGCATCTCACAATGACATATGGGTCAAAAGATAAAGGTCACTGTGGCCTTGGTAAAACATTGGGTTTTTTCAACATCATTTTCTGTTTAGCTCAACTTAGCGGTTTATATCTCATCTTTGGTTAATCATACTGGATCCGAACTTGGACATATGATTCCTTATAATAATCCACCGGAGGGGTATGTATGATTACTGTATTATCTGGTTGTAGTAGTAGAAACATCCTACAGCTGCAATCAATCCTTCTTCGCTTTTGCCCACTGTGTCTTGTCCTCAGCCGAAATCCTTAGCTTCCTCAGGTCCTGCTTTCTTGAGGTCACTTCGTAGCACGCTTAGCAGATTTAAGCAATGGCGTACTCTCCTGGCTTTATATTTGCTGGCTCCGAGTTGGGCGAATTCCAAGGCTCTCTGTGCTGGTGTCTCTTCTGGCATCCTTAGCACATGGCCAAACATGGACCATCTTTGCTGGGTGATTTTTACAGACTGCGGTGACGTATTACACATCTTGTATAGTACATCGTTGGAAATTATGGTGTCTGGACATCGGTGTCCAGTGATGGTGCGTAGGTGTTTGCGGTGGCAGGCATCGAGTTTGTCTAGAGCTGCCTTTGGAGCTGCGCAGCTGTTACAGTTATACAGCATCAAGGATACACAGGTTGCATTGTATAAACGTAGCCTCTTTATCAAGGGCATCTGATCTACGAATCCATAGCTTCCAGAAGGACTGGAAAGCTATGTTCCCCGTGACGCAGCGTGCAGAGATGTCAGCAGTACTGCAAAGCAGTGAGCCCAGGATTTTACTTTTCCTCCATGGTTTGCCGCCACGAAGTGGGTCAGCATTTTCTATGGTTTCATGCTTTGTCGACAGGTATATGTGGCTATAATTTCATGCTTTGTCGACAGGTATATGTGGGTGAACTCTGTTTTGGATTCATTCATAAAGAGATTCTCAATTTTTATTTTGCTTGCAGCAATTGGGAGAAGTTCGTCAAGGGGTTTATTTTCCTCGTCTATGAAGTCCAGATCGTCGGCATATTCCATCTCTAGCGGCATGCCCAGTAGTCTCACTAGTCGTAGCTCAACTTCAATGCAACTGGCCTGGCGTAGTATATCTAGGATCATTGAGCGTTTAATTGTGTCGAAGGCTCATGACATGTCAATGCACATTCTGTGGAAGTCCCAGTGTTTGGACATGACTACCGACACAAGCATGCGTTGAGCCCATACAATTTCTGCGCAGCTGCGTTCACGTTTGAAGCCACTTTGACATGATCCGGTGAAGTAATCGATCTTGTCTCGGATGCGGCATAGAGTAACATTGGATAGGATTTTCCGTATGCTGTTGAGGAGCACAATGGGCTGCAGATTGGCTGGAGGCCCAGGTGGCTTCTTCGGCTTGGGTAGAGCGATAAGGGTGCCTTGGCTTACAGCGTCGTTAAGGTGGTGCATAAAAGCTGAATTGATTAGGTGCGTGATCGGTTTTGAGATAATGTCACTTGCATATTTGAATAGTTCATTGCTCATGCCATCAGGTCCAGATGCACATCCATTTTTCAGGGCTTTAAGTGCCTTCTCAACTTCTGCTGTTTTAATTGGTGTTAGTAATGGCCTGAGGTCTCCTGAGAACGGGTGCAAGGGCTCATCATCGTTGTCAGGGAACTGTTCCTTGAACCATTCGCGGATCGCCTCGGCCTTTCCCTGGTCAGTCCCGATAAAGTGTCCTTCAGAGTTGTGTGCAGTGAATGGTGGTGTGTAGTCAGTAACTCAGGGCTCGGCCTGCTCGAAGGGTCAAGTGAGCTTATGCCATGACGGTCGTCCACCTCCCGTCCATTGTCCGTCCATCATTCATCTGTCAAATCGCTTCTTCTCCTTAACGCATTGACCGATTTCAGACAAATTTGGCTGGAGGGAAACCTATGCTGCTACCCTCCAGAACTTATATTCAGAACTTTGATTGGTCAATCTTTTGGGTGAAAATGTTAGATTTTATTAGAGATTTACCAATTGTCAAAATGCTATTCCTTAGTCGCTTGACATATTTCAACCAAATTTGGATAGAGCGACGCTAGCGTGGTATACTCCAGAATTTCTATTCAATATTTTGATTGATCAATTTTTTGGGTGAAAATCTTAGTAATAGTCAAAACGCTACTCTTCATTAACCGCTGGGCGAATTTCAACATAATTTGGCTCGAAGGACCCTATGGAACGAGGCTTCATAACTTGTATACAGAAACCTGTGTCAAATTTTGTATGAAAGATCTGGCGGAAATTGACAAAACGCTACTCCTCATTAACAGCTTGGCGGATTTCAACTTAATTGGGCTGGAAGGACCCCATGGGACTAGGCTTCAGAAACTGTATACAAAATTTTGATTAGTAATTTTTTCTGACGGCCATCTTGGATTTTCCAGAAATCCTTAAAAATGTTACTCTTCCTGAATCAATGTCCCGGTTTCACTGAAACTTGGGTGGACTGCTCCTATCATTATCAACTTCAGGAGTTCTAATGAGAATTTTGATTGGTAAATCTTTTTCAGCAGGGATCATGGATTTTGCAGACATTCTCCAGCAGAGTTTAAATCGCTACTACTACTTAATCTGCGACCAAATTTCAAGCACACTTGGGTGGAATGATCCTATGATGATAAGCTTCAGGAAGTCAAATGAGAATTTCGACTGGTCAATTTCTTTGGCGGTCGTCTAGGATTTACCGGAAATCATCCATCATGTCTATTTAAATGCAAATGGTTCAAATGATAATGGTACAGGTGAGAGTTACATGACTTTGGGACTCTTGTTGATAAGTGTAATGATAAGTCTTCTATATTTATGTTATGTTTCAAGTCCAGCTTCATAGATCATTGTAAAGTCGAGCTTCATGGTTGCATTGCAACCACATTTCTGGTTGATAAAATGCACTCTAATATCACTCTATTTTTAGAAAGATGATGACTACTCATAGTTGTGGACGCCTTATCTCTTGTATTCAGGTTATTATAATAATATGTTGCAACAAGTACAGTAAACGCTTATAGAATGCGGTGTGGTTTCACTCGCTTGCTTTCAACATATGTTGCTCCTAAAATATCATAAATCTCTGTAAAATAGCTGAAAAGTTGTATCAGCTTTTTATATTTGCTGGTGTCTTCAAGTAATAACTTTTCATATTTTTGTAAAATCGCTCATTACTCACGCTGCCGAAGTGCCGTCTGTCTGTTTCATTGCTTGTTTGTCTCTGTCCACAGCATATCTCAGGAATGCAAGAAGAGAGAATTAATAAATTTGGTACACACAATCATATTGTGGCCAGCCAGAGAGAGAGTTTTAGTTTCAGGTCAAAAGGTCAAATATCTTGGTACATATCGGAATGCGTATTCTTTAGCTATAACTCGGGAAGGCAAGGTTTTAGAATCACCAAACTTGATATATATTCATAAGTTATGGTGCTAGAAATAGTTCAAAGTTAATGTCAAAGCGTCAAATACCTAGGTCATAGAATTACCAATTGCATACCGGAATACACATTTTTTACAATTACTCAATAGTGCTAGAAGGTAGAATATCCAACATTGTCACATCCTTTCACATTGTGGTGGGATATGAGTAGGTTGAGGCTCAAGTCTTGTGTTTATTGTCCAGGTTTGCTGGAGTCGGTCGGCCGATGTCAAATTCGATAGCTATAAGTAATTTCATTTTTCACGGATTTTCGCTAGGGGATGGCAGTGGTCAGCCGGGTGCTGCTCGTCAACCATTGGTCCGAATTTGATAATTCTTAGATCTCTATTTTTGCAGATGAATGGTAGATTTGCACAGTAAATCCCGTTACTTGGGACCATGTAGTTATTTATATATCCTTCTTCAAAGTTGCGTTCAAAAACCGCTGGCTTGCTAGGAGGTGACCGTGGTCAACAGAGCATTACTCATATTTCGCTGCGCATATTAAAAATTCTGTTAGGGCGTTATATTTAGGAGTCATTGTCACATTTCCACAGCAAATCTGGTGACTGTCGGCCCATTGGTTATGGAGATATTCTGCCTCAAACTTATTTTACTACCGCTTTTCCCGATTTGGCTCGCATTTTATACCCAACCCATGCAGTGCCGCTTGTGGGTCAACTTGAATTATGTGACAACCCGCACAGCCATTCTATCGAGGATCAGAAGTACGACAGTGATGTGTGTGCGCGCGCGCGTGTGCATGATGAATTATGAATAAGTATTGGTATGTTGATTACATGTCAGGGTTTCCATGATGTCAGCTTATATGAAGTTTGAAACGAAACATCAAAATGGCATTAGTGGTCTATCTTTTAAAAAATCCAAATAATTATAGTTTGCCTTTTCAGACAAAATACTGTTAAATTTGTGGGCAATTGATGAATCTAGTTTCTCAGGCAATCATATGACGTCATAATCAACCGCCACATGTAGGCTGACATCATAATCAATGGAGCTTTCCAGTTTATCCATCCATCATATGACGTCATAATCAACTACGTGACGTCTAGGATGGCGTAGATAAGTACGTCACGAACGCGTACTTGTATGTTTTACCATAAACATTCTGTTGAATATTTTGAAACTAATTTGACTGCGCTAGTTGTCTGGAAATTGATAGTCTATCGATCCTCACACTTAGCTAGAGATGGGCGGGGCATAGCTAAAACTGAAAATATCCATTATGCCTACGATTTAGTCCGTCATAAACGCTTAATAGTCCGTCAAGTTGTATGAATTGTATGTCTTTACTATATAATAAACGTAAGACCTACTGTCGCACATTTTAAAACTAATTTGACTGGGTGCCAGACCGGAGGTTCAGAGATTGCAGGCCTCGATTGATCCCAACACGGACAACGGTTTGGGTGGAACTTAGTTTGAGATGGGCGCGGCATAGCTAAAGCTGGGTTCCCCATTTAGTCTTGGGTTAAAGGGTTCGCCTATTGGTGGTGCTACCACGTTGAGCAATGCCCATCCGTGTGTGTGTGTGTGTGTGTGTGTGTGTGTGTGTGTGTGTGTGTGTGTGTGTGTGTGTGTGTGTGTGTGTGTGTGTGTGTGTGTGTGTGTGTGTGTGTGTGTGTGTGTGTGTGTGTGTGTGTGTGTGTGTGTGTGTGTGTGTGTGTGTGTGTGTGTGTGTGTGTGTGTGTGTGTGTGTGTGTGTGTGTGTGTGTGTGTGTGTGTGTGTGTGTGTGTGTGTGTGTGTGTGTGTGTGTGTGTGTGTGTGTGTGTGTGTGTGTGTGTGTGTGTGTGTGTGTGTGTGTGTGTGTGTGTGTGTGTGTGTGTGTGTGTGTGTGTGTGTGTGTGTGTGTGTGTGTGTGTGTGTGTGTGTGTGTGTGTGTGTGTGTGTGTGTGTGTGTGTGTGTGTGTGTGTGTGTGTGTGTGTGTGTGTGTGTGTGTGTGTGTATTCGCCCTACTGCACGCGGACCAAAAATGAAGCCGAGGAAGCTAAAGATTTTGGACAAGGAATGGTCAAAGGCGAAGAAGGACTGAATGCAGCTGTAAGATGTTTCTACTATTACAGCCGCAGAATACAGTCTATCATCAGCAGTGAAAATATGTAGTTTAATAAGTTCTAACACTAACTGTGTGAGGGACGTATAATCTGATTATAATCGATAGTCAAAGAAGGGACCCCTAACAAAAAGGTACTAGCTTCAGAGACTAGTCACTAAATCTACCTCTAAGGGTCTGATCTGTAACAAGTGTATGACATCATAATTACTTACGTGACATGTAGGCTGGCGTCACAATCAAAATGACGTGTTATGACTCCGTCATGAAATAAGAAACGTCCGTCAAGTGTACGAAGTGTATGTCTTTGATGGATTTACAATTTAATAAACATTTTCCTGAATATTTCGAAACTAATTTCAACAACTAACCGTTATAGATACCTTGAAATTGGGATTCTACGAATTCACGATTCAAATTATATAAATCGATTGCAACACGCGTAAACAGTGGCGGAGTTTAGCTAGAAATGGATCCCAGTATTACATTTTAGATGCTAAGTCTGAATCAGAGATCATAACTGCTAAATGCTAGTAAATGGGCGCTCACAAAAATGGTCCGGGGAATTAGGTATGCCCCGCCCAGCTCTAGCTAAGCTCCACAACACCTCGCTCGTGTTGGGATCGATCGATCTCTGAACTCTCTGACTATCAATTTCCAGAAAACTATACAGGTAAGCTATTACCTGTAGCTGCCTATGGCAACAGCAGCGTCCAGACAAATTAGTTTCAAAATATTCAACAGTATGTTTATTAAATAGTAGAGACATACAATTCGTACAACGTGTCGGGCTATTAAGAGTTAAAGACGGACCCGATATAGAATCATTTATGACGTAATGATTATGACGTCATCATACACGCCGCTTAGCTGATTATGACGTCATATGACGTCATATTGATAGACGGATACTCTGAAAAGGTGAAATACAATACTTGAGCGACCCATTTCAAGCTATGCCCCGCCCATTTCTAGCTAAGCCCCGCCCATGCTTTGCATCCGTTGGAATCGATTTATATACTTTGAATCCTGAACTCCCAGAATCTGTTTCAAGGTAATTAAGCGTAAAAGGTAATCTGTTGAATATTTTGAAAGTAGCTTGACTGGGTGCTGTTGCTCCCTATGGCCTGATCAGCGCCCGTTCAAATTAGTTTCAAAATATTTAACATAATGTTTATTAAATAGTAAAGACACAATTTGTACGCTTGACGGATTATTCAATGTTTATGAAGGACCTAGATACGGCATTCATCACGTGTTTTGATTGTGACGTCAGCCTACACGTGACGTCGATTATGACGTCATGTATTTGAGTGACAAATCGATCTATCTATAGTCACGTACCATTTTATCATCACAATGAAACATATAAAGCTGCCAAAATTATACTATGGGATAGATTGTATAGTGCTACGAAATTAACCAATTGTCTAGCAGTACTAAATTTACGCTATATGATACATTGTCCAGCGGTACCAAATTGAAGTTATGTGACGAATTATCTAGGCAATCAAGTCAATTCTATTTGACGATTTGCCACGGGGTACATGATTTCTTCTAGGCCTATGTGTGACAAATCGTCTATGGATGCAAAATGTGTATTAGATGACGATTTGTCTAAGGTACAACATGCATACTGTATAACGAACCCTCTATGCGTATCAATTCTGTAATATGACGTCACTGGAAGTGTAACAAGAATGTAGTTATTCAACAACAAAGCTTAGATCCTCCTAACGATACTCTTATTTACCAATCCAAGTATTACAGGAAGTTATTAGTGAATCGTGTCCGAGGATTAGTTGACGAGTTGAATCCACTGGCTGACTAACCACTTGTACAAAGAGTGAAGACGCGTTCCTTATACCAGGGTAAGTGACGTGATGAATCCAGCTTCAAAATCAATCATATAACGTCATGCATTCACACTTAAATCTGCTCCCTCATTCGTCCAAGCCAAAGTGCGCATGTCAATCACCTTAATGTTATTTTACGAGAGGCCACCGTTGAATGATATTAGCGATATTTGTGTAAGCATCAGACTGTTTCAATGCGCCAGCTACCTCCGGCAGTAGATGCCGACTGTGTTTGAATTGCTGGTAGAGATTCCTCAGATCCACGGATCCACCACAGTTCGTCATCGGTAGGAGAGAGGTCAATAAATAGATCCACCACATCACCCGCATCAGAAATGGTTTCCTTGCTGCGGTATTGGTCCTGTTCTTTCACGAGCGGCTTTAATCCGCCTTTTTCTAGGAGAAACTTATTTGAATCTGTTTCCACTGGAGGTAGTACTATAGAGTTTCTCCTTGTGTGCAGTGGTAAAAAGTCTGGTACAGATAATAATATGTCATTGGTTGAAGCCCATTTGTGTTTCTCTAAGGAATTCGGAATATTATTATTCTCTGTATTGGTGGAAACAATTGCGACAGGTTCTAATGCAAGGTCCGTGATTGGCCAATTTTGCACAAACCCATTTATAAGTTCGTCCACTTGACCTTTAAAACTTATTGTATTTAAGCTCATTTTCTGCGCATTTGACGACCAGACGTGTTTGAAAAGCCACGGAATGAACCCGCCAGCAAGTGTCGCCATCATTTGGTTCGTAGCTGACATTCTATATACTTCACCGAATGCTTTTACAACGATCATTACAAATAGTAAAAACAAAACAATGTTCAAAAACTTTTTAGTGGCTCTAACGTGGCTAAGGTATACTGGCCCCGGGGAGCCGGAGACGCGCACTTGACACAACTGCTCAAATAACCTGATTGGAATCCGTGGAGTGTCAAAGCTGTCTAGAAAAAGTAGTAGATGGCCAATTTCCCAACGGGGTTTTCGTTTATCAAAGTTCAACATGGGCTGTATTTTCTGCTCCTCGTCCACAGGTTTGACAATGAAACCAAAGTTTTCCTGTACACTCGATGGCATGCAGGCTATCTTCTGAAGGTCATCAACTCTATCCATAATGTCCTCCACGATGGCTTTATTGAATTCGAGGTAGGTTTTACTTACGTTGCTATAACAATCGTGACTGTAGAGAACGACTAGAAAGATCAAAGTCAGATATTTGATGGTTGCACCTGCGTTCACGATTATACCCATCAAAGTAAAGCAGGTGATTTCTACAAGGAACACAGCGGATTCCATCACCAGTAATGTCATTCCATACAGAAACGTTAAGGAACTAATACCAATAGTCAGTTGAACGAACATCTGTCTAATACATGCATATTTAGAATGGCATCTCGGAAGGACAAAGCTTTTGAATGATGTTGTAGAGAAAGGAGACGGTGGTGGTGGCTCGCGATTCCTCACAGCTTGAAATCGTGTAATCACCTCATTCCGGAGCTTCATTAGTGTGTCCTCGAGGGTGCTGCGTCTACGATCACCGTCCAAACGATCCTTAGACACCGAGTATGAAAGAAGTCGAAACGACATATAGACAGTTGGAATTGTGTAAAACAGAAACAATATGATCGTTATTGGCAGAATGGGAAGCCAGTAAAATGGAGCAATTAAAAATCCTAACAGTCCATACCTCTGGAATGGCCAAATTACGACCCTGACACCCATTGCTATTGAGGATAATTGTGAGACATTGCGCATATCCCTTAGCGAGCCCTGTATAACGTCCTTGAAGCGTTTGCGTATGCGAGAGCGAGCGAATACTAACATGAAACTCGCTGTAAAATACACAATATACATTACGAGGAATACCGGACTGGTGGGCGACAAGTACTGCATTGGACTACCACGAAAGAATGCCAGGGAGGCAGTACCATCGAGATGCTCCAGAGCCTCTCTACGGTCATCTAACTCTTTCTTCTCAAAGAAATAATAAAGCACAACTCGAGCATAGTACGGAATGGGAATCACAAATAGTAACAGCCATAACGTCACACATTTACGTAGACATATGTACCATGTGATCTTATTCTGCTTTTCAACACTTGTTCTGAAAGGTTTGAAAATGCTCTCTTCACAACATTCCGTAAAGGGATATATGTGACGCAGTTTACATCGTACTAAATTGTCGTATATAGTTTGCATCAGACCTGTTGGAGCTTCGTTTTCTGGTAGAAGTCGTTTCGTTTTAACTCGGAGGTGTAGTTCTGGGATCTGCATATTTAGGGGTTCGTCTCGGGGCAATTCTTCAATTATTTGTCGAAAACGTTTCCAGTTCGAAATATCGGACACTGTTAACCGCTTCCGGTACCTAACAGAAGCGTCATCTTGTTCAGAAACAAATATTGTTAAAGGAAGTTTATTTTCTAATTTGACTATATACTCTGACACCATAAAGCGAACACGATATAAGGTGTCAGGGATGAGCATCGGAGTGAACAACACAATTAACCATTTCACGATCGCTAGCCCAGTGTAAAGCACCTCGATCCACGGATCAGATAGCTTCAGACCACATTTCGTTTGATCTTTCTCGTCTTTCTTGCAACAGTTGTATTCTATCGTCGCACTACCTTCGTGCCTGTCAAATATTAGGTTGCACACCATTAGGTTTTGCACAAACCAGAAGTCGTTTGTAGTCCGTAGCTTTGTAAGTAAATATTCCCGAATTAACTCCACCCGTTTCAGGTCCGATAATCCAGCGAAACACATTTCCGGATAGTCTACCAAATGCAACTTGAATGCTGGTGCACCGATTTTCAGCATCGTCAGTGATAGAATATCATAGTTAAATGGAAACAATAACAGTGTTTTTCCATGCTCGTTATTGACCCTCACCCAATGATAGGGCTTATAATTACCAATAGAATCCACAGCCGGGCCGACTGGAGTCATATTGCGCATGCTGATGTCAAATTCCACCATTTTAGAACGAGTGTCCACAATTTTAAGATAGTTCAAAAACGTTTTGTCGTGCAATTTAAGAGTACATCCACCTACCGGTACAGGTAATGAAGTGACGGCAGGTTTTAAATACGATTTCTGATTATTTGTCATCGTGTAGTTCTCTGTTTCATTGTCAAAATGCATCTTTAGGATCGGAGAATTGATTGCGACAACGGGTAGGTCACGCATAGGAAGCAGGCCCAAAACGAGCAACACTATACGCAGAAGTGCCATTAGTGCTTTAGTGCTCTGTTGAACTCGTATAGTCTATGTACACAGTGGATAGTAGAGGGTTGTCCTAGGTTATGAAACTCTCCATAGCGTAAACATACATACACCTACATAACATATTCTGGTTCAGATCACTTTCCAAGTAGAATTATCAGACGTCACGAATGTAACTATCCATTTCCGGAATGTGTCAGGCGTTGATCCGCGCGAATCACTAGCTTAAGATATTAGCCGTCTCTAGTCCGCTGTTTTCCGGGTTTAGGCCTGCAAATGAAACATAGAAAACTCATTAATATACGGCTGTGTAGTATTGTCAACAGAACTTGTCATAGAGGAATTAGACAGTGCATGAAACTAACCAGTTACGGTAGTACAATGGAGGGAACCGGTATGTCACTCTGACGTCATAACCAAATACATGTTAGCTAACGCCATAATCATAATGATGTATCGCCGTCAGGAAAATCGAATAGTTCCTCCGAAAAGGTTGTTCATTCTGAAACTAATTGGACTGGGAGCTGGTGTAGCGCTGTTGGCCTGTTGCCAAAGTCATCAACAGCCCTCAATCAAATTAGTTTCGAAATATTCAACAGCTAACCCGCATACTTTAGATTCTGAGATTACAGGTATCAAAGTTTCAAATCGATTCCAACACGCATAGAAATGTGGGCGGAGGGTGAGGATCGTGCAATAGGACGATGAGCTAGCCATGGCATAGCTAGAGATTGGTCCGTGTATTGGCATAGCACTGCGTGATATGATGGGGCGTGTGTGGGATTGTATACCACTGCGTGATATGATGGGGCGTGTGTGGAATTGTATACCACTGCGTGATATGATGGGGCGTGTGTGGGATTGTAGACAACTGCGTGATATGATGGGGCGTGTATGGGATTGTGGACCACTGCATGATATGATGGGGGCGTGTGTGGGATTGTAGACCACTGCGTGATATGATGGAGCGTGTGTGGGATTGTGGACCACTGGGTGATATGATGGGGGCGTGTGTGGGATTGTGGACCACTGCGTGTTATGATGGTGCGTGTGTGGGATTGTGCACCACTGCGTGTTATGACGGTGCGTGTGTGGGATTGTAGATCACATTAAAGTACACCATTGTGTTACATGGTGGTGTATATGAGTGCCATTCTTGATATCTGTGTTTAATTTACGAATAGGAAATTTAAACGCCATCAAAATGGGAATTGTTAATGTTTATCATATGCATCGTTATGTAATGAATTACAGGTGAAAAATATAAATGAGCTGGATGTTACCACATGGCTATCTGGCTGATTTAAAGCCATCCATGAATATGGCTAATGGGATATGACCTTGCCTGATCAAAAGCATTTTAGTTGGAAGAAACAATGATACATAGATGTGCAGCCTGACCCTGTATGATAGCAACGGGAACATTAGAATTAAAAACATCTGAAAGCGGCACAGCGAAGCGGACATTGTGGTTATACCAGACCATCGGCAAGATTTTAGAAGGAAGGTTGAGCAAAGTTACGGGCCTCCCGTCTATTGTTCAATGAACGCAACGTACTACATGTTCCTGGCCGATCAATTCAATTTGCATTCTCGTCAACATAATGAGATAGAGGCATTGTGGAATATTTTCACAAGCTGGCAACAGTGAATAACATAGCCATCCCACCCCACCCCAACCCCACAACACCCCTACACAGATACACTGCAACAACACACTACAGAAATTGCGGTTATCTACACAACCGATATTTTAAATAGTTAAATACAGACTTACTGCGGTTACCGTAGCAGCCAGTTTCCGAGGATGTCTAACATATATTTATTTAATCAAGGATTAGGTGTGCTTACCGTAACAGTCTCTTATAAGAGTTAGTTAACAAAGTAAATACCGGTAGTTAAATAAAGGCATGTCATTCCATCATAGGATACGCAAATCATTCCATCATAGGATACATATGTACTGTATCATTATGAATGCACAGATTTGATGCGCTTTCATCGCTCAATCCGGTATGAAAGGAATGCCAAATATGGACCAGGCCTATATATGTAAGATATCGCTTTGTACTGCGTGTATCACTCCTTACATTCCTTTTGGTGGCATCATCAGTATGGCTGGTGTGTGGTCCACGCCAGTCCCATTCTATTGATTTTGACTTTACAATTGTATGTTTACTCGTCGTTTAATTGATGTTTTATGTTCACGTGTATGTAAATAGACAGGCATGTGTAAGCATAGGCGTATATATGTATATATTTGCATATATATATGTGAGTGTAAATTTGCATTATTTGCATATCCGTATTTTGTATATTTTGAGAGTAGATACAACTCGATGTGTAGATTTGTATAAATTTAACATTGATCGTATGTCTGGTTTATGGCTGGTACCTTGAACGGAACAGAACTACACACATGTCTCGGTTCGGCGATTTATTTAACCTAGTTGTATGATCATATCTGCAATCATCATCATCATCATCATCATCATCAACATCATCATCATCATCATCATCATCATCATCATCAACATCATCAACATCATCATCATCATCATCATCATGAATCTCAGCACACAAGCCTATGGCTTTTTATATCCCGGTTGTGGTAGTAGTTACACAAACTTTGCTCCGGCTTCCGACAAAAAGACAAGTGACGTCTCAAAACCGACAACACTTCTAATAAATTCAGCATTTAAGCACCATCTTCCCATCGATGCTGTAGGTCTGGGAACCCTTATGATCTCATCGTAGTACCCAAGCTCAAGAAGCTACCTATTCATACAGTTAATCTGCGGCCCATTGTGCTTCTCAAGAGAAAATCCTATCCAATGTTACCCTATATGCCGCATCCGAGACAAGATCGATGATTTCATTGGATCCATCAGAGTGGCTTTAAATCTGGCTGCGCAGACACTGTATCGGTTTAACACATGCTCGTCCCAGTAGTTATGTCCAAACATTGGCATTTTCACACAATGGGGGCTGACATGTCACGCGTATTCGACATAATTAGTCGCGCAAAGGTCCTAGGTGGACTACGTCAGGCCAATGGACCTTTCCAGTTTTAGATATTCCATGTCCGTCTCTAGCTAAGCCCCACCCACATGCGGTCCGTGTTGCGATCGATCGATCTCTGGACTCCCTGACTATCAATTTCCAGACAACTATACAGGTAAGCTGTTGAATATTTTGAAACTAATTTGACTGGGTGCCGTTACTGCCTAAGGCAGTTTGTTTTTTAATATTCGATGAATACAATTCTTGCACTGAATAAATCGTTTGTGATCACGCTAAAATAATTCTAACTTTGCAGCATTTAGGCCAATATACATGGATAAGAGTTACTGTAGACATAGAAAGGTGCATCATCTGCCTAAAAGAGGATGGACATACACTGAGGCACAGCTCACTCTAATGACTTAAATCATTCCTTGTTGCTCTAAAAAAGGAACGATGCTGGAATATGCATTGATTATGATTTATGGGAATCGTTGGTATAAGTCAAAGATAATAACAAACTTGAATTCATCGAGCCTCATCATGATATACAGATGCATAAGGACAGCTATTGGCCATCTACGCCAACAACACATTTGATAGCTTTGCAGTCATCAGTTGAACCAGAAGCTGCACTGTGCTTATTCTGTAGATTAGTCTTACAAAAACACAGAACTTTAGTGACAATCTTCAAATTCAGAAATACACTGGAAGAGCCAGAGAGAGAAAGATACCGAGGTAAATGAAGAATTAGTGGAGATTTCAGCAAGCTGGTTGTATTAGAGACAATGTGCCATACAGTTTGTCATAGTAAAGTAACAAAGGCAGTAAGTGTGACGTCAGCAGTGGGTTCAGCACATGCTCCTGCTTTCGAGAAGCTTGTTTTTACATAGCCCACGAACTCGCAAAGAACAAAGCCTTTGGTATGAACTACTTGATACCATGCTAAAGCAATACATGCCATAGTACGAAGTTGCAATCTACACGCGCCAAGGCCATATACATAGGTTAGAGACTAAGCGCAGTGACATCTTCCGAGTTCGGAATGTTGGGCACCTAAAGATTTGTCAAGGACCAACGAGATACAGGATGCAACAAGCTGGTAGAACTGAAAGAAATGATGACTGCCACACTTGTTGCAGCAGGTATTCAAGTGAACGGTGGAGAAACATTTACTTATCATGGCGTTATTCTCTTCCGTGCGGCATAAATATTGCATACAGCTCTAATGTCGCAAGATGCAATATGCCACCACCCTCTCAATCCCCAGGATATCTCAGTCGAGAAGCTGTTAGATGATGAGGTGGACACATTTCTATGTCGGATCCTTTCGTGAAGAAAGGACATGTCCTTGGAGGCGATCTACAAAGATGATGTAAAAGAGACTGATTAAAAAAATAGTGTGTGCATTCACACGATCGCAGCAAAGATGACTAAATCTTCATGTGACAACTTCAACAGCCCTAACGAAACACTGCATGGGGCCATCACGGTATTTTAATACGGTCCTCTACCAAGCTGCTCGTGATAGTGATTCCCTGCCGAACGTTTGAAGCATCAACCTACCAAACATTAGACAGAGGTATGCAGGAAAATCCCAGCTCACTAATAATGTCCAAATATCGTCATGGAAAATCCCAACCCACAGCACCTAATAGGAAACTTGAGTAGTTCACCACCTGCACATCAGTACACGAGCGTATGCGTGGTCTTGATCCGGATTTTATCAGATTGTAAAAGATGTCATAAAAATTGTTTGAAGTTGCAATTGTTGCAGAATCACTACAAACAATGCCAGGATACGCAGCTTACAATGCGATGTGTTGTAATATCCAATCTCAATGTTGTTAAGGCTAACATCGGGGATCAATGATACCCGCTTCAGCGGCTACGTTCAACACTGTATACATCATGATGGAGTAACTACAGTCCGCATTTTGCTCGCTAGGCCAGAATTGGATATATACTGTGTACGACAAAGCTACATCCTACAAGGCTCTGATGATTAAGTGGAGACACTCGGATGACTTTGATCAGTGATCATATTCAAATGGGAAGCATGCAACATGCACTTAATATTATGGATGAATTATCGTATGCTACAGGAACGTGGTCTTGAGGATATTCTGGTGGAGGCTAATGTATCCAGCAAGAGTCAGACATACTATGAGTGGAAATAGACACAGTTGATGGGGGTACAGTGCATAAGCTGAGGAATGAAGCAATGAGCTGGTTTAATTGGAGAGTATTTGCGGATGCGCGTCAATCAACATAAGTTACCCAACAGGAAAAGAATATGATCCTGGAGTAGTTGTGAATCTCTAACATAAATATGGCAAGGGAAGAAACGTAGCTCAGAGCCCCATAGCAGATTTATCACATTGAGCCCAAAATCTGCATTATCTAAGTGGAAATTCATGAAGAGAAGCACAAGCTATTTGGACATATTTGCACAGCTCCTCCTGGATTGCATTGCTGCAAAACGGGATGACAAGTCCATGGAAATATAAACATTTGCAGAAATGATTCCAATTGACTTTCAATGCAGACATGTAAACTATCCTTGGTGGGGTTGCAGTGGCATTGCTGAAGCAAGACTTCTCATAAAAAAGCAGACGTACGTGTATCTGGAGGTCAATATGCAGTTTACTGGAATTGGCGACAATTCCGTGGAATTTGGCATGACATGGGCATTCAGAGATTAAATAAAGACTGCGGCAAGAACAGACAACTCTAACAGATATGACAAAACAACTGAGTGTGCTGCAGCCGCCCTATTGTATTTAGAATGAGGCTACACAGTGCCGTATTGTAGTAAAGAAACCGCAATCCAGGAAATCATCAGTATGGGTAATGAAATGGCGGTAAACCCTTTCCTAACCGAGGTCAATATTACTCCAGATAATAGGCAACGTATTCACCTTACCGGTTTTAGCTATGCCCCGCCCATCTCTAGCTAAGCTCCGCCCACACATCGCTCGTGTTGGGATCGATTGATCTTTGGACTATCAATTAAAAAAAAAATACACATTTAAGCTGTTGAATATTTTGAAAACAATTTGACTGGGTGGTGTTGCTGCCTAAGGCAGCAACAGCGCCCAGTCAAATTAGTTAAAAATATTCAACAGCATGTTTATTAAATAGCAAAGAATTACAAACACATTCAATTCATACAACGTGTCGAAGTATTTGAGATTTGGTGACGGTCTATGTGGAACCCTTTGTGACGTAATGATTATGACATCATCATACGCGCGCTGAGCTGATTATGACGTCATACGAGGTCAGATGATAGATGGATACTCTGGAAATGTGAATTGCTCGCATTGCCACATCACCTGTATGCTCACCAGAGGTAGAATGACATGTAGGTACATAAAATTCGGCTAGTGCTGGCATCTGTATTTCTAATCCATAGACTGATAAAGGGTGAGATCGATAGTCGTGATCCTATTCGGAAACCATATCTTTGCACATTTGCTACCCTGACCGAAGGACAGACTAAAACGTAACAAGTGATACAGGCAGATTGATATTGATCGGAAGAGGTTCAGCAAACTGGTAATCATTGGATAATCCCGCGAGGTGGACATCAACCAATTGACCTTTCCAGTTTATGCATCCATCATCTGACGTCATATGACGTCATAATCATCTAAGTAACATGTATGACATAATTAATTCTCGCATGAATGACTCGATTTAGTCCATCTTTAACGCTTAATAGTCCGACATGTTGTTCGAATTGTATGTCTTTAGCATTCTGTTGAATATGTCGAAACTAACATGTATAGTTTTCTGGAAATTGATTGTCAGAGAGTTCAGAGATCGATCAATCTCAACACGAGCGCGGTGTGGGTGGGACTTAGCAAGAGATGAACGGGGCAAACCTGGAACGGGCCATTGCTACGGTATGAAATAGCACTGGTTTCATTTTCTCTCTTCCATCTAGACGCGTCTCTCAGAAAGACACAAAAAGTAGTCAACTCTCATGATTTGAGAAAGACCATGCGACTGCCAAACTTCCAGTAATTAGAGAGCCAACACTATATGCGATTCATCTCATGATGTTACTGAGAATGGGCTGCACCGATACAGCTAAGTGCACTACATTTGGTGAAGTCGCAGAACAGATGTTGGATACCGTTGCTGGTCTGAAATGTCAATCTAGCGCTATTGCTGTGGTTGGGGACAATTATGTGAACGAGCAAGCTGCAATCAATACAATCGAGTGTCCGTCATGGTAATGTTCAGATGCAAGAGATAAAAACAAAACGTTTCCAAAACAACGCTGAAGATGTCAAATGCAATAAACCAAGACATACCTCGCCGACTTCATTGTATGTGATTGTATCATCAAGTTAGAAATCAGTTTAATACTTGGATTTGTATAGTATAGCTTGCTGATGGAGTCCATGACGGTGTAGCGCGGATCGGCCGGACAGGTACTGACCGTTCCAGCTTGGCTGGGTGCGGGACAATTGTTCCGGGTACGTTCTGAGCACGCCCCCACCCCCTTAGCAGGATAGTACGCGTGTATAGAGCCATATAGGAGAGGTTTCTAAAATGACTGTCCGTAGCGTGCATGCACACGTGTCAGCGTTGGGAGATACTAAAATGTACCGAGTCGGTGCATGTAATCCTGTTAAATTATGTTATTCTCGTGGTTCTTGGTACCTATCAGGACGAGAATAACACGAGGAATTCAAAACCATTAAACCATTTAAAAATCGGTCAAGAAATGGCCGAGTTATCCTTATTTTCTGCTTAAATTATGCTCAAAATATTGAAAACGTCATAAGCGCGTCTCTGTACTAATTGAATGGGGAGGATGTTTACCACGTGATAATGTCTTTGCCCTTGCAGATCGCACGCTGATTGGCTACAGGTCGCGCGTTGATTGGCTGAGTGTTCCAGCTACGACGTCACGAGGAGTATAAAAGGAATGAATAACTGAGAGTCGTGACCCACACTTCGACGAGAGAGAGAAAAGGTGGTAGGTTGTGTGGCCAGAGCAGTACAAGACATGGGCAACTGCTTACTGACTGTGGTTACCATACAGCAGCAGCAGCAGCAGTGCCTCTCGGATTTCAGCTCTTAGTCTCTGGCACACAACCGACTCATCCGCATCTAAGTTTTTGTACACTCTCGGGAGGATATCACTCGAGGGCAAATAAATAAATCTTAAAGAAGAAGCCCTCACTTCCAACAACACAAAGAGGAGCCTTCCTGCGGATGGGCCTTGCGGCCCCAATGTAAAAACCTGTGGTATGTGGAACGAGTGGTGATTTTTGGTGGACAACTCATCAAATCTGCCGAACCACGCCGAAAAGTGGTCATCAAACTCTGCGCAATATATTGTGTATAACATTTAACTTTTAGACCACAGTCTAGTGGGACTTTGCCTGGTGTGCCGCATGAGATATGTGGTGCATCATGTACTGTGTACACGGAAGATGCACATGCATCATTATTTAACATTTAGCGGTAGCCCTTCATTACTACAGGGCATCTTCAACTTCCGTTACAGTACAGAACCTTTTTGCTACACTGCTTAAATTAATATGACTATCTAGTAGACATCTTCAACCGCGATCGTTCTTCTTCAGCGTCCTTGTGAGTGAGCCGCATCAACAGTTCACCTTTGGAGATCAGTCCAGCAGCTACAGAACCAAGCCATCTCACGTTCCTCATCCAGAACTTATCATTTACTGTGATCTATGAATTTTTTCCGTGACGATGACTAATATGTATTCATCCAACTGTGTTTTTATATTAATGTATTTTTACATTTATAGGTACTGATGACTAATAGATACTGCCCGGTCGTCTGAGACTGCATTTTATAGTTTTTCCTTTTTACTGTATGTATTATCCTTGTTTTGTGCTGATGACTAACAAACACCGCAAGGTCAAGTGACCTTAATTATTGTCAATTCTGTGATAGTTAGTTATGTATATGGCAGCAGCCATCCTAGTTACTTGTTTTGTTTATTTTATATAACATACTAGGACTGCAGTATGCTAGGCTACACTATACAGCAACAATAACACCGGATCATCTTTTCCCCCAGCATCACTTTTTCACTGAGGTCACTGTTCAGGTTCTCATTAAGCGAACCTGACATGAGATGGACTAAACCTGGCTATTCTAGCTCGATAGTATAGGCTTAGACGTAGTTAGGAATGGTCGCTCGTTAGGAGACATTTGTGTAAACCTCTTTTCCGGATGTAGCGGATATGTAACACCGCACACCGGCTAGGTGGTATAAATTGGCCAATTACCTTAGGGCCGCCTTATTAATTTATGAGCGATTGTTTCTTCCTATGTTCCTCCAGCTGTAAGTCTTATAATTGTCGGGACCGCCCTTCGACACGTTGGTTTGATCCGACTCTGGAAACTATTGGGGTTTCCGAGTGGTGAATACCAAAGTGTCGATTCTGCACACATTCCCCCAGTATCTTCGGATACCAGTTAGCATAGATATCCATGCCAAAGTAGGAAGCACTGTGAAAACATTATATTAGTTTTACCGGCCAGCAGTGCATCTCTGGGAATATTAGAAACAAAACCCTAATGGCAGGTAAACTGTTAGTCCCCGAGTCCTCATCATGTCAGGTGACGGATGGGACACGGATCTCCCTCTAAATCGTCACAGTGACTGGGTGCGTTCTTGGAACCCACCACGCCCTGAAGGGCGTGGTGGATTCCAAGACCGATATTGTATGTGGTTGCGGTGAGGTCAGTAACGGGATCGTCATTTGATTCAGAAGCTGCTGCGCTGTGACATGTCTGCTCGCTGTTTGTCTGAGGGGATTGCTCCGTAAGGTGACCATATAGAAACCGAGCATTTCCGCCAGTCAGGCATGTATTAAGGATAGGTAGAACTACTTGCCATTTGCTGCCAAAGCCTGGAACATGGACCTAACAACTAAAGGTTAGTTTAGGGAATTAGCAGAAGGACCACATAAATACAGCGGCAACTACCAATACAGTATCTTTAATCTACATATGATGACGGTGTCTGAATTCTTAGGAAGTCACACACCCCATCTTCACGTAATTCAGCGTGCATCACAATTGCATACAGTTACACTAGGTTAACCCGCACTACACACTTAGCATATGTTTGAATAAGAGAGTGGCCCTTTTTGCGAGTTCTCTTCCTCTGCTTCGGCATTGGGGCATTTTTCCTGTGACGGAGGCCCACGCCAGGCACTTTCCTCTCACAACAATACTATTTTATTAGGGGTATAACGGTTTATATGAAACAACCCAAGTGACCACTCTTGGATTCTCCCTTGCAGGGCTACCTCGTGGATTTCGAGATCGGCGAGGTACCTCTGACGAGCCCACGTTGAACAAGACACCAACTTAGTTCCATGTACTATATTTTCTCTCTTGTACTACCAAACGAGTAATATTGTTTGTTTTAGTTATATTATTTTTATTAATTATGTCTAAACTCCCAAATTGAGTAATGGGCCGTCATACCGGTGACACGAACGGCCGCGATGAGACGGTGTGGTTCAATCTCGGCGGCAATAGTCGCACGGCCCCACTGGAATGTTATCGTTGCACCGGCTCTAGAAGTCGGTCTTTGTACATGCCGGAAAGGCGCGAAACACGCTCCATCACCCCGAGAACCGACGCTAACCAACTCATCCGCGCACCATACGCATGCGGTGCAGAGGAGCAAAGTATTCGGACGGACCGCCGCATACCCAACCCAGAGGCTACAACATTGACCGAGCAGTGAACGTCGTTCTTGGTAGCCACAGTGACGTACCGGAGCTTGGATTTTCATTCACATTGCACACGTATAGATGCAAAGTGAGAATCGGCCGGGTACTTCTTTGTTGTCTGGATTCAGATGTCGCAGCCATATGCCCACGATACTGCTGTATACTTGGCTTGAAAGCGATATATCTACAGATGGATGTACGTCAAAGGAAGCGATTCCATACTATGACTACATTAAATATCTATTATTCAGATGTTTACTTCCGACTTGTATAAACTAGTATGTCGGACTATCGGTCGGTGGTCTGTCTGTCAGCCAGTCTGTCAATTCGCTAGAAATTCCCAACAATGACGCCTATGTCATGACATTATCAGGTTGCAGCCTACTCCAATCTATAAATGCAAACATTGCCATTCCACCCCCCCCCCCCCCCCACTCCCCATCCGCCCTGAAAATGTTTTATTTAGTAATAAAATCTTGGACCAATTATTCCCTAAAGAATGATATCAAGTTTGATGAATTGAAGAAGGTACGATCTGTCGATCAAATAAATAATATCATACCATACTCAATTACGTCACATGTAGGCTGTCGTCGCAATCATAATTGACAGAAGTACCCCGTCAAGAAGCTGGAATTGTCCGTCAAGAAGCTGAAATAGCCCGTCAAGAAGCTGTAATTGTCCGTCAAGAAGCTGTAATTGTCCGTCAAGAAGCTGTAATTGTCCGTCAAGAAGCTGGCATTGTCCGTCAAGAAGCTGGAATTGTCCGTCAAGTGAAAAAATTGTATGCATTTGATGGATTTACTATTTCATAGATATTCTCTTGAAAAGTTTAGACTAATATGACTGGGCGCTATTGCTGCCATAGTTTTCGATCTATCAGATCTATCGATCCCTACACGGCCAAAGCAGGGACGGGGCTTAGCTAGGAATGGGCGGGGAATAGGTAGAACTGGATCCGCCTGTTGGTCCAGTATTTACATGTATGTGACTTCAGGTGTGTTAATGATGACAGTTGCTGTATAATATTTTGATTACAAATTACATACAAGTCATGGTGTGTTTCCGTAAATTCGTGTACCATCTACATAATACCTACAACACTGACATGCCGTAAAGTAGAGGCGATATGGTAATATATATTAAATTTTAAGAGCTCATGAAATTAATTTGTCAGCGTCCTCTTTTTAATGATACATTGTTTGTATATCACAATACAAATATTTCTGTTTCAATGAACATATGAATCAGTTTTGTGTTTGTTCAACTTCAACCAAAGTTGGTCGAAAGCCAATTTAGTCTCAGGCACCAGCTGTCTCCAGTCAAAGTATGCTGAACCTTTTAACACACGTATCAACCAAAAATGCCTTCTACAGGGGCTTGAGAAATGTCAATTTACAGACCAAGTGAAGACTATTTTAGAAAATTTACCACTGGAATGACTGGCTCGATAACCAAGCCAGTCATTCCAGTGATAAAAATGTCAAAAATAGTTTTCTCCTGATCTGCAAATTGACATTTTCTATGAGAAAATCTAAATTTTCTTGAACAAATTCGATGGTTAAAACGTTAAAGCACTACTTCCACATTTTTTGCAAATTTGTTGCTTCTGCTTTATAGAGTGGATAATTAAAGAATGAAATAGTTATCTGTTCACCCATCATTCTTACAATTGTAAATCCACTACTTACCAAATACGAATGAAAACAGCATAGACTTAGGTTGTGCACAAGGCGCCGTCTCGCTTCGACTCAACAACTTATCACACTTGTTATAGCTTAGCCTTCGAAAAACCACATTCCAATAGTTCAAACCTACGCTGTCTAAACTATTGCGACACAACACACAATGCACATTTCACACATTTAGGCCTAAATCACACTTAACGTTGACTACTTTCAATTAAATTGAAATAATAAATTTACTTTACATCCGAGCGTTAATCCCCTTAGCCATCTTTAGCTAGTCATGTGAATAGGCTACTTAATAAGGCAGCCAGTACGTCGCACTATTGATATAACCGAGATAGATCGGACGGCCTTTTAGCAAACTTCCCTTTCTTGTATAAATATTTGCAAACAGTACGTGCTATTGAACCCATGCCATTCAATGAATAACTTGGAGATGGTCAAAAGAATCCCTACTGAGTATTTTCAAATCAATTTGTCTAAACGTTGTTGCGGCATAAGAAAGCAACGACTTTTATCAAATTGGTTTTCAAATAATTAGCAGATTTAGTATTTATGGAACAAGTTTCTATATTAGCAAATCAGATTTGTGATCGGTAAAGCGCACTCAGTAGCCTACACATTCATGGCATATAGATAGCACCTATGTGACAAATTGGTTTTAAAACATGGGCGTGCTGGTAGATAGTGGGTTTCCGCTCTCGGAGTAGCCTATTTCCGAACGCCCACTTTTGGAAGACGTAGTAATATTTGAAACACGCCAAATTTTCGATTTTCAAATTACGTTCCATGGTTTTACACTAGTCCCTTTATCTTGACGAATACTGAGGGTACACGGCGGGCTACTTCGATGATGTCCCTGCACGCGTGAAATAACAGTATTTTACCGTGAGCATTTAACATATATCCGAATGAGTTGTGTAGGTCATTAGGCCCCATTATGGATGGATCTAATCTGGCATTCAGGTATATGACATCATAAGCAATTACGTAACATGTAGATTACCATTACAATTATAATTAACAGGTAATACTCCATCATGACGCTTAAATAGTCCGTCAAGTGTACGAAATGTATGTCTTTGATGGATTTACTATTTAATAAACAATCTGTGTAATAAATTGAGACTAATTTGACTGGGCGATGTTGCTGTCATAGACAGCAGCACCCAGTTAGTTTCAAAATATTCAACAGCGTACTTGTATATTACCTTGAAACTGGGATTCTGAGAATTCCGGGTTCAAAGTATAGAAACTTATCCTAACGTGCAAAACGTAGGCAGAGCGTAGCTAGAAATTGACGAGGCATAGGTAGAAATGAGCGGGGAATACTTAGAAATTGACTCACTATTGTCGCAATTTTACGGCCTGTTTGTCTGCCTGCCTGCCTGCCTGCCTGCCTGCCTGCCTGCCTGCCTGCCTGCCTGCCTGTCTGTGTCTGTCTGTGTCTGTCTGTGTCTGTCTGTGTCTGTCTGTGTCTGTCTGTGTCTGTCTGTGTCTGTCTGTGTCTGTCTGTGTCTGTCTGTGTCTGTCTGTGTCTGTCTGTGTCTGTCTGTGTCTGTCTGTGTCTGTCTGTGTCTGTCTGTGTCTGTCTGTGTCTGTCTGTGTCTGTCTGTCTGTGTCTGTCTGTGTCTGTCTGTGTCTGTCTGTGTCTGTCTGTGTCTGTCTGTGTCTGTCTGTGTCTGTCTGTGTCTGTCTGTGTCTGTCTGTGTCTGTCTGTGTCTGTCTGTGTCTGTCTGTGTCTGTCTGTGTCTGTCTGTGTCTGTCTGTGTCCGCCCGCCCGCCCGCCCGCCAGCCCGCCCGCCCGCCCGCCCGCCCGCCCGCCCGCCCGCCCGCCAGCCAGCCAGCCCGCCCGCCCGCCCGCCCGCCCGCCCGCCCGCCCGCCCGCCCGCCCGTCAGTCCGTCCGTCCGTCTGTCGACTTACAATCTGTCTGGTTGTCTGTCTATTTGTCTGTAGACTTTATAGGCTGTCTGGTTGTCTGTATATGTGTCTGTAGACTGCAAATGATTGGTATGGCATGCCAGTAGAAGGGACCCTGTGCATCAGTAAAATAGGACTCGCATATCCTCATCCGGTCAAATCAGCTAGGATGAAGAAATGGCGAGACCTGCGCCGAGGTTTGTGCGATAGAAATGTTTAATAAGGGGAAAGATTCAGGCGGTGCAACATCGGGTGGGTGTTGATTAATTTTTAGTTTCGTATTTTTTCGTAAACAAGAATGTGTTATTAAATAATCAAACGCGTTCTTAGTATGTAAGGAGCCAGCAATTCCATAGCAACGCTCCGTCCTGCCAAGGCAGTATTTAAGGGGTGTGGGGGGGGGGCAAGCGGGGCAAAAGCCCCGGGGCCCCCACAATTTAAAAATTAAAAAAAAAATGCACTTTTTTGGAAGTTATAGGACATTTAAAGCAAACTTTATTAGTCATGCATTATAATTCTATTCTAATATGTGTGGGGGTCCCAATTCTTGTTTGGTGTTCGGCAACAATGTTAATTACGAAAATTTGCAAAATAAAATAATTTTACAACGAAAGAAAGCGCCATAATTCACCCTAAAGGTAGACTCTCTGGCCGTCTCAGAGCACCTAGATGTAAATAATTTTCTGGAGGAGGACCCCCAGACCCCCCCCCCCCCCGCTCATTCTTTGCCTCAGGGCCCTCACATATTTAAATACGGCCCTGGGTCCTGCTAATGAAATGTAACAGTCGCTTACGCCAATTCTTTCTCTCGTTATATTGAACCAGGGGCGGATCCAGGAGGTCATTTGCCGGGGTGGGGGGGGGGGGTATCACCCAAGATTTCAAGGGAGTTAACTCTTGAGAATGGGCTCACTCCGCCGCCAGCAAGTAAGTAAAAAAATTGACGGCCCTGCCCGAGTGCCCCCCCCCCCCCCACCCCACCACCCACTGGATCCGCTGCTGTGAACAGCAAATCGAAAACAAGTATTGACCCAATAATGCACGCACATTTAAAATCAATTAACACATGCTTGGCAGATACTGCCCAGTGTCCATCTACATGTATACGTGAATCCATACACGCCATAAAGCGCAATCTATTCCAATTCAACAAGTTATTCCAACATTGGCCATGTAGTTTTGATGGTCGATATAATCAGCTCGTGTAAATGTTCTAGATTACGTTGTACCGCTAAACGTCATATAGATGTGCAAGCCGTGTAGATTAGGCACCTTGAATGAGGACGTGTTAGCATTCGCTGAATGTCACTGGATAATGCAAGCAGATATTGTTGACTTCAATATAAGAGTTTTGAATCTTCGGTTGACAGTATTGACAGATAGGCCCCGTATGTCTTCATGGTCAGATACGTATGTGCTGCCGATTTCATCCCGAATGAATAAGATTTTACGGGAATCTATATTCTTAACCTGTATTGTCGATCAATAGCATAGTGTATGGGAAAAAATAATTTTTCCTTTCAGAACACAAAGCCGGAGATTTTTGCATTTCTTCTACTGAATAAGAGATAGTTCCATTATAATACGAAATCTCTCTCCTTAGAGTAAAGCGTCAGGATCCACGCGTTTATTCAGCAAGCGGTGGTAGTGACCTGCTGTAAGCGGTCACCTCATGCAGTACAAATACCTGGTCACCACAGGCAGGGTGGTACTATCTTTACTAATACACGTAGCATGATATAAAATATAGGCCTCGGGGCTAAAAAATTATGGCTGTTTATGTCTGCTGATCTCCAGAACCCCTCTTACTAGCCTCTTACGCACATTAGCTTTTAAGGTCTAGTCAGGTCTCCGGTTCTACCGAGTGTATAATGGGCCATTCTCCAGCGATATTTTATAGAGATTGTGCGCGATAAATACAAAATCGATCCATTGTAAATCTTTAATGAAACCAATAATACAATATATTACTCATAACAGTCATTGTGGAAAATTAAGGGTGTTACTTATAATACTTACACCAGAGACATTTAATAGGATACAAGACCAATGGACAGGGGCGGATTATCCACGAGGCTAACGAGGCAGTAGCCTAGGGCCTCGCACTTGGACAAAAAATTATTTTTCTTTTGTTTTCTCTTTCTTTAGGCAAGCTACATTAAGGCAACGAAGAGACACTCGGCCAATATCTCCAACTTATTGCCTTATCATGGCCTTATGTCAGTGACCTATGTTATTCTGTTTATAGTCTCGTTTTATTGTTTAAATATCGATTGTAACAATGCTCGAGCGGCCGAGCCGAGTTACCCCAGTAGACTAAACAAACGCGATGATCACGTGATGTAGTGACGCACGCGTGGAAAGTAATTTTTGTTGCCTCAGTGAGTCAGTGGAAGCGGTCCGGAGCGCTGTTAAATGGTTTCTGATCGGGTATCAGTAGGCCTACATTCAGTCATTCATTGATTCTCATAGTCATACTGTGGATAGCCGAGTTTTTTTCGTAAAATTTAAAGAAAGGCAAGGTAGGAAGAAACATTGTTACAATGTTACTGACTAAATTAAAGCTGTGTTGTCACGGTTGGCTATATGAATATTTTTTACAAATTGTATATTACAAATTTGCAACCATCAATTACCTTGCATCTATCGGGTCAATAATATACCTTAATATACCCAAACAATGTCCGTTTGGGTAAAACGTATAATTTTAACCCTTTCGCCGAATAATCTATGAAAACCGAAATTAATTATTATGGACGAAACATTACATATTCCATTGAATATTTTGGAAATAATTTGACTGAAAGCTGTTGGTGGCTCGG
The DNA here is from genome assembly GCA_034401795.1 of Chaetoderma sp. LZ-2023a. NCBI lineage: Eukaryota > Metazoa > Mollusca > Caudofoveata > Chaetodermatida > Chaetodermatidae > Chaetoderma > Chaetoderma sp. LZ-2023a. Next base: position 33,935,143 of record CM067370.1, on the reverse strand, counting down.
GAACCAGCAACTTTCAGCCAAATTGTTTTTAAAATATTTAACTTGGTCGGAGATATGGCGTATGGGAAATGTTGTCTGCAAAAAACTCGGCAGTCAATGTGTTAAAAACTCCATTTTGTGTGCTATAAAGCCTATAATAATTAACTAAAATGATGCCAAATATACGTCAGATTGCACCACAGAGCGTCTAGATTTAACAATTTTCCAGGGGAAGCCCCCACCCCCCCCCCCCCGCATGGTCTTGTGCCTAGGGCATCGCACAACCTTAATCCGCCACTACCCATTACGTCACAAAGGGTTCCATATAGGCCGTCATCAAATCTCAAACAGTCCGACACGTTGTATAAATTGTACGTCTTCGTAATAAACATGCTGTTGAATATTTTGAAACAAATTTGACTCGGCTCTGTTGCTACCTTAGTATATATGCTGCCTTAGGCAGCAACATCACCCAGTCAAATCAGTTTCAAAATATTCAACAGCTTACCTATGTAGTTTTTTGGAAATTGATAGTCAGGGTGTTCAGAGATCGATCGATCCCAACACGAGCGATGCGTGGGTGAAGCTTAGCTATAGATGGGCGGGGCATAGCGAACACCGGAAAGGTACATTCGAGCAGACCGTCAGACTAATGAACGAGTGCATATCCCCTATGGTTGCGACATATGTAACTTTCTCTGACACATATTTCTTACAGACCGCTAGACCGAGTAACAGTCTTATACGTGTTGCGATTACCAACAAAAAATTCAATAGCTTACCTGCTCGACCGCGTTGAAGTGGTCGTATATTGTGATTTCAATGACAGAAAGGTTAAATTAAACATATAATTGTGAATGTATGTAATCCCACTTTGCTTTAGATCAAACAGGGCTACGCCTAAACGCGGTTTCTAACTTTATTATATGGTGCGTACTTTGGTTGTCAGTTACTCAAATATGTCGAGTGGATATCAAAGATGATTATGTGGATATCATCTAGACAGTCCGCTTTAAACGGTGGCTATCTTCAGAAGAAGATTTCAAACGGTAATATTTATTAGATATACAAATCACATTCACAGAACAAGAGCAATCAGAGATCGTAAACCCCCACCCTCCCGTTGTTATCACATTGTAAACTGCTTTCAGATTTTCCAGATCTTTTCTTCGGATTTACAGGATTTCTTCGGATTACGCCCAAAGGTGTGGCATCTTAGTGTATTGTCACACCCTTGCTAAAATTTGAGCAAAATCGAACCAGACATAGATCCAGACTGATATAATCAAGATCCGGTTTTTTTTTATCCGGATCTCGCGACAGGCGGCCATTTACTTCCTTGTGTTAAAATTTAAGCTAAACAGCATAAGTAGTTTTTTAGATACACACGTCCACCCTCCTGCCCGCCCGCCTTCCCGCACGCGCGCATGTGTCTGAGCGCGCCCGCACACGCGCGCACAGACAGACATACAGACAGACAGAGACTTGCAATACCCTTGCGGAGCGAGAGTAAATATAATTCGCTTGACAGGAACACATGAGAATGGGAATGGATTTTGGGAATCAAATGTTCGCAATTATTCTGCTAACATTGTTGATCATAAAGTTTTAAAATCCAAATAGCAAGGTAGATTGTTGAACATTATGAAACAAACATAACCGATCAGAATCAATTTTAACATATTCAACAGAATATTGCAACATGCATTGATGATGATGATGACGGCGGCGGTGGTGATGGCGGCGGCGGTATTGATGCTGATGATGAGGAGGAGGAGAAGGAGGATGAGGATGAGGAGCTTTTCTGGAGAAAGCACCCCCCCCCCCCCCCCCCCCCCCCCCGACACCACCACACTTCACCCCAACCCCACTTCCTGCTGGTGAGAAAGGAACGCACACTCACAGATCCTCCCTCACTTACGCCCCCCCCCTCCCCATATATAAGGCAGATTCCTGTATCCTGCCTTGGGGGAGTCCTAGTTTAGACACTAGTTATTGTGAGGGGTGTTGATGGTCTTGTGGTTTACTCTCGCAAATGTAGATGACAGGGCTGCAGCAAGGTAGCATTTAGACAGCATCGGCGAGAGGCCGTCAACTTATGGAGAACCAAATTGCATCTTATGTCGCGATTGCAAACTCTTGGTGGCTTGCAAGGAATGATGAAACCAAATACAGTTTCTTTGATGTAGGTTATACACACTGTTGTCTAACTATAGTTGTTAACTCGCAAACCTTGATGACGTTTGTTTCCCAACATTTCAAAAGTCGTTGGTGTTTACAGAGGAGAGGGGAGTGAAGCCGTCATCCTCTCCTCTATATAATAAGGTTGAAAATATAATCTTATATGGAAATCAATGGAGCGATCTGATCTTACTCTCAAATATATTATGACGGCATAGTCGATTATATCATATGTTGGCTGTCGTCCTAATCAAAATGCATGAATGACGCATCTAGCTCCGCCATGAACATTTAAAAGTTCGTCAAGTGTAGCCTGCGAATTGTATGTCTTTGATGAATTTACTATTGAATACATATTCTCTTGAATATTTCGAAACTAATTTGACTGGGCTCGGTTGCCTTAGTTTCAAAATATTCAACAGCTTACGTGTATGTTTACCTTGAAAGTGGGATTATGGGAATTCAAGATTCAAAGTATATAAATTGATTCCAACATGCGAAGAAAGTGGGCGGAGCTTAGCTAGAAATAGGCGGCGGATAGCCAGAAATGGATCCCGCAATTCCACATGAGTTGCCGTGACCAGGATGCGTGAGAAGTCAATAAAGCGTGAAATCTTCAAGGATAACTAACCTCATCTCTTGATAGTTATACAGATGATCTAATATGCCACTCATAAACTATGCAGGTAGTTTTAAGCTTTTTATCATGACCCTAAAGAAAGATATTCAGGCTTTAGTAGCTAAATGTTGCTACATTTCTACAGGCTATGATGGCTGTCATGATTTACTTTTCAACCAATCAGAATAAGCCTAGCGTGTCTGCCTCGGAAGGCCTATATACGCTCAGTCATAGAGGCGCTAGATATAGTTTGGCAATGTGTCATAAAAGCAACCATACAGGTAAACTGTTGAATATTTTGAAACTAATTTGACTGGAAGTTGTTGGTGCCATATTCAGCAACAACTTCCAGTCAAATCAGTTTCAAAATATTCAACGAGAATAGAATTGCATAATAAAGAATGTAATGCATTAGCATTTACATGGCATGACACACTACCAGAAAATTGTGATAGAGTGACCGGAATGTGACAAAATATTAATGACTATGGAATCTATGAACCATAATCTATCGGTGCAGCATAACATCTGAGATGGGATTAGCATCCCTTTAATCATCGGCAATCAGTTTCTATTGTTATGTAATTTGTGTTAAGATCTCAAGCTCTTAAAATGTGTTAACCCCTCTTGCGTCAACTTAACCCCTTAATGGTCAAACTGACCAAAAGACTACTTTGCAGTGGTCATCAGACATGGCTATTTGAAAGGCCCGGATAAGAGTATTTTTTAATATTTGCTACTAGAGTTCTAGTGGCACATTTTCAAAAATACTCTTCTCTCGGCCTGCAGATAGACACTGGCTAAGTAAAAACTTTATTTTCTTTACCATTACCTCTTTAATAGTCAAGCCGGCGAAAAAAATGCCAAATTAGTTTCTAAATATTCAACATCATCTCTATTAAATAGTAAAGATAATTTGTACAACAACGCTTAGTCCTGAACCAATTACGCATTTGTGACGTACTTATCTGCGCCATTCATGACGCCATTAATTAAGCCGTCATCCTACTCGGCACGTTATTGATTATGACGTCATGTGATGGATGGATAAATTGGAAATGTCAGTTTAAACACTTACTCCCATTTACTTAGTTTCAACATATGTGGTCTAAGTAACTGAAAATCGTAGAAAGTGTACTGAAAGTATAATGCCAGTGATGCACTCCAGCACCTCGAGCCAAATTTCCCTGAAAAGCTGATAAATATACCGAGTGCACGGACCTTGAAAGATACAGTACTTATGATACACCTCGCGTCTGTAGCCTAAAGTACACACAAGTTTGCTGACCATAGGTGCACGAGTGTTGAGAATACAGCCAGGACATGAATTTATCTGATGGCATTGAGCGGTGAAAGGTATATCACGATGACCTAATCTTGGTATGTGACATATGGATAGGCAATCGTGCGTGCATCCAGCAATAGTGATGACTATGTGTAAAAATGTCATGCGACTATGGTCTGAACAAGGACGGATGCATCTGATCTGTCTCTTAAGTATAGTATGTCATAATCAATTAAGTCACATATAGTCTGAGGTCCCATCAAAATGTATAGTGAATGACGTAATTATGTCCGTCATGAACATATAAAAGTCCGTCAAGTGTACAAATTGTATGTCTTTACTATTTAATAAACAGTCTGTTGAATATTTTGAAGCTAATATTTGCCACCTACCTTTAGCCTGCAATGCATCCATACCCTAAAACCTCTTCAAGCTGCCTGTTCAATAATTGTGTATGATGTTCAGTGAACCATGGAAAATATAGTCGGTTACGCGGCATGGTACACCTTTAGGCTGTCATGCTTGCATACATCAAGTCTTCTGACTATAAGTGACACAGCACTGTGTTTCATATACGATGCACCGTAGCCTAAAATGCATCCACACACCAAATATGGTTACTTTATTGAAGAATGTGTTGAAACTACATCCTACTTAAGCATTTTATGGTGTGAATCACGAAAAGAAGGGCACGCTGACATAGTTTTTGCTATGGGACATGCATTTAGTCTACAATGAATATCTACGCCAGGTTTGGTACTGTGTATGAATACTTGGAAATGTATGCTGTGTCATTCGCATGCGATTGGTTGCAAGCTATCATCCATAGGCCTAGATAGAGTTGATTTATTTGTGGTGCCATTTTCAAGAACTACCTTAAAGGAGTTCATTTCAATTGGTGCAGTGATTGACAGTGCAAGTGAATGCACACCATTACGTAGATATTTCTACGCCGTGGCAGCCTAAATAAAATCAACCAAGAATGATGATGATGATGGGTTGTACTGATGCGGTAGCTGGGCAATATCATGTCGTTGAAATCATTCCTTCTTCTTCGGCTACTGTTTCGCATCCCCACGTAGAGGCTTTAGCTCCAGCAATTTCGTCTTGGGTCTAAGTGTACCCCGTCCTAGCTCTTACAGATCGGTACGTTGCACGGTTCACAGGTTTGTGCAGTGGCGTCCTCTAACGTAGCTGCATTCGCCTGTCGGTGATAGTGTACATGGCTAAACAATCTCTTCGCTTCATTCATATTATAATTCTTTTGCTGATCTGCAGCTATATGGACAAGATCAGCCAGAGGCTTCTTTTCATCGTCTATGAAGTCTAGGTTGATTGTGTACGATATTCCATCTCTGGTGGGTGGTTCAATGTAGATTCTGGTTGGCTTGGCCAAAAAAGGAGAGAAAATGTGGCCATGCACTCCCAAATTCGCTAGTCTACGATACTGATGCCAATACTATCCTAGACTGTAGCATTCAGCCTATCAATACTATCCTGACTGTCCCATCCAGCCTATCAATACTATCTTAGACTGTATCATCCGGCCTATCAATACTATCTTAGAGTGAACCATCCAGCCTATCAATACTATCCTAGACTGCAACTTCCAGCCTATCAATTCTATCCTAGACTGTAGCATCCAGACTATCAATTCTATCCTAGACTGTAGCATCTAGCCTATCAATTCTATCCTAAACTCAAGCATCCAGCCTATCAATACTGTCCTAGACCGTACCATCCAACCTATCAATCCATTCCTAGACTGTATCATCCAGCCTATCAATACTATCCTAGACTGTATCATCCAGCCCATCAATGCTGTCATAGACTGTACCATTCAGCCTATCAATGCTATCTTAGACTGTACCATCCAGCCTATCAATGCTATCTTAGAATGTATCATCCAGCCTATCAATGCTATTTTAGAATGTACCATCCAGCCAATCAATGTTATCCTAGAATGTATCATCCAGCCTATCACTACTATCTTAGACCGTACCATCCAGCCTATCAATCCATTCCTAGACTGTACCATTCAGCTTAACAATACTATCCTAGAGTGTGCCATCCAGCTTATAAAAACTATCCTAGACTGACTATCCAGTCTATCGATACTATCTTAGACCGTACCATCCAGCCTATCAATACTACCATAGCCTGTACCATCCAGCCTGTATCAATACTATCCTGGACCGTATCATCAATATCACATACCGTGCCATCCAGCCTATCAATACTATCCTAGACTGTACCTTCCAGCCTATCAATATTATACTAGACTGTACCATCCAGCCTATCAATACAATCCTAGACAGTACCACCCAGCGTATGAATACTATTCTAGACTGTACCTTCCAGCCTATAAATACTATCCTAGAATGTACCATCCACAGCAAGTAGACTCACGATATTTGAGTATTAGTAAGCCGAGAATCAAGGCCCTTGCTCCTCTTGTTAATCGACCCTTACACCAGACACAATGTGTCCAACCGGATAGTATCATTTGACGTAATTAATACCGTTTCTTTGTTCTGTCCCACCGTCCGTCCATCCGTCCGTCCGCCTGCCAATCCACACACGTGTCCGTCCGTCGGTCTCTGTATGTCCGTGCGATATCTTCGGAGTCCAAGAAGGTAGACTCACCTAATCTGACTTATCTGTTCATTTGTGTAAATGGCTAGGCAAAACTATAAGCACGGCGAGCTGATCTAAAGTTTGGGATGGACGACATTGGGGGTGGGTATTTTCAAATTTAGACACTGTGAGCAGTCATGTAAAACGGTTTTCTAACTTTCCATAAATTCGACTATGAACAGATGATAGGTGTCGTCAACGGCAAAATATGAACTGCAGTAAAAATCGTGTTTAAATGAAGAATTTTACTCTCTTTTTTACAACTTGTTAGAAATGCCCATGTTTCGCCTATGGACGGTGGAACGGGGTGGGGTGGGTGGGGTGTTGGTGTGGTGGGTGGGGTGTTGGTGTGGGGGGGGGGGGGTTGTCAGCTACCACAGAATTCCATTGTGTATCGGAAACCCACAATCGTGAAATCCTCTTTTCTTGCAGCGTTGGTGTGGTGGAAGCGTTTATGGGCCATGCAGTCCGAGTCTGCTCTGACTCAACCCGCCCCTGTGACAGATATTTGGACAGACTGTCTCTCCGGCTCGTCAGTCTGTCCAAATATCTGTCACAGGGGCGGGTTGAGTCAGAGCAGACTCGGACTATTGGCTATGATGCGTGGCGCCTTCGCCAGTTGTGGGTTTGATTCATGTCGATTAGAAATGTCTATCACCATTTTATCGGAGAGATAAAATATATGGCTGCACCCTGCAAAAGAATATAATTTAGGGGGACAAGTCCTTCTGCCACGCCCACCCCACTTTCCTGTTCCGTCGTCCATACGCAAAAAGTAAGTTTGAGGTCAAACGGTCAAACATCTATGTCACGGTGTCACTAAGTGCATCCCAGAATACACGTTTTAGCCATAAGACTGGAACGGACGTAGTTAAAGTCATCAAATTTCAGAAGTTCTATGGGATTCAAAGCAAAGTATTACATATGTAGGTCACGGGGTCATGAAGTTTAAACCAGAATACAGCTTTTGGTCATAACTCTGGAACGCAAGACGGTAGAATCACCAGATTTGACACAATCCATCATATTATGACTGCTTCTGGTTGCTTTGAGTGTGAGGTCAACAGCCAACTATTTAGGTCACGGGGTCAATAAGGTCATTGTCAAAACAGACTGTCAAGGCAAGGCGTGAGTCAGCATCTCCCTAGAGTGCATTCTAGTTTTTTAGTACGCTGCTACTACATTGTCAAAGGTTCTAAATTAGAAGCAGACTTATTAGGATTTAATCCGTCAGGGTCGTGTTAGATGACTTACTTTCAGCGATATGTCCTCCTCACGAGGGAATATAAGGCGCTCAAGATTCCAATAGAACTGTGTAGATTTTATTACTGTATCTTTCAAAGCGTGCTAAAGACAAAGCATGGGATATTCATAATCTGATGGAGCAGTCCAATCTTCTAGATTAACAGGAGATACATAAGGTGAGCGGGAGCGATTACAATTCCTCATCACCATCCCAGGTTCCCCCTCTCCTTTAGGTATTAGCGATGTTTTCCGGGTCGAAAGCTTCTTGGAACACGACATTCTGTGTGTCACACCCGATCATCACAATCCCAGGTTTTCCCTCTCCTTTAGGCTTTAGCGATGTTTTCCGGGTCGACAGCTTCTTGGAACACGACATTCTGTGTGCCACACCCGAACGTGAGTTACTCGAGACAGCACATCGGTGATTTTGGCAGTGTGTCATGTGCACTCATAGCGACAGGATTTCGACTATGGCCCCCTTTGCTACCGTTTGAGTTTAAGTTATCGAGATCCGAGTAGTAGACTGATATATTGATGGGATGGGCAAATCAGCTTATCAGAGGTCTGCCCATGGTGTAATAAGAAGGTAGCGTATGACCCGATCTTCAATCAACACAGGTCCAATCAAACATTTGCTGGATGACGAAAGGCAACAGACATTTTATCTGAACTTTTATCAAAGAATACCCTAATAGAGATAACCACGCATCCCATGGATAAGAGTAGTTGTATCCACCAGTAAAGCACCAAGATGAGATGTGGTGTGGGCCATGATAAGTGAGCTTCTCCTCGCCTCTCTTTATCCCCATCTTTCGCATTGGAAACGGGGAGATGGGAACACATATAATGCAATGCTCTTGAGGATGATAATAATAATGATTTGAGGCATCTGCGATCAGTTTATACAGTTTTAAAGGCTTTTGCTGGTAACTAACCAAGATTAATATTAATGACGTTGATAATAATAATAATAATACTAATACTATTAATAATACTAATAATAATAATAATAATAATAATAATAATAATAATAATAATAATTTAATCAATTTAATTATTATGATGTAACTGTTAATCACACCACTGTATATGTCTTAAACGTATTTTCCCTCATATATCACAATGTGACCTGAGTGTAATAAATGAATTTGAACTTGAACTTATGAAGTGGAACACAATACGCCTGAGAGGCCGTCAGTCTGCTCAATATATTGGCAATTTTTCACGTTCCACTACCAACACCCACCTACCCCCCGCCCCTCACACACCCAACCCACCCGATCCCCATCCGCTTCCCGGTGAGGACTGCGAAGGTGACCATGGAGCAATGTGTTTGGAGGGACGGGATACGGGCCGGGTGGTGATATCCGTTGTAAACAGTGATCCGGTAGAACAAGGGATACCGAACATTGTATGCGTGACTGGTTTATTCCATTATCCAGTAAAACTGGTTCCTTGGCTGTTGATGGTCTGGTGCTTGTGAGGACGGTAACTATTTGCCAGGGAGGGACAATGTGACGTTGGCGAAAACCTGTAGTCTGTTGAATGAGTTTGCCGGCTTTATAGCATCCAGGTGAAACTGAGTGTTATTTTGGTCTAATACAGATATAGATTCTACACATTGGAGCCGGGTGGACGTTATAATATCGGTTCGGCTTACATAATGCATCATTTATTCCAGCATCACAAGAGCACGCGTCGGTATAGATATAGCGATGCACAATCTGACATATAGGTACGAGAGCTTGGTAACAGCAAACTCTAGTTGTTCCGGCAAATATCTGTATTTAGAGGAGCATACGGATAAGAAGAACCCACGGCGCGATGTTTTAAGAGCCGGTTCATATTCAAACTTGTGTAAAGGCGGGAGTTGCAGATCGAATTAGATCGTTCGGCTATCCGCTTTTCACAATCAATGACGTCATGAATATGACGCAGACGTAGATAAGTACGTCACGAACGCATAATTGGTGACGGACTAAGCGTTGTTGTACGAATTGTAATCTTTTCTATTTAATAAAGATAATGTTGAATATTTTGAAACTAATTTGTCTGGTCTCTGTTTGCTGCCATAGGCAGCATCATTACCCAATCAAATTAGTTTCAAAATATTCAACAGCTTACCTGTATAGTTTTCTGGAAATTGACACTCAATTCAACGGATCGATCGATCCCAACACGAGCGAGGTGTAGGTGGAGCGTAGCTAGACATGGACGGGTCATAGCTAAAACTGGAAAGGTCCATTCCTTGGTCAACAAATCATTCAGAATATCTCCAACGATGATACCGCCACATGTTTGCCAACAAACCGATTTGTTCTTTAATAGTATTAATTGAACTCAACTGATAAAGTCTTGTCTCACCGGATTGCAATGATCTCTTTCTCACTGCACTCTTGCTCAGCTCACGGCGTAGTAAATCAGGTGTGTTTATTGCAAATCCGCCCTGATAAAAGGTATTTCTCATGACCCGAACACTGTCCTTATCATCGGACGTATCTAGCAAATAATTTGCATTGTCTGCAGTACTTTGAACGAATGTTCCACGAACTATGGTGTTCGCTAGAATAGCTTGTTAATAACCCCATGCACAGTCAAATTGTTCCACGCTGTTTTGAACCCAATATGTGTCAATCACCTCGCACTCCCAATAGTTTATAATATGACCATGGTGATTTAACATTTTAATTATTTCCTTTCCACGTACCATCGTTTTAATTGCTCGGCCAAGAGAAACGTTTTTGGTCATCTTTTTCCTACCCCTTGTATTGAATGTTACAATATCCTGTCCAACCGCTAGAATGCGTCTTTTCTCTCTCACCTTTACACCAAGCATATCTAAATGCGCCTCATCGTTGATAGGCATTTGGTCTTCTTCAAATGATCTTTGGGGTTGCATAAGCCATCCCCCAAACAATATTGTTGCAACTTGTCAGGCACAATGCCTTTGGCTTTTTCAGTTAAATCTGGAATATTTAGAGGTTGTGTTTCACTACCTATCACATCCATTACCGCATTTCATATTATAATAGCAGCATGATATAAGACTTGTGTAAATGTGTCAGTCTCACCTCTATATTTTTCAGTTCAGCAACCAGATTTATTATTTCCCTAGGTTTTAGTGAAGAACTGCATATTAATTCAGCCTTGTTGCTTTCATCGATCAGTTTCAGAAATGCTGTATCATACTCAGCTAGTCTGCTTTTTTTCTCCTGCACCGTACTTAGATGATGATGCAATGACGGTGTACATTAGGTAACATCCCCGCCGATACGTGGCTTCGACTGCAACAAGATCCTCATTAAATACTCTTCTAATCATACTTTCATCATTTCGATATTTAGCAATAAGCATCAGTGTGTCACAATGGGCACAGACTGCACTGCTGTCATACGTGCAATATTAACATTACTAGTGTATGCACTGTAACATGATTTGTGCCATTTCACAATTCCAATTGGAAACGAATTAATATCATTTATGTCAGGTTCAATGCGCAAGAATATATCATCTTTCCTAACCTTTGAGCATTCAATAAATTTGATCACGAATGCTGCAGTACCCGTCTTAAGTTTTTCACTTTTCTGAATTGTTTGGCATTTAATGCATTTATCACAGTTAGTACAAAGTCTCTGTCGCTTAAGCTTTCGCTTATATTAATACCAGGACCACTTTCATTAAATGCCATTGTACCATAAGCAAAAGATAAATAATTATTCAAGTGTTTCTAAAGTTAACTGCAATAACGGTATTTTAATATTTTTATTTACATTATATTACAAGAAGAATGCATATTAATAACTGGGATAACATGGAGTATTTCATACATAGACAAAACATCGTTTTTATAGCATTTATGAATTAGCAGCACGTGTTCAAATAAATTGTGAAAGTTGGAAAATTATGTATGCTTATACGCAAATTACGTAAGAGAACATTTTATGAAATTACCCGGGCTATTTGTTATTGATAATGTCGTGATCGAATGCGCAATAACCATTTTGATGGGTCTTTTTGTAATTTATCTAAAGTACATAATTTATTATTATCATTTAAATGAAGATAGGAGATGTTTGTTAACACAATTTGGGGTGATAAAATTAATTTTCGTGCTTATTAGGAACCGGATTGATGGATAATTCTGTGTGCGGTAAGTAGCTCCAGATACGGTTGTTTGAACATCTCCCAGTAATTATGGCCCATGTGATTAGCTCTACTGCCACCCTGGCATTGACTACCAAGATGTACAGAATAACCCTGGATGTGTCAAAATTTGTTAGCTTTCGAAGTAAACGCAATCAACATTGCGGGTCATGGGCACCCGGACTCTTCTTCTTCTTTTCGTTCGCTGATCATACGCCAGTCCTGTAAGTGACTATCGACATGATCAAAATCGTTAAGTGCGTGGATCCATGGTTTGTTAGAGTGCGCCGTGCGTCCTGGAACCTCCGTCAGCACTCGAGGTTTCTGTCAGGGTTACCTCACCCTTACTTCCTTTAGTCGCCTCTTACGACACGCAGAGGATACGGAAGGTGTATTCTAAGCCCCACCTACAGGGCAAAGCGGGCGCCGCGACGGGGTTCTCGGACGTTGTCCTCGGCTCGTCGACGGCCGCGGAAACCGCCGGGGCTGACGGCCGAGCGACGCGGCGCGGGCCGACTTACCTCCCGACCGGCGGACTTGAGGCCGCCCGGAGCGAGCCGGTCGTGGCGCTCGACGTGGCGGGGGAAAGTGCGGCCTACGCACGCCGAAGCGGGGCCCGAAGCTGGCCGCCCGGAGCGCCGACGTCCGGCCCGTCCCCCGAAGGTACCCGGACTATAAACATATTTCTACCTGACGTCTGTTTTTAGTTCATCCAGCAACGGGTTTTATCCGCATGAGGGGACTATGGCGAAACTAATACCTTATTGAATAGCTCCGATTTGACTAGCTTTTCAGCCTCGAGTTCCTCACACAAAATATAATTCCTTCACCGTGATCGTATTTTATTAACGCTATTTAATATAGGAGAAATGACTTCGTAAATAGATTGAAATCTGTGATGTTTTAAACATGCATATATTTATTTCTTAGCAACACACGTATGACTGATAAGAAAGTATCTCAGTTTTACGATTAAAACATTCGACTGTAAAAGATATACAAATGATCGCAACATGAATCAGCTGGGCGCTGAGACTATGCAATGCCTGTCCTAAGCCACCTGATCCCTTATGAGAAATTATGTCAATTCATTTTATATATTCACAGTAATAATAAAATAATAAATTATCAGATTTCATAGGAACTCTAGGGCTTGTTTTAAAGAGAATTTATTTTCAGTCCAAGTGGGAGCACGATAAGACATACGTCTTATGCCCGTGTCTCCCACATAATATACAGTTATGATACATGGAATATACTAACAAGTGGCGGATGTACACTGTAGCAATAACATTACTAATATAGTAATACATTTGTCTAGAGAGCTAGGGAGAGAGGGGGGGAGAGAGAGAGCGGGAGAGAGAGAGCGGGAGAGAGAGAGAGCGGGAGAGAGAGAGAGCGGGAGAGAGAGAGAGAGAGAGAGAGAGAGAGAGAGAGAGAGAGAGAGAGAGAGAGAGAGAGAGAGAGAGAGAGAGAGAGAGAGAGAGAGAGAGAGAGAGAGAGAGAGAGAGGAGAGAGAGAGAGAGAGAGAGAGAGAGAGAGAGAGAGAGAGAGAGAGAGAGAGAGAGAGAGAGAGAGAGAGAGAGAGAGAGAGAGAGAGAGAGAGAGAGAGAGAGAGAGAGAGAGAGAGAGAGAGAGAGAGAGAGGAAGGAATGGAGCGACGGGAGGAGGGAGGGAGTAGAGGGGGATGTGAGGGGAGATAGAGAGGAGCGGGAAGGATGAATAAGGGAGGAGGGAGGGAGGGAGGGAGGGCGGTATGGAAGGAGCGTGGGAGAGAGAGAGAGAGAGAGAGAGAGAGAGAGAGAGAGAGAGAGAGAGAGAGAGAAGCAAGGGGAGATGGTGAGTGAGAGAGAGAGAGAGAGAGGGAAGCGAGAGATGGAGGGAGGGAGAAACATATTCTAAAACTATTCTACCGCACAAAGAGATGAAACACTCCGACTCCTCTCCATGCTCGCACTACCTCCCATCTCTCTCTCTCCTCTCTCTCTCTCTCTCTCTCTCTCTCTCTCTCTCTCTCTCTCTCTCTCTCTCTCTCTCGCTCTCTCTCTCTCTCTCCCCCCCCAACCATACTTCAGATTTAATTCTCATTAATATACCTGGTTTTACATGGTGAGGCTGAAATTTCTAGCTATGCTCCACCCATTTCTAGCTATGCCCCGCCAATTTCTAGCTATGTCCAGCCCATTTCGAGGTATACTCCGCCCATTTATAGCGATGCCCCGCTAATTAATAGGTATGATACGCCTACCTCTTTCCATGTGTTCGAATCAATTTATATACCCAGAATCTTGACTTCCCAGAATCCCAATTTCAAGGTAACTATACAGGTAAGCTGTTGAATATGTTGAAAAAAATTGGACTGGGTGTTGTTGCTGTCTGCCCACCCAGTCAAATTACCTTCAAAATATTCAACAGAATGTTTACTAAATAGTAAATCCATCAAAGACAGAATTCGTAGACTTGACGGACTATTCCAGCATCGTGACGGATTATTCTCCCCTAATTATGATTGTGACGTAGTTGAGCATGGCGTCAAGTAGTCATATACTTGAATGACAGCTCGGGTCCATCCATGTGCGAGAGAGATGAATGAAAGGCTGTTTGTCTTCGTCACATATTTGTATTTCTGAATGACAACGATTTCCCATTTAATGTTTTTACCACCAAATAGCCGCATTTCGGTATAGCGATGTTCACTTTGTCACCATTGACCCGCCTATGATAGGCTATCTTCATTGATACAATCCAACAAGAATAGAAGTCACTCAATCAAATATTTGCGCACATAGGGTGGCATGTATACAGAACGACCGTCAACGAAGTGGTTACTCTACACCCATTCCCGGATACGAAAAGCACATTAATATGAAGGTAAAACGCAATAGGTACAACTGAGTGTAAAATAATGAAGCATTTTGAAAAATCAGAAATAGCTGCTCGACTGGTCTCAAAAGAACTGTTTTTAGGGCCACCGGAGTATTGCTCATTAAAACCACCTCTCTTATAGAACCCCAAAGGATATATGGTTTCTCGAGCTATATAATAGAAAAATCCAGTTTATGGATCAATCATATGACGTCATAATGAACTTCGTCACGTGTAGACTGACATCATAATCAATTACGTCATGAATGAGTTAATTAAGTCCGTCATAGACGCTTAACTGTCCGTCAAGTTGTACGAAGTGTATGACTTTAATATTGAATAAACATGCCGTTGGATATTTTGAAACTGATTTGACTGGGCACTGAACATTGCTGCGTAAAACTCAAATAACTTTCAAAATATTCAACGGCTTATCAGTATAGTGTTCTGGAAAATGAGATTCAGGGAGTTCAGGGTTCAATCGATCCGAACACGGACAAAGCGTGGGTGGAACTTAGATATATATGGGCGGGGCATAGCTAAGACTGAATTAATCCACTAGCTTTGTAGGTCACCTATTCTTACTTTTAATATTGTTAATGGCGTAAAGTGCGTGCGTGGGGCGTGTGGGTGGGTGGGTGAGTGGCGGTGCATGCATTTTAGGGTATGTGGGTGGGTGAGTTGCTGGATAGATGAATGGATTGGTGGATGGATGGATGGGTGAGCGGCTGGGTAGGTGGGTGGATGGATGGATGGATGAATGACGTATGGACGGACGGACGACGAAGGGGCTAGAATTCAATATGTAACGGTAATGGGAGACAACTCTTCTTATATTCAAGTTACGCAGTCACTGACTAGACTTAGCTCCCCCTGCTGTATGTCTGTGGGAATTTAATTCTCTTTAAATTTCGTTAAAGGTGCATATTCACAGCAGAATGGTTGAAAATAAAATTGTTAAAATTGTATACTTTTAGAGGCTTAAACTGTGTCCCTCGATGGAATGAAACGAACTAAATCTTAACATATGATGATTTCATTCAGTATAAATAAATTTCGTATTTTCAGTTGTTAGGGCCTCGTGCCTCTAATTCAATGTAAGAACTCAAAACAATTATATTAATCTGTCAACTCTTTCCGAGCGCCCCTGAGGGCTAGTCCCGACATATCTATTTAATTTGACGGCAATTATACAGATGCGCTGTTGAGCATTTTGGGAGTAAGTTGACTGAGCGATGCTGCTGCATAGGCAGTAACAGCTCCCGGTCAAGTTAGTCTCAAAATACTTAACATAATGTTTAGTAAATTTTAGATTCACCAAAGACATGCAATTCGTATATTAACGAGAGAGCATTACATCATTTTAATTTTTTATACTTCGGTGACAGATTGGATCTATCCATTATCCGCACAGTCGTACACAACATATAGTTTCATTTTGTCATTGAAATACAAGGAACGTACTGATTTGGCCTAAAGGGCAGAACAGACAGAGTGCGGGCGTCACGCGTGAATGCGTCTGGCATGCGGCAAACCACATAAACGCACGCCAGAGTAGTAGCAGCAGCAGCAGCAGCAGTAGTAGAAGTAGTAGTAGTAGTAGTAGCAGCAGCAGCAGCAGCAGCAGCAACAGCAGCAGAATCAGCAGAAGTAGCAGCCGCAGCATCAGCAGTAACCTGGAGGCGGTGATGGCGGCAGAAATTGCGGCTGCGGCACAGCCAGCGCTCCTGTTGCTGCTGTTATTGTTACTTCTACTGGTGCTACTGATTTTACTGCTGTTGTTGGCCTGCTACTACTACTACTACTACTGCTATTACTACTACTACTACTACTACTACTACTACTACTACTACTACTACTACTACTACTGCTACTACTATTGCTACGGCTACTGCTGCTACTACTGCTATTCTATTGCTGCTACTACCGCTACTGCTATTGCTGTTGCTGCTGCTGCTGCTGCTGCTGCTGTTGCTGCTGCTGCTACTACTACTACTACTACTACTACTACTACTACTACTACTACTACTACTACTACTACTACTACTACCTATTGCTGCTGCTGCCGTTGCCGTTGCCGTTGCCGTTGCCGTTGCTGTTGCTATTGCTGCTGCTTCTACTGCTATTACTGCTACTACTATTGCTACTGCTACTGCTACTGTTGCTACTAATACTGCTACTACAACTGCTGCTGCTTCTGCTGCTGCATTTGAAAAACCTATCATGAATACCAAAAATAAAGAAGGTGAAATCAAATCAGAATCTATTTTTAGTTGCATCTTGCGAATCGGCCACCATCTGCAGTAACATCTGCCTTTGAGGAGGTGTCTTCACCAAATAGACCTACTACTCCTCAATATTTCTGATCACAGCCGGACAACATATTTCAAGACCAAGCAAAGTCTTACATGCAGAAGCATTAATAGAAACGCATTGTTGTTTTGTTTTGTCATATCACCGGCATGGTAAATAAAGAATAAGCACATCAGTGTTATCAGAAGTTACCTTTACAGTAGTATGGATATTGGAAAATGCTACAGCCCTACGAACAATAACAATATCCGCATCATTTTCATCACACACATGGGCTGTAATAACTATGTATGCGGCAATTAGCCTGACATCTACTGGTTTGTAGACAAAATGTTTGAACGGCCCAACACTGCTGCATCTGTCCGTTTTATAGCAAAATCAGGAACCGATCGGTTTTGAAAATGTCATCTGATTTACTATGACATGTTGCTAATGGGGACCTTGTTTTTGATTGGTCCAGAGCAGACGATCATCCGAACCGTTATGACGGGGATTTTTTATAACGGTTTTTTTATGTATATACGATTCCTGGTTTGAAGGAACATGGTTAGCAGCCAGTAGGTGAAAGGAAATGGATCCAAATGTGAGAAAATAAGCTTGGTTTTCCAAACCTTTGAACTGAATGCTTTTGGCTGGGTCAGAGCTTCCTGATGGTTCAGACTTTGTGACGTTTCTGTCCTTACTGTAGACATCATCAGGGCACTTGTTGGAGGCTGTTTTTCGCTCTCATAGGAAATGATTCAAAGCTTGCCCCAAAGGCAAATGTGATTTCCGCAAAATCATGGACCAAAGCAAATGGTTCCAAAGCAGCCACATCAATCTCACATAGAGCTGAAATTGCAGGAAATTCTCAGTCAAGGAACATAATAGACCTCATCACATGCAAAAGGTGAACAAAATCGCAATATGTGGGTGGAACAAAAATGCACCTTTAAGAAGAGAATGCAAGAGCACTTACACTCTATCGTCAACTTCCACACACATATCCGATATCATCAGACCCTGATGACGAGAACTCCACAGTTTGGAGAAAGGCAAAGGAAAGCCATTGGATACATCAACGGTGGGCATCAATCAAGCGGGATGAGAATGTAAAAAATGATCTCCCACCTACATAGTAATTCAATCACCTACATGAAAATGGACGTATTCGATAGCTACACCACCTTTAGTCAGATAATTTGCCAGTAATTCAATGAAAGGATATTTATTTCAATTATTGGACAAAAAGACGTGCTTTATTTGCAGGAACAGGCGTGTCACTCTTCACAATTATGCCAGCTGAAAGTTCTTGATGTAGTCCCTCCGTAGCTATCAAACGCATCTGTAGGTACATGTATTTAATGGTTACATAATCCAAATAAGATGAACAAATTGTCTCTAATGATATTCGACACAGAATCACACACACACGCACGCGGGCGGGCAGGCACGCACGCACGCACGCACGCACGCACGCACGCACGCACGCACGCACGCTCGCACGCACACACAGACAACTTCGATGTAACTTCGACACAACTATGTCTGTACATAAGATTGTTGGATCTATTTTGAGCTAAGAGAGATTTTCGTCTCTGTCATTTTTACATCTTCATGGAATAGAGCAGATGATACAGAATTCATAACCAAAAACAGTCTTATCAGCTAGATCAACCTGCATATGTAATAGACAATAATCGTTGGTAGATTTCTGCAGATGTCTTGCATATGTTTTTACCACTTTCTAACTTGAGGGACTTCTCATCACTGCAAATGTTGTTGCTTGGTTAGACTTTTCCCACAAAATATCACTATATTTCATGTCTGTGATTTGTTTATGGATTTTATTACCAATATTATTTAGCACCATAGGCATTAACATACTTATCAGCAATAACACATGTTGCAATGTTATTCAACTGTGATTCGTATCATTTATAAATGGATTTATGACTCCTCATGAATGCTATGAGTTTATTAAAATGATCATAGTCGATGTAGATGTGACCAGCTGTTATTTCTCTATGCTGTTCAGACCATACACCAGTATATCTATCAGTGAGAGTATGGATACTATCTGCATACCGTGCTACAAAGTGGACAGATAGGAGCCATTTAGTATTTGCAGTTTCTTTGTGTTGTCTTGTTGATAAGGTCAATGTGTTGTTGTCCGGATCTCATTGACCTCTATTGTCATATCTGTCCATGTTCCACACCAAGAGAGGGTTTCAGTCAGACGCACAGCAAACAATCCATTCATAAAGGCGTCTTTTGATCATCGTGTGACTTGACAATCTTGTAGATATAGATGACAGCACTTGTTATGGTTGTATGCCTTGATGTAGCGAGAAATGGCAGCATATCATGTGTTAATTTAATATACAATGCCTAATTGCTTGTTCCTTCAGCTCTAATAAGCATGCACGCGGTAGAGACAAATATCATAAACATTAGCCAAAGTTCTGCTGTTCTCACATTCTGATATTTAGAAGTCATCTTGTCTAACATTTTACTGAGTTCTTGTAGAATAAATTCAGAATCTGTTCTTATTCCCGGGTCACAATGCAACAGTCATGGCAGTCTTTAAGCTTTGAAAACATTTCATTGTCAGCATGTGAGATTGTTTATCTGATTATAATATATCTTGCAGTATAAAATATATCTGATGTTTCTGCTGTGTTTAAAATGATGAGCCATAGTTCATATCTTTTACCAAACTACTGTTGTCATCATCTTCACTTTTAAGTTTCCCATCGTTGTCTGTTAACTGGATCATTGGTTGCATTATCGCAACACACATAACTGTAAGTAGAAGTGTATGTGTATGTTTTTCCTTCCACGATCTTCGGGAATTACTTTCTTGCATGCACTTCTGCGGCCTCTATTTCTTCTAAACCTCTACCTTCCATGATTTTTACGACCAGCTCCGAAGAATGAAACAAGCTGTTGAAAACATTCTAGATGAATGAATTGGCTTTTAAACTCATGTGGTTTACCTGTCTTTAATTTGTATGCCTTTATGAAGGGAGATGGATCAAGTATTACCACCGCACAACACATGCCTGCTGAAAGTGCGTCATCACAAACAAATTTCATTGTACTATTATAAGCAACCTCATCTGTTTCTGGGTTAAGAAGAACCATTGCATTAAATATAAAGGAAGTCGCAACATAATGCTCAGTACTCACATTAGACATGAAACCCTGCCAGCTCGGTAGATTTGGACTCAAATAACCAGAAATTAGCCATGGTGCCGAAACACTGAAACCTCTTTACATCCATATATTTCAGAACGATTCGCTCAAACCAGACCTTTGTCATAAGAGATTTTAGTGGAGGTTTGTAAGACCTGATTATATCACTAAAATCAACAGTACATACTATCCCTGCTGCAGAGACACTCATGCACTTAATGCCAGTTGCGTCTTCATCATTGACTCGAGGTGTATGACATGCTATGATACCATGGCATTTGTGGGATTGTGCTCCTCATTGTAGTCAAAAGTATCTGCAACCAATTGATGAAACCAACCTTCATTGCCATTTTATAGGACCCCTGGAGATCAGCTAACTGCAGCTAAGCTTTCAAATGCCATAGCCCGGAGTGAGTTCAGAAAGGCGAAATGTTCGGCGAACGTTGACATTCTTCGCGGGACAGTGTTCTGTAATATGTTGTCTACATTACTAAGCTGAAGTATATAGTGAGTATAAGATACATTATTGAACACTGTTGCGTAAGGAAAAGCATTTTTCATGCTCCCCGGGTCATACGGTGGGAGCTCAAACAAAGAGATGAAGTACATCTAGCAAAACGCATGATCTAGTTGATCGCTGTATATGTACACACCTCTGGCTAACAACGTGGTATAAATGATTTCTGATCAACTGTTTGCATTCCCACAGCCTTGAAAATCCTTGGGAAAAATATATCATTTTCAAGGCCTTGAAGGGTCCTTGAATTTAGGAAGAATTTAGAATTTCCTTGAAAAGCCCTTAAATTTGTCGTATTCAAAGTCTCGCAACTATGGCAGACCAAGTAAAACAGTCATGCTTTAAAACAAATTTCAAAAACATTAATTATTTATACCTTGTAATCTGTTTCTAAAATGTTGTAATTAAAATGTGATAATAAAGAATTATGTGGGAGGAGCTGGGGCTAGAAGGTGGTGTAAAGGAGGCCAGAAATTAAAATGATCTCTGAAGAATATTTTTGTTGACCTTGAAAATCCTTGAAAAGACCTAGCTTGAATTCAATTTTCAAAATATCTGTGGGAATCCTGCAAATGACACGCTGGAATTAGACATCCTTTTCTTTATCTTTTCTGATTCACTTTTGGGTTCTTCAACCATTCTTTAAACCATTGTAATCTTGGTATCATTTACTCAAGTTTATCGCTGGTTTATGATCAGTTGTGGTAGATAAATATCATTTATAGCACTTGTTCTGTTTCTCTAATCTCCTGCTTGATGGGATATGCAGCATCGTTAATCAGGTTTTTATCAGGAACATCACGTTACGCCACCTTCTTAGAAAAACAGTCATTCACTCTTGAAATCGAAACGTATTGAATAACCTTAGAGTTGATCTCGAAATGTATACCATTGAATGTTGATATTAACAGACTCGACTTTATTCATTTAAAGCTGCTATGCCACAGTATTTCATTATTGTAAATAAGGCTATATACACAATCTCATTGTGCCAGGAAAAGTTCATATTTGCACAATGCCGCCAATAAAACGATGTAATTCCACCGTTACCGCGATCGTCAAATAGCGCATTTTACAGCCATTACTGATCTTATCCATCTAGTTTATCTTGTATTCAGTGGGCATCTCATAAATATTCATACAGGGAAATCCCTCTTATCACGTGACATATTTTTGTTTCGCTTTCGGTTTCAACTGGCGTCAATCAGCTATTGTTATTAGATGTAGGCAGCCATCATCAGTAAATACTATTAACGACTAAATGAAATGATAGGCTAGACTAAAATAGGTGAGCTGGCCAACAATACTAGTAAGGCGCACCGAGTATAAGTGAATGTGGCTTGCGTTATCAGTTTTCAGAACGCGTTCACATAGTTTGCAAACTATTGCAGTTGTTGCGAAAACGGGCATCGCAACCCACGTTCATTCATCAGCGTGTCTTACCAGTATTGTGGTATTTTCGTTACGGGACTCATTATGAAAAAGGAATCATATTTTGATTTTTCTTGATCTCATCTCACCTTGAAATTACAAATAGATGCGGTATTGACATGGGAGGAGAAAGAGAGGGTTGACTTTTTGACAATTTTCAACCGACCGCATAG
The DNA here is from genome assembly GCA_034401795.1 of Chaetoderma sp. LZ-2023a. Classification (NCBI taxonomy): domain Eukaryota; kingdom Metazoa; phylum Mollusca; class Caudofoveata; order Chaetodermatida; family Chaetodermatidae; genus Chaetoderma; species Chaetoderma sp. LZ-2023a. Next base: position 33,912,578 of record CM067370.1, on the reverse strand, counting down.
TGACAGATCGGATGACCGGCCGATTGCATGAGTGACAGATCGGATGACTGACCAACCGCATGAGTGACAGATCGGATTACGGACTGACTGCATGAGTGACAGATTGGACTGCATGGGTGATGGACTAATGGGATGCATGAGTGACAGATCGGATGACTGCATGATCGATGGACTGACAGATAGGGAGACAGACCGAACGACTGACTGCATGAGTGAGAGATCAGATGACCAACTGCATGAGTGAGGGACTGACAGACTACATGAGTGACAGCTCGCATAGCTGTATGTGTGACAGACTGACGGACAGGCCGGCCGACCGACCGGATGACTGACCGACCAACCTACTGCATGAGTGACAGATCAGATGACCCACTGGATAAGTGATGGACTTACAGACTGCATGAGTGAGAGATCTGATGACTGTGTGTGTGACTGATGGTCAGGTTGACAGGCCGACAAACCGACTGAATGAGCGACCAAACGATTGACCGACTTACTGCATGAGTGACAGAACAGATGACTGGCTGACTGCATGAGTGATGAACTGCATTATTGATAGATTTGTTGAATGATGAACTAACGGACATAATGACTGGCCGATCGACCGACTGACCGACAGCATGAGTGACAGATCGGATGACTAACTGCATGAGTGATGGACTGATTGGATACATGAGTGATAGAGTGGATGACTGCATGAGTGACGGACTGACAGACAGGCCGAACGACCGACTGCATGAGTGACAGATCAGATGACCAACTGCATGGGTGACGGACTGACAGACCGCATGAGTGACAGCTCGGATAGCTGCATGAGTGATGAACTGACGGACAGGCCGACTGACCGACTGACTGCATGAGTGATGGTTCGGATGCATGACTGGTTGCATGAGTGAAAGATCAGATGACGGACTGCATGAGTGACGGGCTGACAGACTCCATGAGTGACAGATCTGATGACTGCATGAGTGACAGACTGATGTACAGGCTGGTGTACCGACCAACCGTCCAAATGACAGACTGCCAGACTGACTGCATGAGTGACAGTGCAGATGATCGACTGACTGCATGAGTGACAGATCGGATGACTGACTGCATGAGTGATGGACTGCATGAGTGACAGGTATGTTGAATGACGGACATGACAAATGGCTGACTGACCGATCGGCTGACCGACTGACTGCATGAGGGACAGATTGAATGACCGACCGACTGCATGGGTGACAAATCGGATTAGCGACTGCATGACTGACAGACTGACGGGCTGCATGGGTGATGGACTGCAAGAGCGACATGTTGGTTGAATAATGGACGGACTGACGGCCATAATTACCAGCAGACCGACCGACAACATGAGTGATGGATCGGATGACTGACCGACAGCAAGAGTGACAGATCAGATGACTGACTGGATGAGTGATGGATTAATCGACTGCATGAGTGAGAGATCTGATGACTGCACGTGTGACGGACTGATGGACAGGCTGACAGACCGACCAACCCACTGAATGAGTGACCAAATAACTGACCGACTTACTGCATGAGTGACAGATCAGATAACTGACTGACTGCACGAGTGCCAGATCGGCTGACAGATTGCATGAGTGATGAACTGCATGAGTGACCGATCATTTGAATGACGGACTGACGGACATAATGACCGACCGATCGAACGACTGACCGGCAGCATGAGTGACAGATCGGATGACTAATTGCATGAGTGATGGACTGATTGGATGCATGAGTGACAGAGCGGATGGCTGCATGAGTGACGGACTGACAGACAGCCCGAACGACCGACTGCATGATTTACAGATCGGATGACCCACTGCATGAGTAACGGACTGACAGACCGCATGAGTGAGAGCTCAGATAGCTGTGTGAGCGCTAGACTGACGGACAGATCGACTGATTGACCGACTGCACGATCGATAGTTCGGATGAACGACTGACTGCATGAGTGAAAGATCAGATGACCGACAGCATGGGTGACGGCATGACAGACTGCATGAGTGACAGATCTGATGACATGTTTACTGCTACATCCGTCCAAGGGTATTGTATCGCTGTTTTGTCCACGAGATATATCTAAAGCCAGGCACACAGTATGGTCGACGAGTCGACTAGCCCAGTGAGTGATAACAACACTAGTCATATATTCATTTATGCAAGGCCAAGATATCTGATAAAGCAGTAAGTATGTATCATACGCCTATATATTTCTCTTAAGCTTGTATGGGTCGGTCGGTCGGTCAGTCGAATAAGACTATTTAGAAAATTTACCACTGGAGTGACTAACTCAGTTACTAAGCCAGTCGGCACTGTCAATTTGCAGGCCAAGAGAAGAGCATTTTCGAAAATTGTACCACTGGCATAGTAGTACAATTTTAAAAATAGTCTTCTCTTGGCCTCCAAATTGACATTCCTCAATACCACTAGTCCACACCAGAGGCTGGTTTTGGGCGGCTTCACCATGAAAGGGTTAATCCTTTCAACGACAAGTCCAATTACATTCTTTGTGATATGTATAACATATTTTGTTCAATATTTTGAAATTAATATGACTGAAAGCAGTTGTTGCCTAAAGCAGCAATGGCTTCCAGTTATATTAATTTAAATATATTCAACATATTTCATGTTTGTTTGCCCCTGTGATTGAGATACATTGAATTTATCGGTGAAAGGGTTAATTGGTAAACTGACCAAAGAACAGCATTTACAGCAAGTTTGGAAAACGTGCATTTGTTGGCCAAGAAGACTATTTTTGAAATTTTACCACTGAAATGACTAATTTGCCAATGTAGCGATTCTTTTTATTTAGAACATACATGTAATATTCTGTTTATATTTCAGGCAACAAAATGGCCGGTCATTATCTTAGAGCTAACAATGAGTCTGTTGTCCTCTCCCGTCCCATCCTGATGGTCATGCGCGATCTTGAGCAGCAAAGGGGTGGGTGGGGTTTGGGTGTGCGTTGGTGGTGGTTGGTGGTGTGGGGGTGGGGGGGGGGGGGCTGTTGTTCAGCTCTGTTATTAGAGCTCTGGTCATCAACCGGAATAGAATACACACTATTTACTTCGCGTAAATCACTTGACGATTTTATAAAGCGCATCTCATTTTTCCTGTTTCATCATTTCCATAATTTGTGGTGACTTCGTCAGGTGAATAGTTTTACGTTGTCTCTGCCTTTGTGCACGCGAATACTAGTGGCTATGAAGAGACACGTATCCAGGTTAAACTTCTTAACTATTTTACTAACGAATGACATGAAAGGACGTACTAAGGACTTTCTCTGGATTTTGGGCGGTATATTTATGGCAAACGCAACACTTAGTATCGCCTAGACTAATAAGGCTATATATAGCCTAAACGTGCAGAGCCTTAGGCAGTGTATGCAGGGCCATCTGTTTAAAAAGAATCTCATTTAAAAGCCTTCCATAACCGGCGTAAAATTCATATGGGGAACGTATTGAATATAATGTTAAATTGACAACGTAGCAAATACACATCAAATCTATGTTGTTGTACGTGTAAATTGAAAGCGATGTGGTGAATTTGCCTCTTCATCTTCACTCCTACATGGTATCACCTTGGTTACGTAGGCAATATGAACATCAAACGAATAACAAGCAATAAATCCGATCTGTCACTCAAGTAAATATGACATCATAATCAAGTATGTCACGTGTAGGTTGATGTCATAATCAAAATGCGCAATGAATGGCGTATCTAGCCCAGCCATGAACATTTAAAAGCCAGCCAAGTTTACGGATTGTATTGCTTTACTAATTAATCAACATTCTGTTTAATATTTTGATATTAATTTGACTGGACGCTGTTGTTGCCGGAGGCAGTAACAACACCCAGTTAAATTAGTTTCAAAATATTCAACCGTTACCTTGAAAATGGGATTCTGGGAAGTCAGGGTTCAAAGCATGTAAATCGATCCCAACACGCGCAAAACGTCGGCGGGGAATAGCTAGAAATGGATCCCTCTGTTGGCAACGTTACCAGTTTAACAACTTAATAAATATTATGTTGGGTAATTTGAGGGGAATTTTACTGGCAGCATCAGCCGTGGGTCGGATTGGTTTCGAAATATTCAACATTTTTCGTGCATAGCTGCCTCGAAATACGGGTTCAGAAAATTCAGGGCTCAGGGTATATTTTTCAATTCAAATTTATTTACACCCAGGCCACAATGTGGCATATGGGAGGCAGTGATACTTACAATTTACATGGTCAATGTCGGTTACATGGAATAATAATACGTTAGCAATTATTATTATTATTATTATTATTATTATTATTATTATTATTATTATTATTATTATTCAGATGAACTATTCTCTTCTCCCACGTTGCCCCTCTGTGAGCGCGCTTCAGAAGCACCGTCTGCTCGGCTTATTGTGATCTTTGACCGCCGAGTCATCGCGTGACGTTGCACCTCGGGAATATAGCTACCAAGGTTGGTTAAAAGGCTACAACTCCCGTAATAGTAAAACCTAGATCCCACGTTCTACAGGACTGTGGACATTGATTACTGAACTTTCTACCGCGTTTGACATAAATTGGACCGTGCATGTTTCCGAAATATTAAATGTACGCATTAATCCAATTCGCATTTCTCTACAGAAGTTAGATTTACCGCCTTAAGTGCCTCTTTTCGGTGGCTTTCCGCTGTTAGCGGCAGTTCCCTCCTCCTAGTTTTGGACTGGGAACGTTCTGAAAAATGGTGTCGTGCCTTTCGCTGAAAAAGAAATCTTGCGGAGCGGGACGATCACCCTTTTGCCGCTTCTTCGAAGCATGTAACGCCCCCCCCCACCCCCCATTGTGCCAAGGCACGAATTCCTCCACCAAAAGGACCGCTTCTTTTTTCGTTCAGTAGGTCCCTGCAATTCACTTGGACCACCCTCAAATAGTACCTATATTGTCGATGACGGAATTTTATCGTCCTCCCTGTTAGCTCCCATCGAAACCGCCGCGCTCGGTGCATGCACTTGGTCTCCCCGATCCGTGCTGCTTCGATTTACAAGCTCACATGGGGCCTCATTCCAGTAGAAAAGATTTGTTAAGCTTAGAAAAGCGGATACCTCGTTTGTCATGCCTCTCAGCTTGCATTCCCTCTGCTCGAAACAGAACTCGGAGCCGGCTTTCACCACCGCTCCGCTGTGAATGATTTGGCTGTTGCGAGATTGTCTTGAGCCACGTAAGGCCATTCTCTGCAGATGCTCACTGCCTAGACTCCAACTAACCCATGCCATCCTTTCGACCACCCGACGGGTCTTGCGACCCTCACTTGGACGTATTTATGAGACTAAGCTCCGCCGCTTAAACCTTTGCAACCCACACTAAGACACGTCAAACATGTCCCCCATAGGCAGAACTTTCGACACGATGGTGAAGCTCCTTTGAAGGATCTACTATAGGAAGCATTTAGCTTCCCTTTTCTTTTTAAACCACTAGGTCAGCGGTCAGGACAATGCTTAGGTAGTTATCTGATCCTGCGGTTAATGTTGGTTCAGGCGACCGGAAACGATAACCGCCGAATCAACGGAATCTTTTCCATGTCTGACACTTCATACCACCCAGGCTCCTCGGCAGTTCCAATAAACTCCTTTCTTGTTCAACTAGTTACACGGACCTGTTCGCACATCTGAAACTTGGAAGGACTGCTCTCTGTGCCACGTCAAGCTCTTTTAGATGGCGTTCCAGATGGCATAGTCTCATAGTGGAAGGCTTGTTTGACTATGCGAGGGAAGAGGTTCTCGCATAACCTAACCGATCGCATCCTTTTTGCAGTGGACTGAGGCCTTAACCCCGCACGCACATTATAGGTAGGCAAAACACTGCATCGCACAGGGTTCACCTCCCCACCAAAAGGAAAAAGGCTTCAGGAATAGGTACACACAGAAGGACCGCCTCAGTATGCCAGCTGAGAACATTGGATCAACTAGGCGGCGGCTACTAAATCCTCAACCCTCCCCATTCTCCCCTTTCCGCAAACATTAAAGTAGGATCCGCTTTATGCGGATGATTATCAAAGCAGTAAGTAGCTTCAGTAGCTAACGATGTTGCAACAGACTAACCTTAGTTGTATCGACTGACGAAATGAATAGCGACTGCTAGTGACATACTGACTTCCCAGGATAATGACAGGAAAAGACAGCTGTTTCACATTCCCGCTAAGGACCACCCCTATCTCCTCCGAGACAGTTTTCCCTTCCACCACTCCACAGGCCCTCCAGCTTCTTAGATGACGATAGCTCGGATAGGACCCTGAGATGTTAGGGAGGCAAATTGCTCCCGACGTCACGCGTGTGAGCACCTTTATTCGGCCTATGACTAAAAATACCATGCACAGAGCTTAGGAAAACCTAAGCAATAGCAAAAGGACCCACTTTCCCTCGCACTTTTTCTCTCACTTCCCTCTCTCTTCCTCGAGACACTAGCACCTGAGAAATACGCTTAAAATAGAGCTCATCTTGAACGCAGGCAGGAAGGATCTAAAGTCACCTGCGGCCCATCTTTCCCCCAGCTCACGCGCACTTCACCCACACTCTCCTCCCTCTCCATGCTGGATTTAACCTGGTAGCATCCCTCTCCATAGAAGGACCCACTCTTCCTGCCTGGGGACGCCCTTTCGACACGCACTCGAGGGAGATTCGCCTATTTGGATGCAGAACACGCCACCGCCATCGCCACTGCCACAGAAACTCCCGTTGAAGCAGCAAGTGCCATTTCTACTGCCATTAAGGCTACTGCCACGAACAGCACCACTCCAGGAAACACTTCCACCACGCCCACGACCTCTTCCGTCTGGCTGACCAACCGAGAGTGACACATAACGAGCCATGATGGCCGCCAAGCACGCTGCCCCCCCCCCCCCCCGGCCAAGAACAGCAGCGGGCGGAATGAGGCTGGTGAGGAATCCACCATGTCAAGGACTCAGTCAGGCAATTAGCGGTGCTTGGAATGCCAGGCCGGGCTCATGCACATCAGAGGGGGCGGCTGGCTGCTTTGGCTAGCAAATTATTGTGGAAGAGCCCCACACCCGCTAAGGGAGGTCATCACAAGCTCGAGACCTGCTGAGAGATCCGAGGGACGCCTATGGGGAGTCCAAGGACGGATGGCGCTCATCGAGGCGGCGAGCCCGGGCCTCTGCTCGAATGGCGCTTCCTCATGGGCCCCCGAGAGAGATTCTGTAGTGAGAGGGAATCTCTATGTTGCAATGACTGGATTCCGATCACATTGTGCAAATGTTATAATAAAACACGCGACTTTTCATAAGGCCGCACACCTCGTACAGCTGGCGTGATCCTATTTTCATATCACGATTCAAGCGGACGGCCTCGTGTATGGTTATCATACCCAATTAAGTTAATACATCATCTACAATACTACTCATCTGGTAAAACGTGTCTCATATTATATCTGGGAGTGAGTAGACTAGCAGAATATTTCTAATCTTTGTCAGTGAGGGAATGGGCAGGGGCGTCAATCCACCCGTACCCACCCACCCACTTATGACATGGATGATGGATGCAACCCCTCCAAAATCCGCCACCCCTATTTTTAAATTTTGAAAATGGACTCTCTGAGAAGTTTAAAAACTGGCCAAATACTGTGTGTGTGAGGATGTGGCACCATTGTTTGCAGGGGGTAGTGTGCTTGGTTGGAGCTGCTGGCGGGGGCGGGGTGGGGGGGGGTGGGGGGGTGGGGAGGAGTCGGGGAGGTGAAGATGGGGCTGGGGTGGGATGGGTAGGGGTGGGGTGTTGAATTGATTCCCTGCTGGATTGAGTTGGATGCAAACTGCATCACCTACCCCTACTCTGGATGCCCTGGGAATGGGAGTTCTAGTTCTCCTTATTTCTTCCAGGGTATAAGCCTACAATAGCATATGGGGTAAATCTATTTATGCTATGTAGGTGAGATATAGGGCGGTATACAGAACACTAGAATAGTGATATAGACATCCAGGCTATTACATCCACATAGCATAGTGTAACTAGATCTCAAATAACTCATTAGAATAATTTACAATATGTACGTGCGGGTGTGAGTACGCGTGTGCACGAGCGTGTGCTCGTGTGCTTACTCGCGCGTGTGTGTGACTTAATAAAGTATGATTTGATAATCATAACCGCGCTCAATATGCAGCCATTAACATTTTCCACCCAGAAGACGATTATTTAGAGCAAATCAGAAATAGAAGCCATGACACATCCTATTCTATGAGCAAACCCAGCAGGAATGGAGATGCATAGGAAGCCTTCATCAATGCCCGTGTCCTCTTTGCTACAAACACAGTCTTCAACCACGCAAGCCCGTCACCTAACAACATGGACATACATGGACATGGACAGGGCACATCATAGACCATGGTGTACAAACAGTCTTTAAAGGAAATGATGAGCTTTATATAATAATCACCCTATACCCATCAGTGAAAAACAGAAATACATCAGTGTAATTAGATAAAAGCAGCTAAATACCATTTATCGCATTCTGGCGGGAACCAATTAGTGACGAAGTTGGACCCATGCACTCTGAGTGAAGCTGAGCAAATAAATAATACCCGTTGATCATATAAGCTCAGTTATATTCGTACGAAGCTGATTAGCCACTGCGCCCTATATAATAGGTGAAATACTGTCTAGCTTTAAAACAATTTGACTGAAAGCCGTTGTGTCCGGAGACAGGGTCTACATTCAGTCACATGAATGTCAAAATATTCAGTAAGCATAATATTGCGACCTTAGAAACCAGCAGTGTATTTTGAAATCATTTTGACCGAAACTTGTTGCTTCCACCAGAAAATGTGACTTTCAAATATAACGTTTTCAAAAGGATCATTAGTGAATTAGCAATAGCGAGTTAATCGCTCTACATTGGCGCCTATAGAGAATAGTATTCATACCGCTTACAACACTCTATTCAGGTGTGCTTTCGTTATATTCAGGTATGGCTACGCGGTATACCTGCATACACAGTTGACACACGGTGGAGTGCGAAGCACCAGCTTGGCCACTAATTGGCTTTAAGTTAAGCACTCCTAGATTTAATAAATGCTTTTTCGCAAATAATCCCGATTCATTTCCAATTTTACCGATGGTAGTTTATTTAATATTGTAGAAGGTTACCAATAAACATCATTTGTTTTTCCCCATTTCCATTGCTTTAAGGCACAACGCCTACCACTGCTACAACTGCTGCGTTTGCTGTGCGCCCTCCCCCCCCCCCCCCTTTCTCCACATCAGCTGCACTGCACGGCTGACTCACCACCGCCCGATGACTGGGAGAAGCTGACAGGGAGCAGCTCTCCCGGCAGACAACAATGCCGTATCCGTCCAGCACATCATCCATGACCGCGGGGAAGACGGTGGGACTGGATCAGCCACAGTTCGTTTGTCAACTGCGTAACTGGTCAGCAGAACCAAATGGTTCTTGTGGGGCTGAGTGTGCATTCGCACCCAAAGGATTCACCTCAACCGTGACATCCGAAGCTCTTCTCCGGATACCTTGACGTCCAGTAGACCATTGGTAGTTGTAGGGGGAGGAGGGAATATGGAAACAACTTTCGTCCTCAGACTTTAGACCTCTCGATGGTGGAATCTATCTGATCGCCAGGGAACTATTCAAGAGGCAACTCAATGATATAATACTTATTGAGTAATAATTTACGAAACAAGGATAATTACAAACTCTTGTATCATTTCCTGAAAAACACACGTGGGTAACGACTAAAAGTAAATAACGATGCGTAACAAAAGGATAATAACATTAAATAAAAGTGTTAATGAACAGGGTGTAAAATAAAATTGGAAGGTCGGTATTCTCACAGTGTTGCGAAAACTGTCTAACCCGATAGTATGTATCTCAAATAAGTTTCTCCGTGCAGGCCTGACTTGGTGGATGAGCATCTGCAAAAGGGGCAATCCAAATTCAAGATCAGGAGAAAGAGTATATTGACTGGGATACCGAACGAATGTAAAAGTATTTCATTAAGTTTAAAATAACGTTATGTCATGGACAAGGACAAACTAAAAATAAATGATGATAAATAACAAATAATAGGTTCCAAAACCCCAAGGAACGTCTACTATCAATAAAAACAACCTACCTTCTCTTTATAAAGACAATGACTAGGTGAATAATATATGGAAGATGATGAAGATGATCGGAATGGTGATCAGATTTGTTCATGAACTGGCACGGATCATTCCGATGTGATAGTATTAAAATAGTGGATCTAGAGCCGCACAAGGGTACTCGAGTGATGGAAGCCTTTAAGGACGGTATCACAATAGCGGATATAGACCTGTGTGACAATACTTCTTTAAGGATGAGCTCATATGACACAAAGCTAACGGAGAGCTATTATTGTTAACTACGATTGATTCAACTCTCTATTTTTAGTGTTCGAACCACATGATATCGGGACCTAGGGTTTCAAGTGATAGGAAGTTCATTCTGGAGACGTATCAAATTGAAAAAATGCCTACTTGTACACCGCTTTGGAGGGATAGGATCCAACGAGAGCGTCCAGTTCTGAATAAGTACAATGACCTACACCACGGAAATACACCTTCCAGCTGGGAGAATGTATACAAAAAGGACGGCAACAAAGAGTTAAGACAGGTTCTGAGAAATGCAGCAAGAGAGAAATATTACAACATATAATTCCCTAGCAGTATAAAAAACCTTAATATGGTTTTAAGCTTTGCCATCTCAGGACCCGTTCTACAATCAATTTCAATGGCTAAACTACTCAAATACAAACTAACCCAATTTTATCATATACAACGGACAAGGTTCCGCTGTGGTGGAACAAGAGCTTGGCTCACTTCTCTATGATAACACTTGTTCTCAAAAAGGGGAAAGCTCTACCTGGGTCGAATGGTCAACAATGTTCCATCCATCATAATAGTGTCCGGTATGGTCATTGAGCAGAGGTTGAAGCATCCTCCAACCATCAGCATGAAAATCAGTGTTCGAACTTATGGAAATTCCTACACTTTCTATGGCGGATGGGAGTCACATCGGTCAGAGATTGTTGTAGCACGTACTACAAGGAAATAATAAAAGGGAGTGCAGATTTTAGGTTAATAACGTGATAGGCAAAATAGATACCATTGGTTTCTATGACGTTTCAAAGAAGTATTTCGATTCAGTTGGTCCAATTTGAGACATGCACTGGCGTGTCAAATACTAGTAATCCTAATATCATGGAACAGGAACTCATACAGATTATTGTGTTAAACATACTATTCCAGAACAATCAAAAATTTCTCCCGAACGTATGATGGTGTTAATTATGGTGTGTTAAGCTCTTATGGTTGCCGTAATATAGTAAGCCGGTTATAAAACATTAATTAAATAATGAACTAATAATAGAACAACGTGTCTGGATATATATCAACATAAGTATAACGTGTCCGTATATAAATTGTTCTGGAACAGGTATGTATCTTCGCGGAAGGTCAACAATGTCTAGTCCTGAGGGTTGGGGCGGGGTGGTTGATTAATGTACATTTCTTCAGTGGAATCAACTGGAGTCCCGGAAAATAGGAGGAATCACTCTGGGGTACTATACCCTACGCCAAACCAATCATGCTTCGTTAACAGCTTGATGCTTCTGAGTCTGCTGATACTATCATCCGCTGAACACAAACATATAACATCCACTGTCCACGGGACTGACAACGTGAGCACAATGCGATAGAAGGCCCCACCCACGCTCCTTCGATGTGGTGGTAACAACCGCTGGTCAGCTCTCTGGGAACAGGATGTCTGGATTCGTGGCCGCGAATCGAACCCCTCTCTGGAAATTCAAACTCTCAGGAGAGTGCCGAATCTCTTTAAACTGTGTTTCGTGTATAGAAGCGGAACACCGCAGGATCTGATGAAGATGAATACTGGAAAGGAGAACTGACGAGTCTCCACACACTCAGAATCCGGTAGAAAACGTGGGGCTGGTGGTCGTGGGGTGAGTGGAGGGGCAGGGGGAGGGGGAATGGAGACAATTACCCAATCAGACACCAGGAACGAAACAGGCCACGGATCACGTGGCCCAAAGCTTGGCACATTCAGGCATCTTCCCCAAAACATCCTCTCAAGGTGGATGCTGGCAAATTCAATCCCGCATAACTCCTTAATTACTGCGCCGATTGAAAAACGGTTTACAGATTCGGAATGGCCAATCAATTCTACGTAAGAAAAGTCTAGGTTCGCTCTTCAAAACGCTGTTTTAAGGAAACGCTATTTAATCATTTATATCCCAATTATGTACGGTTTCAAGTACATCTGACATGTAGGCCAACTGAGAGTAGATAGATGCATCGTGAGTGCACAGATGGCCTGGAATATACTGGAAGGCCAATCCGGTCATAAGGCCGAGAAAGCGGTTATAAGGCCGAGAAAGAGTGCATGTGAATACGCGCCCAGATTGCGGATCGGCCTCCACCCTCAATATCTGCGCGGAAGGCTGATCGACTCTGAATTTCATTACACCTTTAACCAAATTCATTGTATGTTACATAGGGCCGGATTAAGGGGTTCGTGGGCCCTAGGCAGCTGTTAATCAAAGGTTGAGTCAGTGATATGGCCAAACCAGAAATGTGGGTGGGGCTGTCTTAAAAATTGGAAATGTGGATGCTGTCAAACTACATTTTCGGAGATAAATATGGATAATCAGTTTGTGCTTAAATTATTACATTTTGTCACTGGTTAGGAATCTAATACCACCCCCTACGCCGTTCACTCAGGCAACTTTCCCTCTCCACATAACTACAGTACTGAGTGGACTGGCTCATCACCGGTGGAAATCCCAAGGAACCTTTGACACTTAAATGCTCCTAGAAACCATCTCCTACATTTCTAAGCATAATTTATATAAATATCTACATTCACTTTGGCGTCAGTGAGGTCTGAATTTTTAATTTTGTTTATTTTAGGGGCATCACATTGCTTTGGTTTCCATATCATCCGTAAATTTCTTAGGCTTCCTAACGGTTGTAGCAGTCCACAACACACGCACGCACGCACGCACGCACACACAATCGTAAGCCGTAGGCACAGTGCCTAGTGTGCCTAATGGATAATCCGGTCCTGGCTGTAAAATGACTGTCAGCGCATATGATACGTACCACAACTCTAACCACAAGACCGCCGTCAGATGAAGCATATTTGCATGGCCAGATCAACGAATGAGTGAGAGAACTTGCAACACTACAAGCAGGCCCCATCCAAAGATGATATCCACTAAATCTAGGGAGCCTCACGTGCAATGAACTGCTTAAGTGCACATGACATTTCCAAAAACAATCACAGACATGATAACCTTTGCCTTCATAAGAACAGGGCAACCAGCCGATAGTGCTTCTCAGCAACACCCTGAAGACCATGCACAATGCGACTATGTGTTGCTTCAGATAAAAGATTGGTACTTTCACTGTAGCCTGCCAGAGCAGGAGAGATATATGGCGATGATGAAGAAAAGATGCCTCTCGATGATCATCTTCCCCTTGTAGAATAGCTCTAGAATGAGAATCCTCATGAACAAAGCCAATACTCAGTTTGCCCATGTGCCTTTATGACCGACAGGTGAGGTTAGTGGCAAATGTACACCGTTATGCGGGGGTGGGGTGGGGGTTGGGTCGGATGGCGTGGGTGGGGAGTTGGGGTTGGGTGGGTGGGGTGGGGGTAGAAAGAGCGGAAGAACAACATCCGTTCCTCACTGATATGCTGCTTCTCCGACATTGCTCTGCATTGCATTACGGGAGATACAGCCTTCAAATTCTTTTTAAAACTGTAGATCTGCAGATTATGGATCCCTCTGGCAAAAGAACTATGTGTGTATGATGCGGTCTGTGCTTTACTGATGATGTACAGCTTTAACATCTCCGCAACGGTCGCCATCGCCACAGCCGCCGCCGCCGCCGTCGTCGTCACTGTGAAATGCATTAGAAGCATGTTACTCCTGTCGCAGCAACCACACTCAATCAAATAAATTTCAAAATATTCATCAGAATACTTAGTAAAACTTAATTGTATGTACTATGCGGTCTTGTATTTGATATTTCAGGCACAAGCCACTATTCTAACATAATAAAGATTGATTATTATGATGTTGTCAACATAGAAAAATCTAATAAAGCTGTGAACATAAATTAAATTTGGTCATAAACGCCTTCAGGTGTTTGAACATTATTAACAATGAACAAAACAGCTATGAAGGTGTAGGTATATTGGCCTTTGTATGTCAGTGTAGGTATATTGGCCTTTGTATGTCGCGTTGATAAATGTTTAAACGCATTTCTGTTTATCGGATGTGTCGTAAAATGTGAGGACTGAAGAGTTAGTGTGGGCTGTGCCCATCTGTGACCTAAGCCACCTTCGCAAACCATCAAATTATTATACAATTAGCAAGCTTCTTTCCATCAGAAGTTTAGCACGTCTGACAAAGTTATGCGTCTTTATCCTTCGTTGTACTTCGTCGTCACTCCAACCTGTCATACAAATGAAATGAGAAACTCAAAGGCGGCGGCGGTGGCGGTTGTTATAGACTACTGCTGCTGCTGCCGCCGCCGCCGCCGCCGTTACTACTACTACTACTACTACTACTACTACTACTACTACTACTACTACTACTACTACTACTACTACTACTACTTTTGTTTTCACGGTACAATGTTAAAAAATATATAAATGGCTGACAATTCATACAATACACAAACACTAAACAGACGTCAAATGAAAAAAACCCGCTGAAATATTCACCAGTTTCCCCATTATAAATAAATAGTATGATTCAGAATATGTTCCATAAAAATTGAGTAAGTAAAATAAACACCATACATACATTATTAGGCCAAGCTTAGATACACATGTGCTATATTATGAATAGCACCCCCCCTCCCCCGGTAACTTTAAAATAGCTAATGAGAGCTTTATCCTTGTGTTGCATTATCAATCCATTCTTGCTCGCTTATCTTTGTGGCAATGGTGTATATTCATTGGCTAGATTTTGATGGAACTGAAACAGACCTCAATGATACATCCCGATTTACAGTAGGAACGATGGAAAAATCATCAGGAGAAATTTGTTCGTGTCTTGATTCATAATGATACGTAAAGTTAGATGGTCAATACATTCTTGACTTATCTGTTATTGGATGCTGAATTATACTTATCCCTGCGCTATAAAATGATCCTTGTGCTGTAGTTGATGAAGGGTTATGATCTATATTCTCAATTACTGAAACACTATATTATCCCTTTCGTAAATTTGGCAGACAAACAGGCACTTCCTTTTCGAATTGTTTCCACACAGAGAGGGCTAATGAGTTCTCAATTTGAAGGGCACTCTGATAAGAAATGCTGACTCCCAACTTTTCTGGCTGATCAACGAATTTTTTACTTCTTGTGAGAGAGTGAACATTCCAACCAATATAAACTAGCACTGTGGTTCCCTCTCTCGCGTGTATACCGACTGCAACTAGGTGATTTACATATTATGTCTTGGAGTTGTGCAATAACAGCTGGGATATTGTAAGACATGTCAGATATTCATGCACTTACCCCTATCATATATGTTGCATAGGCCACCATGATAATCAGAAGTTTTGTATTATGGAGTAAGACAGTAAACTATAACAGAATTTGGCTTTTCATATGTGAACATTTTCTCTCTGCAAATTTTGGCAACTAGGGCAAATAGGAGTCCTTCAGTTCGATAGTTGTGGTGAAGAAATGCTTCCTTGAAAGATATTTGCATACCTTCTGGTAAGAGACAATTCCAGTGTGGTTTCCTTTCATCCGACTGTTCCTGAACAGCAGTATCATACACATGTTGCAGACGCGAAGTCTTGGAACGACTCTTGCTGGCTTCAACCTGGCATGGGCAGCATTAGAGGCATATCAATACAATATCACGTTCCAACTCGTCATAAATAGTATTCGCATCAACTGCACCATATACTTGTACTTGCTGATGAGAATCGAATCTATTATATCATATAAGAATATAAAGCTATACACTTGTTGAATCTACTTCCATAGGCGACCATTTTGAATGCTGACATTATAATCGCCAGCTATTTGTCGAATTTCTGGTTTTGAGAATTTTTCCACATCTACACACTAATGCGAGTCTTTGGTTGAAATTTGGCCCCTTTGTCCTGCCCCCACCCTCTAAAAGACCTTATTAAGCCAATAAAAAGCAAGTATTTAAACACAATCATTTTGCCAGAAGCAGGAATACTCATAGCCGTCAAAATCTATAGCCTACTCACGAAGACATAAAATATGCGTTTTCGTAGCTCAATAATTTTCGTCTGGTGACGAGTGTGTATGCCACATGACACAGGAAACTCGATTTTACTAACGCTAACAGATGTAATATTCAAGGCGATGATATTTACGAAAACAGGTAACTGTACGCTATTTCACCCTATGGGCAGATATAGCCATTTTTCTTCAGAGTAGATGTACCAATGTTTCCTCATAGCAGATGTACCAATGCTTCCTCGGAGCAGGTGTACCAATGTTTCCTCAGTGCAGATATACCAATGTTTCCTCAGCGCAGATGTACCAAGGTTTCATCAGAGCAGATGTATCTATGTTTCCTCAGAGCAGATGTACCAATGTTTCCTCAGCGCAGAGTACCAATGTCTCCTCAGAGCAGATGTACCAATGTTTCCTCAGAGCAGATGCACCAATGTTTCCTCAGCGCAGATGTACCAATGTTTCCTCAGAGCAGATGTACCAATGTTTCCTCAGAGCAGATGTACCAATGTTTCCTCAGAGCAGATGTATCTATGTTTCTTCAGAGCAGATGTACCAATGTTTCCGCAGCGCAGAGTACCAATGTTTCCTCAGAGCAGATGGACCAATGTTTCCTCAGAGCAGATGTATCTATGTTTCTTCAGAGCAGATGTACCAATGTTTCCGCAGCGCAGAGTACCAATGTTTCCTCAGAGCAGATCTACCAATGTTTCCTCAGAGCAGATGGACCAATGTTTCCGCAGCGCAGAGTACCAATGTTTCCTCAGAGCAGATGGACCAATGTTTCCTCAGAGCAGATGTATCTATGTTTCCTCAGAGCAGATGTACCAATGTTTCCTCAGAGCAGATGAACCAATGTTTCCTCAGAATAGATCTACAAATGTTTCCTCAGCCAAGATGTACCAATGTTTCCTCAGAGCAGATGTATCAATGTTTCCTCAGAGCAGATGTACCAATGTTTCCTCAGAGCAGATGTACCAATGTTTCCTCAGAGTAGATGTACCGATGTTTCCTCAGAACAGATGTATCTATGTTTCTTCAGAGTAGATGTACCATAGTTTCCTCAGAGCAGATGTACCAATGTTTCCTCAGAACAGATGTACCAATGTTTCCTCAGAGCAGATGTACCAATGTTTCCTCAGAGCAGATGTACCAATGTTTCCTCAGAACAGATGTATCTATGTTTCTTCAGAATAGATGTACCAATGTTTCCTCAGAGCAGATGTACCAATGTTTCCTCAGAGCAGATGTACCAATGTTTCCCCAGAGCTTACACAAAATACACATTTATTATCATTCTCAGTACACAATTAAACAGCAGATCCTACACGTGGAGCTATATAATAGCTGATCCTAGACATGGAGCTATATAACAGCAGATCCTACACCTGGATCGATATAACGGCAGATCCTTCACGTGGATATATATATATATATATATATATATATATATATATATATATATATGCGTGCGTGCTCGCGTGCGTGCATATGTATATCCCCGATATTTGAAGCACACTCGTTTTAGTTCCAGATCGCTTTCATCATGCCAGATGTGAGGTCGAGGAGTTGTCATTGTCACATATGCGAAATGCTTGGGTGTAAACTCAGAGGAACAGTTTCTCCTGCATCGTGGTTGGATTGACGCATGTGTTCTCGAGGAGGGGGAGGAGTGGTATATCATCAAGCGACCCGCGGGGGTCTGCATACTTCACTGACGTGCTCTCGGGGTCTCAACTATAACAAAATACTCTTGATCTTGCGCATCTGTCTAGAGATCACGACGTTGATACACTTTCTAGAAGCGGCGAGCGGGTTCTCAACATGGATGCTAGCAAGAATGATGGTCAGTCAGTCTTGCGAGGGAATGGTATGGTGTGAGGTCGCTGGTTCAACGGTTCCGTCTGGATGTTGCGGCATGGTTTATGTTATCTCTATAGAGATGCTAGTGAGAGAGATTTTAAAATATCTCCATGATTGGCAAAGTTTTCTAGCATATTGTCTTCCCATGGGAACAGCGGCAGAAGAGGTCTGTGCTCATCAGGACCACCGTCAAAGCCGGAACCGCAGCTGCGAAGGCGGCACCAATTGACCTTGCCATTTTTAGCTATGCCCCGTCCATCGCCAGCTAAGCTCCACCCTCACCTCGCTCGTGTTGGGATCAACCAATTTCTGAACTCTGACTATCAATTTCCAGAAAACTGGACAGGTAAGTTATTGAATATTTAGGAACTAATTTGACTGGGCATCCAGTCAAATTAGTTTCAAAATATTCAACAGTATTTTTATTAAATAGTAGATACATACAATTCGTACAACATAGCGCACTATTAAGAGTCAAATAACGGGCCAAATAGAATCATTTGTGACGTAATGATTATGACGTCATCCTACACGCCGCTTAGCTGATTATGACGCCATATGACGTCAGATTGATAGATGGATACTATGGAAAGGTGAATTGTCCGGGTACGAAGACTACTACATAACATTATCATCATCCACGCCAAGGTAGGTCAGGCTCTTCCATCTGACCGTGAGTTACTGGCCCCATTGGATGCAAAGCATGCGTCCTGATCTGTCAAAGATATGCTAAACAGAATCCTGTACAAGAAGCTTTGACAGTGCTTAGGGTATTGTGCTGCATCTCCCCACTCCCTCGTTTATACACTATGAGCCATGCCATTCTAGATCTTCAGATCAGGATCGAGGCCACGGATCTTCTGTCAATGGAGAAATGATCGAGTGTATTCGACGTCCACACAGCAGATGGAGGCCACAAAAGTGGCTAGTCCACAGTTCGGGGGCAACATACTACTCCCGAGAGGGAGTCAGAGCCGCAGTAGACCAAGGCCAGATAGAGGGCCATACAACTGAGCATGCCGCCAGTACCGAGGAAACGTGGCTCTCCGGGAGAGGGTAATGCCACTGTGACACAGTAAGCTATTGAACTCATATTCACTGACATGGGGCAAAAGCAGATGAGAATAAATATGATGGCGTTTCTAGAATTCCCACATGACTACCAGGATTATCTGATCAAGCCCACCTGCAAGGCAGATGCACATAGATCATGGCAAACCCAGGGTCTGAACGGAAAGGGTTTCAGGCACATGTGAACGATGGATTTCCTGGGGTGGAGGATGACCGTGCTTCAGAGGAGCAGGTGAAAAATGACGGGGCTCAAGAGCACGTGAAAGACGAAGTTTCATTGGTGAAAGATGATGTTTTACTGCCAAAAGACGAATCTGGTCCGCCAGAGCGGCAATAGTCTACACTGATGGATCAACAGTACCTGTAGCTCGAAAAGATTCGTTAGACCGACCATGATTAGAGTTTTCTGTGGATATACCTATAAGATAGGCATGTTAGTCCCTATATGGCCCAAGCTCCTACCACCCATGTCAAATGCTACTCATCCTCTCACCCTGACCTCCTAGGGCTGCAAGGTGTAGGTGGGATGTGGGATGGGGGTGGGTGGGGTGGGGGCAGAGCGCTCCAGGAGGGTGTTTGGCGGCTGGCTTTGGAGCATCAGCCGAGCGTGTGCCATGGTAAGTGAAGGCGCACCGGCGAACCAAGGCCCTCTGTACCGGAGTAATATATCTGAAATTGAAAAAGTACTCCCTCTGAAGGCCTCCCATTAGAGATTCGCACCTTCAACCACCCTCTGTCATTGGGTGGTGGTGGTGGTGGTGCTGGTGGGGTGTGGTGAGGTAGGGATAAGGTGGGAGTGCACGGTAACTTTGGCCTATCACCGCCACGTCTACACGGCTTATCATTCTATGTATCCTCCCAGACAGTGACGATCGCTCTAGACTATCACTGTCATGTTTACCAGGATGATCATTTTACGTATCCTCCATGAATAAGCCAGGCCATGGATAGTGGGATAAGCCAAGCCTATGGATTGCTGATAATCCAGGCTATGGATTGCTGGATAAGGCAGGCTATGGAGTTTGCTATTCATTACTATCATACAACACTGAGCAAGAGTGAATAATTTAGTCGTCTGTTCACCCATCCATTTCTCACTCCTTCTCATCCATCCATTGGATGTGGTTTGATTCACGGAGGCTCCTGTCTGGTCCGGCAATTTGCATCATATCATAATTGCACATCCAATGCATAGGCTATACAGTTATTATTGCATATTGCATCTGCATAGGTGGTGTGATCTGGGTTGTTGACCTAGTAATCCCTGTGCTTTAATTGGGCATTGTGTTGTTGCTGCCTCTACGGCTTCCAGGCAGGTTGGTTGAACATATATTTAAGTCGTTATTTTCATAGCACTGTGTACTTCCTCTTCCGGTTTCTATCGGCACCGTATTGTCATAAGCTAATGGCTGATCTTTCCAGTATTTATCTAGATGGGACTTGAAGGTATTTATCGACGGAACTTCTAAAACATCATGTGGTAATTTATTCCAGACTTTGGGGACACGGATTGGTAAACAGTTTCTGCGGACTTCGATCATATCACCGCGAACTCTGCAAAATGCCAGTGTAGGCAGTTTCAGTCCTTTCTGTCTTTCCTCATAGCTAAGCTCCCTTAGACCAGGTATCTGTGTGGTTGCTCTCCTCTGCACATTTTCTATGAGTGTTAGCACTTGTATGGGCACCAAACAGCTGCTGTATATAGTTGAGACGGCTCCTTCCCATTGCCTTGTATAGTGGAATGAGGTTTTTCTCATTTAAGTTGACATATGCTCATGTAATAATTGCAAACATACTATTTGCTTTGTTCACCTTTTCTGTTATATGTCTTTCGAAGTTTAATGATTCGTCTATGACCACTCCAATTTCCTTTTCTTCTTTGGACTGCAAGATTTCATGTTTCTTTCCATCGGCGATAATATGGTAGTTCCTTGCATCTGCATTTGCCCGCCCAAAGCTCATCTTTACACACTTGTCTGGATGGAAGCGGAGAAGTAAGGCATTTGCCCACTCTGTAAGCCCATTCAAGTATGCCTGTAGTGTAGCATTGCCCTCTGTCCAGGGAAGTCATTTATATAAATGACAAAGAACAATGAGCAAACTGTATATATTTTTAGGGTTTATGAATAGTTTAAGATAAAGTCTGTAAGTTGCTATATTGAAGGTTCTTTTCATAAATGTAAACTGTACTGTGCTGATTAGCGGTAATGCCATAAAAAGCAAATAAAATATAATGTAGACATTACTTGCAGAAATACATTCGTTTTTAGCCATTAACCTGCGCATATACCCCTGCGCGTCACAACGAACACATTTGAAACGATTTATTATCATGTAATTCTAGCACGTAAGGGCCTAAGAGAAAACACTCTTATTATATAACATTAATGTAGCGGCCAATGAAATAACCAGGTCACAAGAACCCAGCTGGAATAAATATCAAACTGCATTCTATATAACGCATGGATGGATCCCATCTTTCAATAAAGTAGGCTATATGACGTCATAATCAGTTACGTCACATGTAAGTTGACGTCACAGTCAGAATGCATAGGCTAATGCATGTCGTGTCTAATTCTGACATGAACATTGAAAAGTCCGCCAACTGTATGATTACTATTTAATAAACATTCTGTTGAATACTTTGAAACTAATTCGACTTAGCGCTGTTACTATAAGCAGCAAAACCACCCAGTTAAATTAGTTTCAAAATATTCAACAGCTTGCCTTTATAGTTACCTTGAAAGTAGGATAAAGGGGAATTCAGGATTCACAGTATATAAATCGATCCCAACACGCGCAAAGACTCTCTCACTTAATGAATTATCCACACACCATAAGATCCATCCACTTTCGTCTTTTTAGAGGTCAGTACCAGCCATCAGTAGTGGATTATAATAGCGGCAGTGAGAACAATTTTGCCCCTGGCTCCAGATCCAGCCCCAGTTGTCTATATAAAAATATTTGAGTGAATAATATGTTATAGTATATGTAGTTTCTCTTTTTACAAACGCAAATTGATATCTGGACATGATGACCACTGTCCATTTTTCCTTTGAAAAAGGAGTGAATCTGCATTATAGGATATGGTTTTGACAATTGACCAACTAAAAAAATTGAGTGAACAAAAATGAAATTAATGACTGGTCGATATTTACCTCTGGAAATGAAGGAGATGCCATCTGAGAGCATATAGAATATAGATGTCTAAATTTTCCGTGGGAAGAAACCCGGACCCCCACCCCACCCCTTACTTACATTGTCATTGGGTAGCCAGTCACCGCCATCTTCACTTGAAACACACACTGTGCTACTACAGTCACTAGATTTACAAGCGCTGTACATTGCAAGTTGGTTTTTTCTGAAACAATCGTCAGCAATTTGTCAGAAAGTATGGACTATACTGCATCTGGATTTAAATCTTTGGGAATACGTTATTGACTTCCTCTTGTAAATACACCACCAATTATATACCCTCAATGAGCACCATATAGTGCACCGCATGGATGTCTAGTAGTTCTTTACTTCTTTCTATTCCAATTACTAAACATTTTGCACATACGCTAATTTTCAGCTTGCTCTTCCTTTGCTTGTTGCTCATCTGGAACACTTCACTAAATAAAATGAAGACATCTGTATCTGGCGAATGCATATCTATATCCCGAGTGTTTCAAGCACATACATTGAGTCTCATGTATCTTCCCCCACATGTGAGTGCTGTGCCATACTGCTATCAACATATCTGGTTTCTTTGAATATGCTGAAGTTCTATAGATGACAAATTAGAGCAAAATCCCAAGAACTCTGCCAGTTGAGACCTTGTTTCAATGCGAGGCAGAGTGGATTTGATGGGTACTAATCTGATATTAGTGGACACTTTGATGTCAAATTTGACTGGTTGAACAATTGCATCGGCCCTGTGTTATGTCATGCGCTTGGATTATTGGCAGGACATGCAGGGCCGAACTGCAGGGGACCTGTGCAAAGTTCCGGGGCTGTGGGATTAGCCACGTCATTCTTATACAGTACAGCCTAGAAATAACGTAACATGTTTCAAACACAAAATAAAAAGATACTGTTGAGTACTTCGAACATAATTGAATTAGAAAAAATTACTGCACAAGGCAGTTGTGTCTTCTGGTCCAATTATATTCAGACTATATCGTGTTCAATATTTTTTTCTTTTGGAAATATATAGACATATTTATGAGCTGTTCTATATGTGTAGCGTCAATCCGGTGTAGCTTGAAGTTATGTAGGACCCGCCCCCTCCCCTACCCACCCACCCCCACCCCCCAAATAATCTTTGTGTAAATTTTGGAGGCCCTAGAAATGGACCCTGTGCAAATGCACTCGTTTCACTGTCTTAAGTTCGGCCCAGAGGACACGTGTTTCTCTCTGATTTCATGCACTACGGCAAGGATGGTGTGCGATGTCTTACGACCATCCATGATACATAGACCTATATTCTAACCGATATTGTCAGCTATTCTTCCTAATCTTGTCTTTCTATGCGATGTGAGGGAAAATTCTCTTTCTCTCTCTCTCTCTCTCTCTCTCTCTCTCTCTCTCTCTCTCTCTCTCTCTCTCTCTCTCTCTCTCTCTCTCTCTCTCTCATCCGGTCAAATTAGTTTCAAAATATTCAATGAATGTTTATTGAGTAGTAAATTCATCAAAGACATACAATTCGTACACTTGGCGGACTTTTAAACTTTCATAACGGAGATAGAAACCGCATTCATTAGACATTTTGATTGTGACGACCGCCGAAATGTCACGTGGTGACGGAATTGATTATGACGTCAGATACATGAAGGACAGATCTGATCTCTCCATTTTGTGCCCTGTAGGTGGGGCTTAGTATCCTCTGCGTGTCGTAAGAGGCGACTAAAGGAGATACGGGTGAGGTAACCCTGACAGGAACCTCGAGTGCTGAAGACGGAGGTTCCAGGCCGCACGGCGCACTCTAATAAACCATGGATCCACGCACTTAACGCTTATGATCATGTCGATAGTCACTTTAGGACTGGCGGTATGATCAGCGAACGAAAAGAAGAGGAAGAAGAAGAAGAGATCTCTCCATTTTGGTTGCACACTGACGTCGATTTAGTCAGTATTAATCAAGGCGGCACTAAACCTACACGACGAACTCTGTATAAAGATGAACTTCAGAACTTGCCGATAATCCTTTGTCAATCTGATGGTGCATCGATAAAAACCTAGAAATCTAACTTGCTACATAATATTTGAGAGATGGTAAGTGTAACAGCTCATAATAACAGATATATTGATGTGCTCGTTCGGCTAGAACAAGCAAACATGCACATCTTGTTTGTGATTATACAGTCAAATACTTTAGCTCCTTGAGCGAATGGATCATGTCCAAATTCAGATGCTCTACTCCAAATATCGTACACATTTTGACAATTTCTCTCGTGCATTACAAAAGGGCCATCATACCGAAGCTGAGATCCTGAAGCAACGTATGATGATGGGACTCAGTGAAAATAGAATAAAGGTATCTTGAAAATAGATTTACACATGCCTTGAATTGGTCCTGTATCATCATCCCGAGCAATGTACTAAGTAGGTGTTGGTAGCGGTAGCAGACTAATTCATTCTGGGTCATTTTCTATCTTGTCAAAAGTCAGCTCTATAGTGTTTTAGAAGCGAGAGAACGCTCTCTCCCTGCCGTGTTTTGAAAATCCGAATCCGCCAATCCCTAACATGAACCCTTTCAGACACTGCGAATTTGTTCTTGACGATCTAATATTTGATCAACTGATAACTAGACATTATTTATCTAGATTTTACAGCGACTGGCTCACTAAGCATACCGTGCTCATGATGATACTGATGCTAGTGCCTAGCTCCAGCCGGTGTGCAGATAGCGTCTAACTGAGCTCATTCGGCACAATGCAAAGTATAGGCCTATTCATCATAGCATAGACATCAATGGTAACAACACAGACATCAATGGTGACAACATACACATCAATGGTGACAACACACACATCAATGGTGACAACATAGACATCAATGGTGACAACACAGGCATCAATGGTGAAAACACAGACATGAATACAGGAATCCAATCTATCGATCAATCGTGTGGTGTCATAATCAACGACGTCACTTGTCATCTGACGCCATGAACGACGTAATTAAGTCCATCATAAACGCTTTTATAGTCTGTCAAGTTGTACGAATTGTGTCTTTACTATTTAACAGCACCCAGTCAAATTGGTTTGAAATATTCAACAGCTTACTTGGCTAGTTTTCTGGAAATTGACATTCAGGGAGTTCAGTGTTCGATCGATCCAAACACGGACGAAGCGTCGGTGGGGCATAGCTAGGAACGGGTCATGGGCGATAGCTAAAACTGAATTCTTATCAATGTGAAAGATACAGACATCAGTTTCCTAAAAGCTAAGTACTAATAAGTGTTAACAGACTAGTTACCATTTCAACGCACACAAACTTGAATTCAGACAGTTGTTGCTGAGATGATATATCATTAGTGTAGTGTTTTTCTTGACTAGAGGAGAGGATGGATCCGATCACACATATCCGTCACAATCTGAGAAATATCAGGATCAGTCGGGTTACCGAAGGATCCACAGACAGCTGTGATTACATATTTGATTAACTCTATATCTAGTGTTATGCTTATACATGGTATCTCTTTATGCAGTAATGACTGAGCCGACTCTGAACACAAGTTACAGGCTCTCCATCACCACCAGGATTAAGGAATTGAGGGACAAATTTCAAGACATTCTAGCACTTTTTATCTAAGCTCCGCCCACATTTTAGTTTGTGCGCGTGTTATCCTCGATTTGAAACCTTGAAAACTGAATTCTCAGAAGCTAACCTTCAAGATAACTATGTAGGTAACATATTGAAGATTTAGAAACTGATTTTACTGATATGAGGGACTATTGCTGCCTATAGATCCCAGGAAAATACCTTCAAAAGATCGAACAGAATGTTATTAGATTATAAATTCATCAAAGACTCATTTATACAATTCATGCATATCAGTTTAATTATGACGCCAGTTAACACGTGATGTGTTTGTTTATGACACAGATGCGTGAGACAGGTCGAATCCCTCTATTTCCAAGCGCTACAGTTGTACCAGCTTGATGACATTGAGGAGAGGATTCACATTTATGCTCGGCGTACACCTTAAGACTCAACTAGTGGGCGACTAGTTGTTCGGAGCGGTGCCAACTCAGTCGTTGTATATACGCCGCTCAGTTGCGAGATGTAAGGAGCTGTTCGATTTTAAACCAACCATCAGAGCGTATTGAATCGCATGTTAACAAACTAATCTGTTCGTAAATGTGAATTTGTATGATGAAAAAGGTACTATCTAATATGTGCATAGCGATCACACGCATTTTAAACACATTAACCCTAGATGTTCTACGAACATCTGTCCTATAGAACCACACGCTTGTGGCTACAAAAACTAAATTTCTCTGCAGCAAACGTGCATTATGCGACCACCTCGACATCAAAGACTTGTTTTTGGGAATCCCGAAGGTGTGCCGCTACACAGCAATTGTATATGTCTATATTGAATGCCATGCAAAATGCAAAGTACTTCAACTGGTCCGCAGTCTGATATGGTTCACATCCCCAGTGTCAATACAATTCGCAAAGTTCCTGGTTGTAGGAAACGAGAAACAATGACTCCCCAGGAAATCTCAAATTGTGGTATATGCAAAAATGTGATTGCTGAAATACTCTCCACTCCACCCTCCTTCCTGCCATTCCACTCTCCCCATCTCCCTCCCTCCCTCCCCCTTACCACCTCCCCTCCCTCCCTATTACTCTCCACTCCCACCCACCCCCCTCCACTCTCCCCATCTCCCTTCATCCCTACCCCCCCCCCCCCCCATCACTCTCACACATATGAATATCTTTGTTTCATTTTGGTAATTGAACGACAAAGTGACGAAAGAGACTCTCAATACTTATAATAATATGTCCACCATATAAAATGCCACGCCCCCTCAACGTAGATAAATACTTGAAGACTAGCGCGAAGGTCGTAATATGTACGCTCAAAACGGGACTAGTTGACGTCGAACATAACATACAGTGCATAACCTGCACGGTGAGCGAGGAGCCAACTAGTCATTCAAAGGTCTCAATATAACAGTTCAAGGATGTGGAAAGCCGTAGCGGATGGGGAATACAGTATGCGGATGAAACGAATATGCCCTGTGTATGATTTTTATTAATGTGAACCGAAATTCCATAAGCTTTGTTTTTGCATTAATGACTTGTCAGAACATGCTATGTGATGCTTCACCCCATACGATATTTACTCATAGTGACCAAGGCGAATCATTATATTTTCTGTAGGTTTGCTGCAGCTTGATATGTTAATATTTTGTAAAGCTTCTACGTTTTCTAAGAATAATCATGCAGTCCCTCTCTTCTAGTTTACGCTCCTCTGGGGCTTCATGAATCCCCAAGCCTACTGTTTCATAAATGTGGATTGATGTTTTTTTCATCTGACAGAAGACACATTCTGCATATATTAGTTGTCGCTTTGTGAAGATTGCCATGTTAACATATTTACTTTAACATAGACGGGTAACAACATAATAATTAGAATGTACTCGAGCGAGATGCCTGTGCGCTCTGTCTTGACAGGAGTAACTCCATGACGTAGCTAGTTGATCTGTTGAACTAAAACTCAGAGCTATCATAAGCGTTCACAATATGAGGGCGTGCGCTAAATTTGGTGATTCTACCATCTTGCATTCCAGGGTTATGTGTATTCTGGTATGCACCTCACGAATCCGTGACCTAGATATTTAGTGCTTTGTTCTGAATCTTACAGAAATTCTAGTCACCTATAAGATGACTGGATGTGCAAAATTTGGTGAATCTACCTACTCGCGTTCCTGAATTATGGCTAAACGGGTATTTCGGGATGCACTTGGTGACCCGGTGCTCTAGATATTTGACCGTTTGACCTTAAGCTCATTCTTTCCCTAGCCATCTACAATTTGAGTCGATATGACAAATTCATTATTTCTAACTTCTTGGATTCCACACATATCTCTCGGATAATCAGAGACAGACACACACTCAGACGGACAAACGAACAAACAGACGGAACCAACCGAAAATACTCACACCGCCATACGGTGACAGGAGTAATTATCGCATTCCAATATCCACTAAATATTTTTCCAAAAATAAAGAATGTAAGATAACAATAATTTTCGAATTGACCTAAACAGAAAGCGCAAACAGACTGCTTGAAAAATAAAATTGTTAAAATTGTATAATGTTAGAGGCTTAAATTGCGACCCCAGATGTACGGTGATGAACCGAAATAAAACATATGATGATTTCATTACTCGTATAAATTAACACAATTTTTAAAATCACGGTGTACACCTTAAGGTGCATATTAACAGCAGAAGGGGTCAAAATAAAATTGTTAAAATTATATACCTCTAGAGGCTTAAATTGTGTGCCTGGGTGTAAAGAAACGAAATAAATCTTATCTTATGATAATTTCATTACGTATAAATTAATATAAGTTTCTAAGTTGTCTAACTGATTAGAGGCACGAGTCCATAATTCAAATTCACAACTGAACCTACGACATCTATTTATATGGAATGAAATCATCATATGTTAAGATTTATTTATTCGTTTGGATGGTGCTCTTAGTCATCGGTGTAGGAAATTGCGTAATAACACGCGATACCATTCTAAGAAACAACCAGGTAAGATATTGTACATTCATTTCTACACCTTCAAGCAAAAGACAGTTAATCTTGGCATTAGCATTTTCAATTCGGTGACATTCAGGACGTTCTTGTGGCTTAGTATAATGCAATACTTCTTTAGTTTCACGGCATCATTATCGGTAAAGGAGAGCGATTTTTCCTGATTCTGAAAGATAACCCAAGCCATAGCATGGAATGTACGTTTTCCATCAATGGTTTCATAGTTGATATCAATATTGGCATCTTCATCTTGGATGAACTTACACGATCCTCTTGCGAAATTAAACTACGTGGCATGTATATATTTTCTTGCATTCTTTCCAGCTCAACATCAACCAAGCTAGTTAGGAACTGTCTTAAGCTATCATGGCTAATGTAGAAACGATGAAAATGTAGACCATCCATACTATATCTTTTCCCCTAGTCATGACGAAGCTGTGCTGCAAGTGCCAACTGAAGATGAGTGGTAATCCTTTTGTTGCAGCAGTGAATAACACATTCTGCCAATTCTAAAACTTTGCGCTGTAATTTCCCTGATGGCTGGTAGTTTGGGTTACCAGAATTAAGAGCTTCTGCACTTAACAACCAGAGAAAAGCTTTCAGTAACAGACATGGCACAAATTGTTCAGATGATTTTGCACTCATTTCAGCTGCTGCGTAGTCATCACTTCGTGGTTATATTTCTGTGATAACCTTTCTAAGCATACCAAGGACAGAACGAAGCAGTTACTCACAATTTATTGGATCACTAAGATCTTTAAATGAACCTAATCTCATTTGTGTATAGCTAAAATCTTCCTTAGATTGTTAAAAAGCTTGCACTGCATCTCTAACTGTCACACTACTACTTATCACAGTGCTTGGCTTCGAATGCCCGTGATGAGTATGTATGCCAACCTTATCACTGTGATGTCTACTATCGTTTATGACATCAGATAGATTGTTACTTTACTAATTTATTTACTATACTGTTGAACGCTAACTACTATTACATCACTAGTAAATATCGATATAGAGACACGCAGTTTGATTTAACTCGCACACAGAGAGGGATGTCTACCAGAGTCCTCGTTCGGTAAAACTCGGTAATGTCCGTTAACTGTCGAGATAGTATAGACACCCCATCCCTCCTGTCTTTCAGTTAGATTTGTCTATGGTGGTGCAATTCAGTTGATTAAGTATTGGCATGTCAGTACGATAAATGTTATGTAATACATTATGACAACGATAAATCATGCTATATTACCATATATAAATGATGGTATATGTGTAAATGAAAATACTATCTGTGTGTAAGATGGAGCAACACACATATCAACAGGAGGGCACACTGCGCTTATCTCCTGTGCCCGTGGAATCTTACACGTATCCATAACGCATATATTATTTATATATATATATATATATATATATATATATATATATATATATATATATATATATATATATATATATATATATATATATATATATATATTTATATATATATATATATGGCCTATAATGAATTGGAAGATAGTATGCTTTATCAGTTCGCAGATTGACTAAGCACAAATCAACAGGGAAGTGGGCACACTGCGCTTATTCATGTGCCCGTGGACTTATTTAAACACGTGTATACAGCATATAACTGCCGGTGACACAGAACTTATGGATAGCGTAACGCGAATGGAATATATCTCTGTTTCTTTGTCGTGTTGACCGTCTGAGATGTGGCGCGTTTCGTGTTGTATTTTTTTACCGTGATCCTGATTTGATAGGAAGTCATCTCCGAAATCATTGTCGTGTTCATCTTCGACGGATTGGTCACGTGTTGTAATGTTATGTGGAATCTGTTTGAAATGAGTGGCGTGTTGCGTCATTACATGGTTCTCGCGTTTAACTGTAATCTGAGTCCCGTTTACGTTTGTTACAGTGTGCGGTGTGGTGCTGAAAGGTGTTTGCAACTTTCCTCCTTTCTTCTGTTTCACGAGGACCGTGTCACTTGCAAGTAATCAATGCCAGTGAACCTTTATAAACACATATATAAACAGACGGTTTGTCACAGAGACATGTGACGTGTGTCACACAGACGACTTGTCACGAAGACATGTCACAGAGACGAATTGTCACGAGGCATGTGTCACACAGATGGTTTGTCACGAAGACATGTGTCACACAGATTGTTTGTCACGAAGACAGAGTCACTCAGACGGTTTGTCACGAAGACATTTGTCACACAGACGGCTCGTCACGAAGACAGAGAAACACAGACGGTTTGTCATGAAGACAAAGTCACACAGACGGCTTGTCACGAAGACAGAGTCACCCAGACAGTTTGTCATGAAGACATGTGTCACACATACGATTGCTCACGAATGATTGCTTGATTGGGAAGCCTCATATCCACACATAAGCTTTGGCTTGGGCGGTGTGAAGATTGGGCTCGCCCATGTGGTCGGTCCTGTAGCTGGCTCGATGATATCAAGTCGCTGCAAACGGTCTAACTCTTTGGAACCAGTGAATTTGCCAAGTCCCTGAAATCTGTCGGCATATTCATGTATAATATGCTCGACTGAGCTTGGTGTGTGTTGACTGTCGATGGTATTTGTAATGTGTACGAGTTGAAGCCTGTTGGACGTTGCGTAGCTCAGCAGCGACTTACGCGCATCTTTTGCAACATGAAACTTCGTATATGTCTTGGCATGCGTGGACGCGATTTCTGCCCAAAACGAACCAGCGATTGGTAGTGCAACATTGATAGCGTAAGGGTACACATTGTTATTAGATAGCTGTAATGGGTGACTGTCTTTAAATAAGCGATCATAATCCTCTTCCTTTATCATATCTATGGTTGATCCGGTATCGATAAAAAACACGGCTTTAACTCCATCAACGAAGACGACTGTCCGGAGTTTGCTACACCGAGTATCGTTAGTAGAGCTCCCAGTCACGTGGTAGGAATAATCATCGTCACTAGGGTCGGACGGATTGCTATACCGATTATCGTTAGTAGTGATAAGGATATCCATCGTCACTGCCGTCGGACGGAACATTCGCGCTTGCGTCCTGCACACTTCGTACGTGTTGGCGTGATTGGCTTTAACGTGTGTTGACATGGAAACTGCTGGGTGTTGGTCTTTGCATGGCCTTAGACTTAAGACATAGCGATGCAAAATGGTCATTTATCCCGCACTCATAACATTTCTTACCATATTCTGGGCAGCTGGTCTGCCACGAGAATGTGGATATTCTCCTCCGCAGTTCCGACATAATACTGTTCCCTTCCGGTGATTTACGGCATTGCTGTTGTTCGTTATCTTGGCGAGCCTGACTGTTTTCGCGGCGATGATCAGTGTTGTCATTGCGAGGATGGTTAGTGTGACCTCTGACCTGATATATTTCCTGTTGATTAGGTGCGTTCTCTATCTGTCTAGCATCTCTGTCCGTAGTTTTCCATCCGGCGACCAATGTCCAGAACCGCTGTTAACGTTGCGTCTGCGGGTTTCAGTTCAAGGATGCGTCTACGTAGGCGATTTGACAAACCGTTTTGAATTATCAGTTTCTGAATTTCAACGTCCTTGTTATGAAAGTCACAACGTGTTGCTAAACCTTGCAATCGTGTATGAAACTGATCCAGAGTCTCACCCATGTTTTGCTTGCCCGACGAAAGACGAGTACCTCGTAGGCAACATTCTTTTTCGGCGTGAAATAGCCCGTTAAACAACGTTTAGCTGACTCGTATTCATCGCCTTGAACGGCTTTGTCAAGTGTATCATAAATGTCATGCACACGTTCACCCGCATGATGTAATAATAACGCGCGTTTTCTTGTCGCATTTGAAATGTGTGCAGCCACCAAGAAATTTTCAAACCTGGCGATCCATTTTGACCATCTCTGACTCAGACTCGATTGTTCACTGTCCGGATCAAATGACGGAAAGGTGAGTAGGTTAATTGCAGCAGCCATGAGTAAAGTTAATCCAATCCGAAGAGTTGTCGGACCGGTCTGTACAATGCACAGCTATCTTGGTACACACAGGCAAGGTGGTGGTTAAAACGATCTGACATTTATATCTGCTGAATCCATTAATCTCCGGCGCTGGCTCCGGGATTATAATTAAAACACTAAGATCGGATTTCTCCTTAGCCGGCCTATTTGAAACTGATGCTAGCTAGCCGTATAGAATACGAGGCTGCTATATAGAATGTCCGGGGCCCATCGCGTTAATGAAAATGTTGATCTTGACTTTTGAAAGTTTTTTAACACAAATTTAAACTTTAATCCTCGTCGCCAATGTGATGTCTACTATCGTTTATGACATCAGATAGATTGTTTCTTTACTAATTTATTTACTATACTGTTGAACGCTAACTACTATTACATCACTAATAAATATCGATATAGAGACACACAGTCTGATTTAACTCTCACACAGAGAGGGATGTCTACCAGACTCCTCGTTCGGTAAAACTCGGTAATGTCCTTTAACTGTCGAGAAAGTATAGACACCACAATCACCATAGTGCTTCATCTAGCGTGCTTGAAGTTTATTAGCTCGGTATCTTTTGACAGCACTATCTGCTGGCAACATATCCTGGTATTTTCTTAAGAGAGTCTTTAGTTTGTAGGCTAGGCTTTCCCTTCTTTAAGGTGTTCGTCAATTTCTGCTATCAATGCCAAGAAAGCCGTCTGATGTACATGCTCAAATTCATCTACTTTACTGATGTTACATTTGCTTGTATATCTTTCCGTACAGGATTTGTGATAAATGGCATCTAACGCGACTAAATCTTCCACTTTAATTTTGGCACGTATAGAAAAGTCATTGCGAGCTTGTGCTGCTTTGTAGAAATTTGCTTGACAAGTACTGGTCTGCACTTTATGACTGCTATCTCTCTTCCTTGAATGACAAGCAAAGACACCTTGACCAGTCTTTCAGCGGGGGTGCTTGTGCTTCTGTTAACGGTGCCTGTTTCTTAGGAAGCTGTGGTGCGGAATATTCTATATTGTCTTTGGAACTTGCATGAGCAATGATCTTTTTATTTAGTGTGCGGTTTCCATGGACAAGTTTATTCAAAGAAAGTTTGATAACAGCTCCGATGATATGTAACTGGCATAGTGTGAATGCGGTTTATGTCCTCAAGCTCTGCTTCCAATCGCTGAAGCACTATATCCTGACGAGCAAGTGAATATGACAGTATGGATTCAATGCCAGCTGATTTAGGAGTCCCTAATTTTTCTTTCTTGTTTTCCGGCATATCACACTCTTGGTCCATTCTATGGACGATCTGGCATTCGTTGGCTGCACAAATTTGAAAAGACCTGAATCAAGTTCGTCTGTCATGGTGCTTTACTACTATCTAACCAATCACCTTCGCGACAACTAAGAACAGGTCACTAACGTCCGATGGTCGCGTAGTGCAGGCTTGCTGCATAGAAATTTAGTTTTCTAGTCGCAAACGTGTGGTTCTATAAGACGGGTGCAAAACAAATAGGCTGTGCTAAGGTTGTACATGGCCGTTATGGACATATTTGATGGTAAGGTTTTCACCATACAAATTGATTGATATTGCATGCCAAACGTTGAATATAATATAGAAATGCGTCTCCACATTTACGAACAGATTATTTTATTTTGCGATCCTTATATCCGCTAACAGGTGAACATGTGACTCAATACGCTCTCCTGGTTGGTTTATAAGCGAACAACTTGCAACTCGCAACTGATCGGCGTACATTCAACGACTGAGTTGACGACTAGTTGAAAATATTAAAAATGTTTAATCTTCGGCATATTAAACATCTTTAATCTTCGGCAACTAATCGCCAACTGGTCGTATGGCAGCGTACATAATCACTGAAAGACACGAGTGCCTAATTCAACATCGCGATTAAAAGTGTTCAGTAATGTGTATGGAATGAAATAATCACATGTAGGCCTACATATTTATTTCGTTTCATTACATTGAGGCTTTAATATTACGCCTCTAAAAGTATACGATATAAACAATTTTATTCTCACGCATTCTGGTACGCACATTTACTAACGATAACAAATTTAGACCATTAAGGGCAAAACAGACAGGAAACGGGCGTCAGGCGGGCGGCACGCGGGCGTTAGTGCGTCAGATTTCAAACATATGATATTAAGAGGAACAAAGCACACTAACGCGTGCGTCAGGCTGGAGTCAGCGGGCGGACGGCACGCGGGCGTTTCGAATCGCTCATGGAGCGATTTTTTACGCGTGCCGCTTGCTGGCGCGAGGGGAATTCACATTTCTCACATGATCACAAAAGGATGTTCCAGAATTTGTAGAAGAATGTTCTGACAATTACGTGATAATGGCGTGCTTTTATCCGATTTGCCACATGCCAGACGCATTCAGTGTGTTTTAATTTTTCGCTTGATGCCCGCGTGTTGCTTGACGCGCATGCGTGACGCCCGCGTCCTGTCTGTTCTGCACTTTAGAGTGATTAATGTGACATTTGAGTGCATTTTGTAAGGACACTGGCCACCATCGAGACGCTTACGGCAGTCGCGAGAGTTCTCTGAGCTATTTTCTCGCTAACTAACATTCTGTTTATCTTTGACAAGGGTGGGTCCAGGACGTATTTAGGGCGTGGCCACTGGCGGGTCATAGAATGAGTTTCCTGATTTCATTGTTCAGGCGATATGTAATATGGGTTCTCAACGATACAGCAAAATTTAAGAGTTTTAATGAAGCTATTTCGTGTCCTATTAGTGGCAAAAGAGAATATTAATTTTTTTAGAGGCATGCCCACGTAGCCAGTAGTGGAATCACTCTATCGATCAATCATATGACGTCATAATCAACTACGTTACGCGTAGGCTGACGCCATAATCAATTACGTCATGAATGCCGTAATTAAGTCGTCATAAATGCGTAATATTCCGTCAAGTTGTACGAATTGTATGTCTTTACTATTTAATAAACATTCTGTTGAATATTTTGAAACTAATTTGACTGGATGCTGTTGAATATTTTGAAACGATACTAAATTAGTTTGAAAATATTCAACAGCTTACCTGTATAATTTTCTGGAAATTGAAATTCAGGGAGTGCAGCGATTGATCGATCCCAACACGGACAATGCGTGGTTGGATCTTAGCTAGAGATGGGCGGGGCATAGCTAAAACTAGATTCCTCCATTTTTGATGCAGTTGATCATTTCTTTGCCTTCTTAGTCAGACATACCAAATACAATAACTTCTTGAAGGCATAATACATATTATGTTGAAGCCAGTATCCAGGTAAATTCGTTAAAATATTTTCAACATCTTGTCTGCAGGAAATACTATAAATTTGAGGTACTGATTGATACAAGGCTCAAAGGCTAACTGAAAAAGAATATATATATATATAACTGAATCCAACCTTTCATGTACAGTCATGGTTACATAAAGTACCATCCATGTACCGTGTACCTGAAAGGCTCCCGTCTCTTGTACACGAAATGTCAACAGTGTTCTGTAATCAGGGTTTTGATGAAATCGTTGACATACGATGTTTGTTGGGTCACGTGCACTTGATGAAGGCTTGGATGTTTTAAAGCTTCTGTCTGTTATTGTATTTCTTCTTAGAATGCACTTTTAAGATCTTCCCGTATCATGGCATAACTTTTACAGGTCATATAAGACCTACCATTCAAGCACAGGCGTTGAATGGTGAATATAATAAAATCTGGGGCTAATGTCTCATAAGAAGGTTCACCATAGGTAATAGTTTGTCCTTTTAAACTTTTTTGCAAAGTTTTGATGAAAAGTATCATTTATTGTGGAGCGGAGTGAAAATATAAACTTTCTAGACTGAAATTTGGAGCCAAAAATGTCTACGAGTGCTTTTTTCGTTAAGTCCCATTCCTACTAAAATATTCTCGAAGAAGATTCTATATAATGGATATTTGAATTCTGGAAAGAATTCCAATTCGCGCACTCTTTCGATACACGCCGCCGCAGTATATAGGTCGATCGCGATCAGTTTACAGTTAAATCAGTACTCTGATTAGTTTGGTGCCAAACCTGGATTGTTCATCTGACCCAAACATTTTTGACTCACAGTGATTAAGAATCTGCATGATGCCCTCTGGCGCCCTTGAAGAATTAAAAATAAAATCGAAGATGGCAAGATGGACGCCAAAATGCATATCTTGCTTTCCTGAACAGTTAGAATAATAATTTTGGTGTACAACAGTAGGTTTTAAGGGTCACGGAGTTATGTTCAATACAATTAGTTTGGGTTGATAGCTACACCAAAGGAGATAAAAATTGTCAAGATGACTACCAAATACATGCGTAACTATATTTCACTTCCTAGAACAGATAGAATAATGATTTCGTTGCCTAAATGCAGGTTTTCAATCGACTTTGGGTTGCCCTATGTGCATTAAAAGTTATTTCGGTGCCAGCAACATACACAGGGAGAGAACTCTCAATTTATCGAGGGTGATGTATAAGAGGAAAATACATCTTTAAAAACCTTTCACTGATATTGACTCCGTTCAGCACGGACAAGGACTTCTGATGTAGTACCTTTCACATTCTTGGATCATTGTTTATTTTGTGGAGAGGCATGTGAGATAGAGCCATACCATAGATCCAAAACGATAGCGTAAATCTAAACATTGTAGAACAACACACATGATCATGCCAGGAATAATTTGAATAGTTTGTTTCTAAAGGAGAGACAGGTGAAGAAGTTCATGTTAGAAAAAAAAGTGCGATCACTGGTTTGCATTCTGTTTATGTGCGTTACCACGGTGACTATCGATTGCAGATTTGTGGCTCAAATACGCTATCTTGGAGTTCCGAATACGTATGTGTAGCAAACATCAGGACAAATGTCAAAGCTTATAAACAAACCACTTTGTGTGCCTTCACTTAGCAATAAATATAAAAGAAATTTCACACGGCGAGAACAACGCGCAAGCAATACACTATTTTCGTATAAGCCCTATAGTCATGCAAACCTTGTAGTTTTGATTCCAGCTCCACACGTGTCGCCGGGGATGTATAGATCTTCATATTTCATTTCAAAATCGATTAAAACCTGCAAATTAACAGTTTGTAATTATTATTGATTTATATAAAATTAGGCATCCTCGGCAGGTATCACATGCAGTGACGAGTGATAATAACCATTACTATGGCTGCTGTGCACAAGGTATGCTTGTGTACATGAAACGTATATTACATACGACAGGTACATGAAGGGTAGTCTTCGTGCTTTATATATATATATATATATATATATATATATATATATATATATATATATATATATATATATATATATATATATATATATTGCAGACTGCATGGCTTCGACATATTATTTAGTATACCTGTAATAAGTTATTGTGTTTGAGTTGTATGACTTGAACGTCCAAAATGATCAACTGCACCGCATGGGTCACGTGGGCACCCCCCACCCAACCTCCCTTTAACCTTTAGCACTAAAGATGACAAAAAACCCGGCCAAAACAACTTCTGCAATCGTCTTGAGAAACGTGGATTTGTGCACCAAGAGAAGACAGTCTTTGAAAATTTACCACTGGAATGAGAGGCTCGATAAATATTTTTAACAATATGACATGTTAAGTTAGTCACACGCATGCCCTGACGAACGTACGCGCGCACGCACACACATCTTGTTCTGCATACGTGTCTGAGCTATCGGTATATACTGATATCCAGGTATTGTCAGGATCTTTTGCACCCTACATTTCTTAGAGTTGATTTCAGTATAGGTGGTCTACCTCATGCTCTTCCTTAGTGTATGAAGCTTATTATTTTCTGGGATTCCTAGATTTTGGTTTTGGACTTTCTTTGCTTTTTGAAAGTTGCTCTTTGCTACAAACATTTTACCACCATTCCACCCTATTGGATTGTAGTCCATTCTAAGGAAAAAGGATTTCGCTGCACCCGTATGAAACATAATTTCTGTCAGTAGAATCAGTAGCATATCCAGTAGTCGCGAGGTGGGGTGGGGGCGTCGGGGTGGGGGTGTCGCTCCCCATGAGCCCATTCTCCCAAAAGCGGCGCCTAAATCATGTGTAAAACAATAATTAAACAATATTAACAACCTATGTAAGCCCCGCTCACCGTTTACGCGTGTTGAACAGGCAAGCTGTTGAATATTTTGAAATGAATTTGACTTGGTGCTGTCGCTGCCATAGTAACCACTAAATTTATCAATTTGCATACATGACGGACTTATCAATGTTCCTGACGTAGCTAGATAAGCCTACGCCATTTACATAAATTAAAATATCACATATTTTTAAATTCCTTAATAGTAAGTTTCATCACTGAAAATTATTTTCATTAATTTCGCATGAGAAACACTAGTGTTTGCTAAAACTAGAACATGAATCGGAGCTGATGTTCCGTTTCATCAGGCCTGGAATAATGGGTTCGTAGGACTTAGGAATGTGTCAACCAAAGTTTGTCTTTGTGTTATAGCCAATCAAGAAGGCCGGGTTGTGGGGGGTGGGGCGTCAGTCGGTTGATAAATGAATTTTATTCCAATGCAATTGATGAATTGGTATCATATATAGATATACTCTTCAATGGTGTTTTTAGGAGTTTATATTTCCGAAAATATGGTCTGACGGCATTTTAGTGACCCTTCATAAAAAGGGAAATATACCTACTTGTGACTGTAGCTATGACTGGAGCCAATATCTGTCAACTGTCTTGTTAAACATTCGTTTCAATTCATATCTAATCCGTGGATGGCCAAAGATGCCAAGTGCAGTCGATAGAGAATACTTTGCAAGCATTCCTCCCACGGTTCTGAACCAGCTGCCGCTATCACAACCGTTCAGTGCTAGCTGTCTGGTGATGAGTACGCGTTCCGTTCGCTTCAATTTCTACATACACGCCAATAAAATACGAGAACTTTGGCATAGGTAGAGTCACCAGACAATTCAACATCTCTGGTGATGAGCCATAAATGTCTATTTACATCTGGCCATTGTGCTAATGGCACAAGGGTCCTCCTGCTTCGAGCCTCCTTTTATCATCCGTGGATCCTCTGGGCCCTCTCCAGTCATTTGACGGCACGGCCCGTAAAGCATCCCCAGTCCGACTCTGAATTATTTAAAAATCATTGTTCATTAAAATTTGGAGACTAGTTTACGGTGATTAGTTGTAATTATTTTTTAATTTTAATTGAAACATCTTCGTAAGTTTCCGTGCAATATCTAAGGCAAACCTGTCTATAATGGACACCTGTATTTGGGAACAAACTGCTTTATTTACCATAGCAAATAGGTCATATCAAGCAACTGCCGTCTCTGATGCCTTTTATGGTCAATGAAGTGTTCATTAGAGGCAAGTATGACTGTATTACTGATTACATGGAACAACCAGGAGTATATTTATGTGAGAATGTTGAAAATAATATAAAATAAATGCATAATATGATAATGTATCTGAATCTTTGCTATTTGTTACACACACTTATCATGTTGTGTATGTGACGTTAGCTATCTAACATTCAAGTGAGTCAGTGCATTATGATTGCTGTATGTATCAGAAAAAAAATGCTTAATCTATCTTCATCCTCATCATCATCGTTAATTTCATTGTCCATTTCCAGATTCTCAGAGAACATATCACACTCTACTCCACACATTTCAGTACACGGCAGATCTGCATTAAGACACCAACATCTGTCCAATGTGCATTTCTTGTAATCGCACAAGGGAAGTTCAAGGATTCCGCCAGGAGCTGGACTGCTATTCGGCCATTTGCTGGCTATTTATCCATCTTTGATTTGACATCCATGTCCACCAGGAGGATGGACGTCAGGTTTGGCTAATAAGGCTCTTCTCTAAATACCAGTCTCATAATAGGCTTGCTGCAAATGTAGCTTTATTGAAGACCGCCATGGTGATAATGCTTGGGGTTCTGCCTTCACCCCCTGTCGCACAATGTAATTGATAACGTAACACATTCACATCACCCAACTTATTTCCATTAATATCACATATGAATTCTTCTAACGTATTAAATGTGTCATTCTCATATTTTCAAAGTATCATCAAAGCTTTGCCATACTTTGAAGTTTTATGAGTGGTTTCAGAAGTTTAAATTTTCCTTTGAGCATTATTACAAGATGAAATCCACCTGGCATCAGAACCTGAAGATACTCCTACGCTTCCAGATTATCTCAATTACCTTAGCATAAAACGCTTGATCAGAAAAGCAGACCATCGCGGACAAATTAAGTCTATCACATACAGAACATGTCCGGCATAGAGTCCTCCCATCAGTTGCTGGGTTGTCAACTATATCCAAATATACACCTGTGCAAAAGTTAAGCACCAGCAAAAACAATAGAACGTAGAAACATGATGGTACAACTAGGCTGCCATACTTTTTGTCCCCGCGTTAGCTGACATAATTCCAAGTACGAAATGCACATGCATGCATGACTTCACGCCGCTTGATGTCCGTGCGTGGCGGGAAACAGCACACGTGTTCAGTTATGTAAAAGTCCAGTTTGAGGTGTAGAACATTACATACAGATTTAGGCGACAAGATTAGGAATTTTGTGTTCATGACCGTGGTTTATTTGTACAGAGAGAATTAGCTCTTGATTGTGAACCGCTATGGCAAGACGAAGGTTAAGTGATCGTGTGAAATGGCAAATCATGGGCATGCATACCACTGGTATGTCATGCAGAGAGATTGGCAGACAGCTGAACATTAACCATACTGTAATCAGTCGTTTGATTGCAAAACATGGGCAAACTAACGAGGTGAAGGACAGGCCTAGATCTGGAAGACCGAAGAAGACTACTGCCCGTGATGATCGAGCCCTAGTACGCCTTGTTAGGAGATCTCCATTCACCAACAGCAGAGTGCTCAGCCAGCAATGGGAAACGCGCAATAGAGTGTCAATGTCTACCGTCAAAAGGAGACTGTATGCTGCTGGCATGAAAGCTAGGAGACCTGTCAGACGTCCTCTCCTCACTGCACACCACAAAGAGGAGCGTCTGAGGTGGTGCAACGAAAGAAGACACTGGAACATGAGATCCTGGTGACGGGTACACTGGTCCGATGAAAGTCGGTTCCTGCTTCATGCCACAGATGGTCGAACTCGTGTATGGAGGTCCAGACGCACGGCGTACGACCAACGTAACATCATGGAAGAAGTTCCATTTGGTGGAGGTTCCGTTATGATATGGGGGTGCATCTCATTTGATTGTAAGCTGGATCTGTTGACTGTACCTGGAACACTAAATGGACAAAGATATCAAGATTCCATACTGGATAGAGTTGTGGTCCCTCATTTTGTAAATCATGCACCTGGATCCCACCCTATATTCATGGATGACAACGCCCGACCACATCGTGCTAGAGCTGTGCATGAATACCTCCGCCAGAATGCCATCGAAACCCTACCATGGCCAGCAAGGAGCCCTGACATGAACCCTATTGAGCATATCTGGGACATTCTGGGAAACATGATGAGAAGGAGGGATCCTCCTGTGCAGAACCTACAGGAATTAACAGACGCACTCCATCTTGAATGGCAACGAATACCACAATGGCGTATCAGTCGGTTGGTGACCAACATGAGACGTCGTGTCCAGGCCGTCATCCAGGCACAAGGTGGATATACCCGGTATTAATAATGACAGTCTCAAACTCGTGCACAGATGTTAAACCTCGTTTTCAGACACCATTAATGACAATCTAGCCACGTGTGTCAACTGTAGGGCAATAGTTGTCAGTTGTGTCAACGTAACCATATTCAGGCCTCGTTTTCAAGTTCAAACAAAAACATACAGTGTTTCCCCACCATCATAATCAGCATTCCTCTAGTTGCATTATTACCTCTTGCACTAAGATGGATGGGTACATAAATGTTTATGCTATTGCTTTCTTCATAGCACATGAATATACCCTCGCATGTGCGTAAAAATAGGGTGGTGCTTAACTTTTGCACAGGTGTATAGTTAGTCAATACGGCTTTTAACCACAACGACATAATCTCTAACAATAATATTGAATACAGTCCACGCCGGAACGAGCAAGCTGGGGGTGCATTACACTTCTCTGGGTTGACAGCCACACCAAGTGCCTCAGACTCAGTCTTTGTTTTCGCCGCATTCGATTCTTTTTTTTTCTCTGGTCTACACATCCTGCACCATATTCAGTTATCCGGGCCCATCTCTCTTGCCTATACTATACTCAGGGATAGCATACGAGATTAAATCCTTTGTCAATATCCTACGATGCTTTGTTCTTTGTTCAACGCTAACATCCTCATCTTCATTAAGATCAGGAATGGCATCACGTGCTTTTTTTTAAATGACAGTTGAGTTGACCCTGTGTAATTTCCCAGCACCACTCAATGTATTTGCTAGGTTGTCAATGTCGTCAGATACTATAAGGACAAGCTCCTGTTCTGATTTCTTGGTTGCCACTATATTTCCAGGTATGAAAATCTTGCCATCTTTCTGTTTATTTATAATCTGTAAAGCGTGTTCTCTGTCAAGCTAGTCTAAGACGTCATAACTGACACCATGGTCATGCTTGTTGATAAGTCTGTCAACTTATTTTTAATTTATAAAATATAAAATATTTTATTTTTGTTGTTTTTGCATATATGTGAAATGCCTTATTGTCAACTTCTTCACAGTGGAGTTTTAGCCATGCCCCGCCCATCTCTATCTAAGCTCCACCCACACACAGCTGTGCTAGGATCGACCGATCTCTGCACTCCTTGAATCTCAATTTCCAGAAAACTATACAAGTAAGCTATTGGTGACTAACTTATCTACGTGATTCATGACATCACCTAGTTGATTATGACGTCATATAACGGATGGATAAACTGGAAAGACCCATTGATTGACCGCGTATTAAAGAATCTATGCTCATGGACTAATATTGACCAACGAGAAGCATTTTATGTATTCAATTCTGTTTATAAGATGGATACATCTATCAGTGAATTTCTGCTTAAGGCGTTACACATTCGCAATTGAATCTATTTTATTGCAGAAGTGTGATAAATGTATATGTCTATGGCAGGGGTATGTAAACGGAATCAAACGCTGATAATTACCACGCACATTATCGCCAATGGCTAGAGGCCACTGTCACAAGTGGCGCGGTTAATTGCGTGGGATATTTTTTTGGTTAAAATACTATTTTCTTTACGCCAGACATAGCCACCTGCTTGGCCATATAACGAAATGAACAAGGAATTTATATCGCTCAAGTCAAAATGTCACGTTCTTCATGTTGAACGACTAGAGTCCGTTTGACTGTAACGGATTTTTAATCATAGATGGTCGCCAGATAAATCGACCAGTAATATCCTCTCTACCAAACTTGTTTCAGTCGTTTGCATAAATGAAGATTCTTGAGTTTCAAATCAATTGGCCACGTGCTTTCAGGGAAGGTGTGTTTCTAAAAATAACGCGAAATTCAAGATGGTACCCGCCAAAATCGCCCCAGGTTCATTTGACCAATTTTGTATCTCTAAGACACTAGGATGCTTCGTGATAAGTTTGGTTGAAATTGACCTTGTGGTTCATAGGAAGTCGTTTGAAACTCCCCATACTTTTCCTGTATGAATTCTAGTTGGCTAATAATA
Source organism: Chaetoderma sp. LZ-2023a (assembly GCA_034401795.1). Taxonomy (NCBI): domain Eukaryota; kingdom Metazoa; phylum Mollusca; class Caudofoveata; order Chaetodermatida; family Chaetodermatidae; genus Chaetoderma; species Chaetoderma sp. LZ-2023a. The sequence goes on along the minus strand of CM067370.1, from coordinate 33,867,967 downwards.
CTAGATGGCCGCCGGTCGATTTATCTGACGAAAGCGGAAGTGTAAAATTTGGCATAGCTATACCAATGTCCAAAAACATATCTAACGTAATACTCGCCATCAAAATCTATCAAATTACAAAAATCCAACGTGACTGAGAAAAGCTTCTAGACCTATATGTTGAAAGACAAATGGCGTCCATGAATTTATGTATTAACTTCCTTTAAGGAAACATTAAAACCTCTTAGTCCCTGAATATATTTTCCAAATTTTGGCTGATCCTTTCAGTGGTTCTGGAAATGAAGTTGATTTTGCGTAAACTAGGTTATGCAAGATGGCCACCAGCCGGAGTCTGTTCAACACAACTTCACAAAACCACACTCACCCACACTGGTAACTGCTACTGGATCTTTTGGCTTAGCGTTCTGAGTTTCTGTTGCATGAAAATCAGCAACCGCAACACTCGTCTCTGGAACTGAGGCATCCGACGGTGTTCCTACACCGATATATACTACAACATGTATTGAGATTCGCCTTTTGCTTTTGGAGAATCAAAATTAAAATAATCAGCGGAATATCATGTTAGACAATTGTTCCAATTCGGGCACTCAGCGGCCAGGTGGTCAACGCTGAGAGAGACTATGCATACACCTTTTCAAATCCCATCCATCACCACCCATTTAGGCCTACCACAACCGGAAGATAAAACAACGACCAAGAGTTAGCATGCTTGCTAATGGTTTGTTCACTGTTTCAAACCATGTTCTCCATTTTCGGTTTTCCAGCGGTCTATCAAACGGGCACGATTTCCTTTCAATTTTCTGCACTTTACCATAGCGTTCGATTCTTCCATTACCCTTTCATTAGGAATGTCTGACGGACTTTTAATTCTCACGAATAGTTTATCTGATTCTATATTTTCGGCATTACACTCCTCTCGCTTCACTACAGTATCATAACCTTACCTAGCAGCTTTTCTTCAGAATCAACTGTGGCATTCCATACAAATTTGCATCATCTGTTAGGGCATGATAGATCTCAATGGCGTTCACGCTCCAACATTTGGTTGTGATTTTCAAACCCAATGCACGTTTATTTTACATCACAATGAAAAGCATTTTATTATCTACGTTATGACGGGAAATCCGGAAATAAGTCCCTTTTTAAAACACCAGACCAATAAAAGAAAATATTAAGCCTCCGCGCAACACTATTCCAATGTTGCCGGGAATCGACCCCACAACAGGCGACAGCGCCAGCTGTCGTTTCGGTTCGCTGGTAAGTCTCGAAATACCACATTGCCACGAATTCTTGTGTAACTATAAGAATAGTGTCCCCTTTAAAACGCGTGGTCAAGTAAGTACTAACACCCGCGCAAAACATTTTGCGTTACCCAATGATAATTTAATGTCCCTTTTAAACGCGAGTTCAATTAATGAATATATGGCAATATAAACATCCGTACTATTGTCGGTCAGGTCTTGTTGACCATATACAGGCAGCTGAAGTAGGCCTATGTCATCAACTCCAACAAACAAAGGTTTTATTTGAGAAATTTTGACAAGTAGTCGGTCAAACGATCTCTCAAACAACGCTACAGAGCTATATGAGCTGCTATATCTACAACGCACTGTCTCGAAGGTAAATGCACCGGACTGACCACAACAAGTGGAGCGATCTACTACTAGTGCTGCTGCTGCTGCTGCTGCTGCTGCTGCTGCTGCTGCTGCTGCTGCTGCTGCTGCCGTCGCCGTCGCCTTCTCTCCAACTCAAGGTCCAAGTAATGCACCGGAGGTGCGTCCTATTAAATTTGCAAATAGACCCCAACAACCCACCATGTTGGAGAGAAACATTTTTTGGAAATTTCGTCATGAAATCGAAAACAAAATTGACTGGCGACTACCTGTTCTCACGAACAAAGTACTCATCTTTGGAGCTTCGAACCTGAGTCGCATTAATGTTGAGCCCCACCCTGAAACGCAAGTTGCCTGCTACCCAGGAGCTAAATTGTGTCATGCTAGAGGACTAATTCAAAAGTACACTGGATCATTTAAACCAGAGAAAATAGTGATCAACATTGGCATTAATGATATGAATGAACCCATCTCTAGTTCAAAACATAGATTAATGCTGCTTCTCAGTGCGATTAAGTCCAAATTCCCAAAGACTGCGATTTACTTCGCAAAACTTAACTATTCAAGTCGGTTGACAGCTCAGCAGAAGTTGGCGATTCAGTCCATCAATTCGACGGCTGAATCATCAAAATCTGTGACTGTCATTCCTGCACTTAGACTCTCCGAATTTAATGTTGTTAAGGATAACATTCATTGGACTGAGAAGACAGCTAACTCGATATATTCTGCCTGGCTTAAATTCCTAAATTTAAACTAGACAAGGGCCAGGGTAACATCCGCCCGGAAACAGGACTGGGCAGTAATATTGTCAATTTAACTGGCTCCCCATTATGTGAAGCAGAGCAGTCACTGCTCAATTTTGGTCTTACATTTGTCCCAACACCAAAACCTAAAACAGGTTTGGATGCTCTTTTAGATAATGGCTGTATGGAAACATCTGAATTTAGTCACCGTATTAAGTTAGCAGACTTCTTTCGTAACTCTAATAGTAACATTCCACCATTCATTGAAAAAACTGGCTGGGCACCAAACGTAAAAATCCTGGACCCAGCGATCGGTGAAAGCATAGAACTCTTTTCAGAACGTGTTAA